>JANUWF010002337.1:0-395000 GCA_026120185.1 Voacanga thouarsii
TGTTTGTTTGTTTTCTTTCAAGTTCACTGCTACTCTTCCCATCGTTCTCTGCTGATTTTCTGCTGACTTTCATACTACCGAATCATGTGCCCAAAGAATGACTCTTCAATTTTCTAAAATTTAACTGAACATTTCCTTATCTCATTCTTTATAGTTTTTCAAACTTTCTTATTCACGTGTTTTGCCATTACAGGTTTTGTTCGTTAAAACTGTTGCTGTGACAATATAGACCAAATTTTGGCATGCTGTGATTTGCTCGACCCACAGCCTTTCCACAGAGCACAAAAATCTCTACACTTTTCATGTGAGAGTTTATCTTCATTGTCCTAATCATAATTGAAAAACCTTAGAGGGGTGTATAAGGTTTTCGGCAAACTAAAATTTTTTGAATCATCTGATATGCAGAACAACAATATAATCATCAAGATTCTTGAACCAACTTTATGGTAACAAAGAAAGTTATCCAAGAACTCTTTGATACACACACACATATATATATATATATAGTCAGATTCAGATCAGAATTGAAAATGCAATTTAGTAAGAAAAGATATGAGACACGATATGTATAGTGGTTCGATCTTCCAAGATCTACGTCCACTACCTTAAGCTCACACTTAAGGATTTTCAACTAGATTTCATTTACTCCACTTAATGAAATCAAACAATACCACATACAAGAGAGGATTACCACACTAGGTTTTCCAAAACCTCTCAAACAAACAATCACAACAAGGTTCACCCCAACTGGGTTTTACACCACAACCTTGTACTACAATAGAGATTGAAGATCAATAGAACAGTACAGGGCTCACTTATTTGAGCAGATGTTCACTAAGATACAAAGCACAAATACTTTTACCTTTGTCACAATATGAATTTACTTTGAAGCTTTTTGCTAAAAGGAGATTTTTGAAAATTTTGAGCAATAGTGTTTCTTAGAAGAATGTTTAAAAAATCTTATGTCTAATCTTGCTTAGAGGCTATTTATAGAGCCAAAAAGTGAAGTGCCAATGGCTATAAAAACGGCTATAATTTTCTATTAAAATTATCCGTATTTTGGACTCAGGTTTCGGATGACGATGCATCCAAAAGGTAAGTCCAAAATGACACTATTTCAGGCAGAAACATTTCAACACAGTTTGTAGGATTTTGGATGAATCTGTTGGATCCAAACTATTCAATCCAAATTTCTGAGATTTTCAAAACTTTGAAATCTTCTCATTTGTGTGCTTCAAGGTAAAGTCAATTGAATCAAATGGTAAAAAGACATAGGCATTAATAAAAATACCTTAAAAATAATTCCTAGTCTAAAGTTCTTCTTAAAAGGACATCTTCATATGCAACTCTATATATTTTGATCTTCTTTTTGATCTTCCATACTTGAATTTAATCACGGAAGAGTTGCCAAACAATCATATCTGAATGTCTTAGAAGAATAGAGTTCAAACATGTCCTATCATAATAGATTATACAAGTTAGTTCATATCAACGTTTGTCATAAATCAAAATATAAGAAAAAGCCCTTAGGGCTAACAATAATTTTAATCTGAACTGGTATGAATCTTGTTTGATTTTTTGCTGAAAAATTGTTCAAAACTGAAATGATGATACATATTTGGAAGAACACAAAAGGGTATCCTAAGATGGAACCGGAAGGAAAAAAAAAGAGCAATTAATGGAGTTGAATGGGATATTATTTGTTGTTTTTTTTTCTTTTTTGTTTTCTTTCAAGTTCACAGCTACTCTCCCCATTGTTCTCTGCTGACTTTCATACTACGGAATCATGTGCCCAAGGAAATGACTGTTCCATTTTAACATTCAACCGAACATTTCCTATCTCATTCTTTATTGTTTTTCAAACTTTCGTCATGGCTACAGGTTTTGTTCGTTAAAACTGTTACTGTGACAATATTGACCAAATTAGGCATGCCGTGATTTGCTCGATCCATATCCTTTCCATAGAGCCTATAAATACCCATAATTTGTTTCAAGTACTCCAATCCCAACCTCGCTCAACTCTCTCATACACTGATAAAAAGGCCAAGCTATTCAAAACCAAGAAAATGGGATGCAAAACAAGCTTTCTCGCTCTGGTTTTTCTCTTCGATCTTTGCTGCTTATCATCAGCGAGCAGTGCAATGTACAATGTGCAAAGTTTTGGTGCAAAATCTGACGGAAAGAGTGACTCCACTAAGGCATTTGTAAGTGCATGGGCTGCAGCTTGTGCCTCGACCGGGCCCGCCACAATCTACGTGCCGCCAGGGCGTTTCTTGATTGGCAGTGCCCTCTTTGGCGGCCAATTGTGCAAGAGAAATGCCATAACCATTCGCATTGATGGAACTCTTGTAGCTCCAATTGATGATACTGCTCTTGGCAACTCTGGTAACTGGCTGAAGTTCGAAAGAGTAAACGGAGTTTCTGTATATGGCGGAACCCTAGATGGCCAAGGGACTGGTCTATGAGCTTGCAAAAACACTGGCAAGAAATGCCCGAAAGGAGCAACTGTAAGCGGAAACATACCAAATTTCTTCCTTTCATGGGATGAACTCCCAACCTTCATGTTTCAGATCCTGTCTCCCACTTCCTCCCCTCTCTCACGGAGCGCCAAAACCAACTTCTTTTGAGAATTTTCAACAGTAGCATTAAGTTACCATTTTCAACAGTAGAATTTTCAAACTGCAAGGGAACATGCCAAAAATGATTATGTTTTACATTAAGTTACTATTTTATCCCTTCGCACATGCAATGATGCAATTATCAGTTTGGCTCTGGACAGTGAATTCCGGGTTGAAAAATGAGGATGCCAATTTGCTTTGCTCTTCTTATTCTTCTTCTTCATCATCATCATCATCAGTTAGTTTGTTTGCTAACTTGGTTGTGTTTGAATGATTTTCGTTACAGTCACTGGCATTTTACAACTCCAACAACGTAGTCATCAATGGCTTAACTTCATTAAACAGTCAAGAATTTCATATCCTCTTCGATGGATGCCAAAACTCGAGGCTACTAGGAGTGAAGGTTTCAGCACCAGGAAACAGTCCAAACACTGATGGAATCCATCTGCAATCATCCTCAGATGTATCCATCATGAATTCTCATATAAGCACTGGTGATGACTGCATCTCTATTGGCCCCGGAAACTCCAACTTGTGGATTGAGAATATCAACTGTGGCCCTGGTCATGGAATAAGGTACCAAAACGCACCTCAACATCAATGTATAGGTGCCATCGCATGAATTTTCTTAGTCTGCATTCTTACGAATTTTTTCTAATGATGCTAATATAAATTTTCGGTTTGGATGCAGCATTGGAAGTTTGGGATGGGATTCACAAGAAGCTGGAGTCCAAAATGTGACAGTTAAAACTGTCACATTTTCTGGCACTGAAAATGGTTTGCGGGTGAAGACATGGGCTAGACCAAGCAATGGATTCGTTAGAGGAGTTCTATTCCAGCATGCGGTAATGGATAATGTCCAGAACCCTATCATCATTGACCAAAACTACTGTCCCGACAATAGCAGCTGTCCTAACCAGGTACAGAATTACAGATTCAGTATCAAGCTTCATTTGTAACCCTTCTTCTCATTTGGTTGGCTTGATTCGTTATCAGAAAGGTGAAGTGAAGAAAATTATCTCATTCTTTTTCAGGCATCAGGTATTAGAATAAGCGATATCACGTATCAAGATGTACACGGAACATCTGCAACTCCAGTTGCTGTGAAATTTGACTGCAGCAAGCAATATCCTTGCAGTCGTATTACATTGGAAGATGTGAATCTGACCTACAGAGATCAACCAGCTCAGGCATCTTGTGTCAATGCCGGAGGGACAACATCCGGCCAAGTCAATCCAACAAACTGCTTATGGATATGACAAGGAGATGAAGCTCAAAAGAATTACAGGCCAGAACTATAGTTCAAACTAGAGATTATGGGGGGGAAGGACTAGTTATAAGATACTTGTTCTTGCTTGAGTCCGTGGCTAAATAAGCCCTTGTTGGCTGGAGCCCGGCCTGGCACGCTGTACAATTACAAGACATGAGAAAATCTTCTTTTGCTAAATTTTTCGCTCTTCTTCCACTTATCTCTGCTTTTTTTTTTTTTTTTTTGGTTGTTTTTTTTAGGCTCTCAAATATGCCACAAGACATGGTCTAAAGGCAAATATGCCTTCTGTCTTGAATTAAATATCTTATATATTTTAACTTAATATAAAGATTTACACGAGTATTTAATTGTGAGCAAGTTACCACTTTATCCTTATTAATTAAAGAGATTAATAACCACCTATGGGGGTACCTCAGCTGATAAAGCAAGTGACTTGATCAAACCCGAATTTACATGGTTATGGGTTTGGGAGGGAGGCTTGTAATCTCGAGAAATAGTCAGATAAAATTCGGACACTTGAATTATTAAAACAAAAATAATAAAGAGATTAATAGTGAGATCTATATGTTTGGTAACTAATGTGCCTTAAACAAAGGAAGTTAATTGTGAATGTTTAGATAAAAAATAAGTTTTAGGGAGGTACATATTCATTTTTAAACATTCTGAAATAAAAATGAGCATATTCATTTTTCCTATGGAGAAGTACAATATGTGTAACACCCCCTATTGAGTGGCCTAGATGGCCAAGAAATGTCGTCCTGTCCTTTCAGACCAGGGGTTTTTAAAACAAAGGGAGAGAAAGAAATGACATGGTAAACTAAATAATAAACCTCCAAGTGGGAAATTGAATTTACTATCTAAACAAATCCCAAAGCAAAGATGCAAGTGTAAACCCTGCTAACCAAAGTATAACCACTACATAACATAGGAAGAGTGATAGAAATAGAGTATCAAAACCTAATCTATTACAAAAAAAAATCATCTGCACTCGGTCTTGATAAATATATATGCTACCCTGAAAACCATGGTTATAAAAATTTGTGTGAGATTATAATTAATCTGATCAAGTTCGTAGTGTGAAAGTGACAATTATGAAATCAATGGCATGATGCATGATTATGCAATAATCCGAACGGATGTAATCATCAGAAAATTTATCCTTTATTCATCTCAAATTCTTTTTCAAATTTTGGAGAGAATATCACAAGTATGGTTAAATATGATATGTAGATAAGAATTTTGTTGGGCAATCAATTCAAGTCAAAGTTCCTGGAATGAAAATTCAATTTGGTGAAAAACCCGACATCAACAAGCCATATCTCATATCGAAACCACAAATCTATGATACTGTGCAAATTATGACCACAACACATTCTATGCTGAGAAAACACATTGGCCAGGGCCCTCTTGAGAGGATACCCTGCCATCCCTCACATAAACAGATCGGATGTCCCACGTCCATCCTTCAATTCCCTTTTTGGATACTGTGTTGCTAGCTACGGCTCAGCTCAACTACTAGGCCATCACCTCATTTGGAAAAGATAGTTTTTTGGAGATGGCCAATCAACCAGAATCCTCTCCTATTCTAACGAAAGCAAGTCCTATAGTCTCACCGCTTGAGTACTCAAGTCTATAAAATTTCAGTTCAAGAAATTCCCATTTCGATATGGAATATACAATTTATTTCCAAAATATTGTTCCAGTCCTCAAAACCTTCTTGTGTTTGAAATTCCACCCAACCCGAAACCACAACCGTACGTTCTCCCCAAAATATTTCCAAAACTAAAATCCCTACATATGTTCTATCCAAATTTGTTCAAGGCAAAATAAAATCAAATAAGTTCATAACTTGCTTCCAAAGCGATATTGATAGGAGCCAAAATCTCATGCTATGATTTTTGCAATTGTGTACTTGAAGGAAATTTGCAATTAGGTATAAACACTGATGCATAGCTCCCAATCATAACATAATGTTCATAAGAAAATTTCTCAAAAATTGATCATGCATAATTTCTAAGTAAAAGTCGTAATGTGAATAAAGGTAAAACCGGGTAAAACCGGGTAAAACCGAGTAAAACAAAATGGATTATCCAAGAATATTCTCGCTATAAATAAAGTCAAGATCATATCATGAGCTTATTCGGGTCATAAAAGAATATACATGATCATATGAATTTTTTATAGATCTATTTTGCATAAAAGAGTCACGAGATGTGAGGACTTACCTCTTGTCCAAAAAGCTTAGCAAATTTAACTTCAAGATATTTTAGGTGCCTCCTCCTCCTAAGTCCAACCCCCGAATCTATTACACATTTAATATATGAATTATTTTCCTAATTGAATTAATCTAACTAAAGCATTAAACACGATCCTAAAATAGTTAAGGGAATTACTTACATCTTAAGCAGTTCCAAAATGCTTAGCGATATAACTTATTTAATTCTAAACACAAGGAATCTCAACAAGATATCCAATATTCCTCTAAAATATCCATGATCCAAAAGTTATAGGAGCCCCTTACTTTCCATATAACATCCATAGCCAAACAATAATGGCTAAACAAAACCCTAATCACCACGCAAACCTAATTAGCCATGCGCTATAATTAGTTGATCAGTAGGGCACCACCTAACCAACTAATTCTACCAATCTCACCAAGAGTTCAAGTCGTTTTTCAACAATTGAAAATCTCAACTTACAATGGTACAAGGCATCAACGTCCAAGAAATCATACTATAAAAGAAACTCATTAAACTTTAATAAATTATTTTTCCACAATGCTAAACATCACGCAATAATCACATAAACCCAATTTTGCAGCAATTAAAGTCATTTCTGTAAGTAAATTCATTTTTTTAACTTTCAACACAAATTTTACTTTCACTCTAAAATAGGGGTAAAAAACCATTAACTTAATTAACAAAGAAAAACAAATTATTTTTATACAAAAATCTCCATATGTTAGGTTAATTATCATGTATTTACTTCCCCAAAATTCCCACAAAAAGGAATTCAAATAATTTTTACACAAAGTCTCGAATGAACAGTAAACTGCGTTGTGCTGTCAACTTCAAAAAATTCATATCTCGAAAATTTTAATGTATTTTTCATTGATTCCTTTTCTGAAACTTTTTTAACATCCTGAAGTTTATACATTCCAAAAAGCATATGAAAATTCAGTCAGGAAGGTAATTACTCGGGGGTCTGAAAATTGAACTCTGTACAAGGGTTTTCGGCAGCATTAACACACAAAGTACACCACACAAAAATTTTCAAATACCAAACCCTTGTACTCCATCAAATAAGTTCCCAATTCACTATAGATCTTATAAAACATCATACACCAGTCCCATGGTTATAATTTGGCTCAAAGACAACAACATATAAACCAATATTCAACTTTCCAACAAGGTCCTTTGTTTTCCTAAAAATTTCTTGATCATCAAAACAAACACCAAAACTCCTCAAATGACCACAACACATATATCAAACACATAGAGCCTCATTTACACAGCACAACCGCAACCTCAATGATCATAATCCCATGAAGAAATCATCAAACAAGACTTCAAAACCATATTTTCGAAAATCTGACAGGCTGGACAGATTTTCAAAATCCAGCTTTATTACGAGGTAAAAATGGTTTCTTATTTTTTTTAGATCAAGACGTAAATATATATATTGATCAAAGTGTATATACACAGGGTCTTACTAGTTAATAGTAATGCAACTATTAACTAGTTGTGACAGATAGAATCCTCAAAATGGTTCAAAAAATGAGGGTACAAGGTAAAAAGAACTGAGTACACACGCGTTTTGATCCTCTTTGTAGTTTCCAAAGGTCGACAGGCAACTCCCTCGAAAAGTGCCTAATTGTGTGCCAGCCATATGTAGTAAACCGTGACAGCCATTGCAGATGCTTTGGCTTTGAAAAGCCAGGAGGATCCGCGAGTTGCCCTATTGAACCAACTAATGCAAGTGTCGATCGAATTCATATGCTATGGTAAGGCTAACCATGCTTTGATATCCGTCCATATTTGTTTTGATATTACACAGTTGAAAAAAAGGTGCCTAGTCATCTCCGGGTGTGTATGGCATAAAGGACATGACACGTCGTTCGGCTGGAACACAAGAACATCTTTAGTTTTCAACCGGCCCTTTGCACATAACCAAACCATGAATGAATGCTTTGGTGTGATCCCCTGCTTCCAAATCATTTTGGCCCAATGTACATTCGGTAGTGATGTTTTGAGATAGTTATATGCCTGTGTAGTGAATCCCGTGGTCCCAATTGCCCAAGTCTGTAGAAGTATTGTTGCTCGATTTGCATCTTCTTCCCTTTCCAAAATGGTATTCATGATAGATAGTATTCTTCAGAACAAATTAGAATGTTTCTTATGCTGCGGTGTCTCCCAGATTGAATGCCTCTCCATGTAATAGTGGTTAATCCATTTAACCCATAGTGACTATTTCTCTGCTTGTATATCCCATAAGATTCAGGATAGTAGTGCTCCATCCAAGTGCTCAAACTCCTAAGTCCCAGACCCCTCTCATCTTTTGGAAGGCAAATATCTCTCCATGCCATAAGTGCATGCTTTGAGTCCCAAAGGAAGTCCCTAGCTAGTCTGTCCAACTGATTGATAACTATAACTGGAGTTGGGAGAATAGAAAGCCAAAAGCAATCAACACCTTGCAGGACAGTTTGGATCAGCTGCAATGACCCCGCATATGATAAAGACTGTGCCAACCATTTTCCAATATAAGAGCCTATCCTGTCCAGTAAAGGATGAAAGTAAGAAACTCTCATTTTACTTGCCATGATTGGAATGCCAAGGTATCGAAACGGGAAGCCACCTATTGGGATGCCATTGTTATCCAAAATAGAATTCTGGTCCGAAATTCCCAACCTAGCAAGGTAAATATTAGATTTGTCCCTGTTAATTTCCAGGCCAAAGCATCTTTTTTTTTCCTCCAGACATCCCAGCAAGAGGCGTACTGATGATCTGTCACCTTTAGTAAACAACATTAAGTCATCTACAAAAGCCAGCTGAGTAATCCTCAAGTGTTCATACTTGGAATGGTAGTTAAAAGCAGTCCCATGTGTGTGAACTTTAACAACCCGAGAAAAGTATTCCAAATAGAAAATAAACAACAACAGAGATATGGGATCTCCCTGGCAAAGTCCCTTTGCGCCCTTAAAGAACTTATGTACTGTCCCATTGATAGCAACAAAGAATGAGGTAGTGGTAACGCACTACTCAATCCAACCCACAAACTGCTGCGGGAATCTAATTTCTTCTAATAAGTCTAGGAAGAAGTCCCAGCTAACCGAGTCATATGCTTTTTGCAAATCCACCTTAACGGTGCAGCGTGGTGAAACTCGCTTCCTGTTGTATCCCCGCAATAGTTCCTGAACTAGTAGGATATTATCTGCCGTAAGTCTATCCTCCATAAATGCCGGCTAAGCAGGATCCACCAGAGCAGGGAGGACAGATTTAAGCTTGGCTGCCAATATTTTTGAGGTAATCTTATAAACCATATTGCAACAAGAGATGGGTCTATAGTCCCCCACCCTCTCAACGTGGGCAGATTTAGGACCCAAAATAATAACTGAGTGATTGAGCTGTTTTAACAGCCTACAAGAAAGAAAAAAATTCTCACACCACCGCACACAAACCTCCTTTAACCATTCCTCATGCTTTTTTGAAAAAGCAGGCAGAGTAACTGTTAGGTCCTGGGGCTTTGGAGTCACCAATATCCCACAATGCAAGCTTGATATCTTGATCAGAGACCTCCGTTACAAGATCTGCCATGTGATGGTGTGGCACTAATGGACTAGCCCTAACATAGTCTACATTGAGTTTCTGGCATTGAACTCGAGTCCCAAGCAGTCTACAGTAGTAGTCAACAAATTCTTTCGCAAGTACTTTTTGACTGTCTGTCCTCGTTCCATCCTCTTTAATAATGGATGCAATGAAGTTTCATTTCTTGTTCCTGTTCACTATGGCATGGAAGTATTTGGTGCATTTGTTTGCCTGCGCCACGCATTTCCTCTTTGCTAGCTGCTTATAAAACTTCATTTCTTCCTCAGCTAACCTCCAAGCAGTTAGTTTCCGATCTTTGTACTGGGCAATCAAGGTGCTGTCTAAGAGATTATCTAACAATAGCTATTGCGCCCTCTGTAGCTCCTGGTTAGCCTGCTCCACACGAGACGAAATATGGGAGAATTCCTTTCTGTTCAGTCCACCCAAATCCCATTTGAGTACCTTCAACCTTTAACACAGTATAAACTAATGATAGCTTTCAAAACTTTGTTCCCACACCCCTTTAACCAAATTAGAAAATCTTTCATGGTCAGCCCAAATATTTAAAAATCTAAAGGGGGCCTCCCCTGGAGAATCCACCAGTGTCCAAATCCAGGGACTCTGGTCCAAAAGGTAAGTAATGGGGGAAAACTCCATGGATGCCTAGCTTTGACCCTGGAACCAAGCGTCATTACCCATAACTCTGTCTAGCTTGGACCATACCCGGGAGTTTATCCACATGAACCGTATGCCAACATATGGTAGGTTAGCTATGCCAGTTTCCACATAAAGCGAGGAGAAGTCATTTAGTTCATTGGTAGAAAAGGTTGTCCCTCCCAGTTTATCATCCACTTGTAAATAAGTGTTGAAGTCTCCCATTAGAATCCATGGGATTGAAAGTTGATTGGAGAATTGCTTCAAGTTATTCCACAGGGGTCGCCTAGCAACCACTGTATTGTAAGTGTACACGAAGGTGAAAGAATAGGAGATATGAGTAACTTTGCAAGTGATGCTGCAAGATAGTACCTAAGCCAAGGTATGCTAAACATGTACATCAACCTTAGCCTCATTCCATAGTACGGCCACCCTGCCCCCTTCTGAGTCCTCAAAATTATGTTTGGTCACCCCAATTAGGAAAATGGTTCCTTAGGATGTTCTTCAGCCCTTCCTTATTGAGTTTAGTTTCTAAAACACCACAAACATCCACACGATGCTTTAAGATAAAGTCCTTAATCCTGTGTTGCTTGAGGTTTTTATTAAGCCCTTTTATGTTCCAGCATGCGACTCTCATTATTGACCAATTAGTGCCCGTTGGGTACCAACCAACTCGATGTTTCGGTCTATGAATTGCTTCCAGACAGTGCGAATAATCCTAGAAGCTTGCATGGACGCTCTTTTAGCCTTAACCACCATATTTGATACATCCTCTACTCTTTCTTCTTCACCCGCATTTGACATAACGTTACTGAGTTGAAATTGTACCCTACCCCGGGACACGGATTGTGTTCAGTTATGTCCCTTACACCTGCCTCTTGATCGACCCCTGCTAACCCTTCACACATTCTGTTGAGCCTATTTAGGAGATGCAGTATTCCTGGACCGTTTCATAGGATCATCAGTAGAAACCGGAACACTCTTGGCCTACGAAGTTGATGCCCCAGAACCATGCCTAATAGTGGCCGCAGTGGTTCCGATTTGACCACTAATTTCCCGATCCACTGCAATGAGTGGCTCTTCATGCCTAAAAATTCCCAGGAATGCAAGCTGTCCTACAAGGACATTTTTTAACTCAAGAATAAGAAAATGGAAGGGAAGGTGGTGATATTACCTCAATTTTCAGCTCAAGAACTTCAGAAAAATTACTTCTTCAACCTCTAAGAACTGTGCTAGCTTGAGGGTGGTAAGTTGCAATCCAAGAAACGAGTGTGTGCTTGTGTTTTGGCTAAGAAAAGAGTAATTTCTCTTGGTTACCAAGGCTGGTTTGCAGCCATAAAGAGGAGAGAATTGTTGGCTGTTTTCTTAAGTGAATGAAGAAGAAATTTTTCAAAGGAATGGGAAAGGGGCATTTCGGCCAGCCTAGGGTAGGAAATGGGGGAAATTTTCATTTTATACTAGGTTAAATTTTAATCCAATAGTGGAGAAAATTTTACCCTAATTTCAAGGGCAAAGATGAAGAGTATTTAGTTGGGTTAAAAAGATCCATGGGTCTTAGGCATGGGTTTTGGATCAATTGGTGAAATTATGTGAAATAATCTAAATTAAAATTGACACGAAATTTGATTGACATTGTTAACTTAATGAACAAGGCCAACAAAAACCTTAATTAAAATAAAATTTGTTCAAAAGTGTGCTTTACAAAAGAGGAAGGTCATTGCTAATATTTTTCTGAAAAAGTGATACACTGATTAATTTGACTAGTTAGTCTACTACACATAGCACACACACACACACACACACACACACACACACACACATACATACATACATACATACATACATACATAATGTACAATTACTTTGGTAAAAATCATCTACCATAACCAAATAAATATTTAACCTATTACACTTACTTTCTCTAAGATAGTTCACACAAGAGCACAAGAAATAGCCACAAGTAGTGCAATTAATTTATGAAGCAAATTCAAATGATCACATAATTTAGCCTCCAAACACTTGATTAAATGGAGTGTCATGTCCTTCCCTACTTAAGAAAATTCGTCCTCAAAATTAGACTATGTCGTACCTCTCATTAGATTAGGGTACTTCCTCATCATAACCCATTCTTTGGTCTCCCATGTGGCATCTCGAGTTCTATGGTGTTCCCACAATACCTTGACCGTAGGACTTTTTTTATTTCTTAATTCCTTCACATTTCCTCCTGTATTTTAAATGGCTTCTCCACATACGACAGATTTGGCTACAGTTGTAGCGACTCATCGTTCAGAACATGCTCTGGATATGGGTTGTATTTCTTTAGTTGGAATATATAAAACACATCGTGATACTCATTAATCCTTCTAGAAGTTACAACTTGTATGTGTTAGGGATATTCCCTAGAGTCAATTTATACTTATACTATTGTCGTTATGTTTTATATAACAATATGAGGTTTTCCTGTCCATGAATAGTGCATTTTGTTTTGTGGTTATTAAGTACATGACTTGATAGTAAAACCCAACAATGAATACAATGACTATTCTAAAATTGTCCCTGGTCGATTATTATTATTGGAACAATAATGAATTAAGATTAGTATGTTTGTGACTTGATAGCTATGTTTTACTGGTCATGGATATTTGTGATATCAAGTCAAAACATAAATAAATGTTAGAGAACATTGTATTGGACATGACCTACTGTGAGAGTACTTCATGGAACATGTCATAAGTACTTTCTAGCCATAATGATATTAAAAGTCTTTCGACCTAAATTCATCATAGTTTCCTACTTGATAAATTCTATATTTTGACGTTGTCTAAAGTTGTCTTTAACCAGATAATAAATTAGACTACTTTGGATATAGAATAAATCAAGGAGAGGAATATGATTGATAGTGAAGGAATTTGTCCCTCTCAATTATGGGAGAGATATCCATGGGCCCCTTGATAAGTTATACTGTTAAAATGCATGGCCATGCTCAAATATATCAATCTAAGATATTGATATCATTTGTTTGAACAGTCTACTATGAAATCAAGAAATAATTGATTAAGCTTAATAAAAATGACATGCTCCGTGTCTTATACTTAATCTGGATATCGTGTGACAAAAGGACTAAACATAAAATTATGGTTTGGTTCAAAGAGATCACTGATCTTCATTTAACCTGGATAGTTATAATGTTTTGATAGAAACCGCTTATAACTTATGGGCTATTTAAATATGATTTAGGCACACTACCAGTGTTAAATGAACCTATAGGGTCACACAATAAGCGAACTTGTTAGGTTATTTTTCTGGTAACCAGATTTGATGAATCTGGAAATATGTCTAAATTAATCGAACTTAGAAAATTTACCAGATACAATGAATCTAGAAATATGTCCACATTCGATATATCTGGATGGTGTCCAGATTATAAGAATCTGACTCGATAAATTAATTAATTAAATTATCGAGATAATGACAGAATCTTATCATATCAGATTTAATTTAATTTGAATTTAAATTAAAATATGATAAGATATTATCAGAGTTGGACTCTAAGAGGTTCGGGGAGTTTTTAAGAAAACCCTAGCCATCTTCTTAAGAGCTTTGTTCTGTTGAGAATATTCGTGCCTCCATTCACCAGAGAAAAAAAACCTCTCAAACCCTAGGCGCTAGCATTCTCGGGGTAACGAGTCAGTTCGCCATGTGTATCCGATAGAGGACGTTCGCACATTGCAGCGTTTGGTGATCGTTCGGGTTGCACATATGACAGTACAATCAGAATCGAAGGATCTCGATTACGCCGAACAGAGGTAATTCTATAAATCTTAGATCTTCTTAATCGTTTACTTAAGTCCTCAGAAGGGATTCGTGAATATTTTCCGCATTTAGGAGTCCACAAATCCTAACAGTATGCTACGGCTCCGATCCCTTTAATGATTGGAAATGACCTAATACACCTAGGGCTAAGCTTTCCACCCTTCGGATGTCTCAGAATTCCTCAGCTCAAAGTTAGCTTCATAAATACCTCATCACCCACTTGAAACTCCAATTCTCTCATGCGATTATCCGTGTAGCTTTTCTGTATGCTCTGAGCCATTCTTAGTCTATCTTGTATTAGTTTAACCATATCGACCATCTCTTGGATATTTATTCCTCTTTTTTTATTGATCTAACCATCTTCGCTCCATCCCCAATACAGTGGTGTTTGACATTTTTGCCCATACAAGGTCTCATATGGTGCCATGCCAATAGAGGCTTGATAACTGTTGTTGTAGGCCAATTCCTCATACGGGATACTATCAATCCACTAGCTCCCGAAGTCCAACACATCCACCCTCAACAAGTCCTCAAGGATTTGTATCACACGCTCAGATTATCCATCTATCTGAAGGTGGGCGAAAGCACTTTATGTCCCCAATGACTTATAGAATACACTAAGATATCGTCCAAAAGACAACAGTAAGGTTATCCAAATATAGTTGAAACACTTGGTGCATCCAATCCATGAATGTAATAGGGGCATTGGTAATAGCAAATAGTATCACCACAAACTCAATATGCCATTGTTGTGTATTAAATATGGTTTCTAGAATATCTTTTTCTTGAATCTGCACTTGGTAATCCCCTTACTTTTAGTCAAATTTAGAAAACATCTTGCTCCTTGAAATTGATCAAATAATTCATTTGCCATAGGCAAAGAATATTTATTCTTCACTGTCACCGTATTTAACCCATGATAATCTATACTCATCTTTAATACTTCATTCATCTTTTTCACAAACCACACAGGTATTCCACAAGGTGGTGTACTAAAATGCACAAACCCTTATTTTAATAATTCCTGGCACTGTTCTTAAATTCCTTCTTCTCTATTGGTACCATTCTATAAAGGTTCTTGCAGTCGGTTCTATAACTAGTGCTGAATTAATAGTAATCGTAAATTCCCTTTTTGGAGCAACCCTTATAACAATTTCTGAGCTATAACTCTAGCTATAAGTTAATTCTTCTTTCTTACTTTCTTTCCCTTCCAGAATTCCAATACATCATTGCCTGGTTCACAAAGCTATATTGCTTTGTTTCTATAATTAATTCGAGCATGATATAGCAATAACCAATCCTTGACAAGTGTAGTATCATAGTCATCTGTAAGTACATATATGAAAATTTCATTCAGAATCATATCTTTTACCAAGACGTTATGCTCCATGCACTTCTTATCCCTATTCATCTGTTCCCTTCAAGGAGTGCTAAATCCCAGTTCATAGGGATCTTCTCTATATTTGATCCTTACCTTGAAGAAAAAAATAAGCAAAATGAAGAGAAGTTGGATTTATTAGAATCTTAGCCTTCTTGCCATTAGTAATACATTACCTTCTGCAATAATTGTTGTTTGTTGCCATTCTGAGATCCACAGCGACCACTTGTGCTTTTTCCGATGGTTTATTTGCTCTTGATTTGGAAGCTAAGATTGAGCCTTGATTATCCCTTACAAGTCCCAATCTCGATCCTATATAGTTTTCTTCTTGAATTCACTCATCCTATAGATTATTTGGATAGGGAAATTTATAGCTTTATGCTCATCTTCTCATACATAAATCAACGAATGACTTACCTTTCTTTAGTAGCTCTCTTTTTGGAAATTTCTTTTCTTTTGCCAACTAGGTCCTCCAAATCTTTTAGAGTTAAAAGGTTAGAATTCCCTTCTATTTCTTTGTACAAGTCCCTCAAAATCTTCTCCTTCAACTTTTAAGGGTACTTCTCTTGCCCAGGCACGCCTAACTTTGAAGTTCTAATGGAATATGATGCAGTAGTGTTGGTATAATTGCACTCCTCTGTATTTTCCACAATACAGGGTTTCAAGTACACAAAATTTTATACAATCGCATTATACTAGTGCATATATCCTTAGCTACCAATTATAACTACTATTGAAATCATACTATGTATACACTAAATGCATGAGTGCACAAAATCCT
The DNA here is from genome assembly GCA_026120185.1 of Voacanga thouarsii. Classification (NCBI taxonomy): domain Eukaryota; kingdom Viridiplantae; phylum Streptophyta; class Magnoliopsida; order Gentianales; family Apocynaceae; genus Voacanga; species Voacanga thouarsii. Next base: position 16,319 of record JANUWF010002337.1, read on the forward strand.
CTATTCATTATAACTACTGGTCCCAGAAACTGGGATCCAGAGTTAGAGTGTACAAAATAGTACTCAGGTATATCCAATTCAAGAATTCCATGACCTTAATTTTTATACTATTAACAGAGTTTAGGTGCCTCATATTTAGATATCCTACCTATCTCAATATCTAACTCTATAGGTTTTTCTACTTTCATAGACTTATAACTGTAAATACAATTATAGGATCTACTATACTATAAACTCTACTATCGAGGATCAGATCTACAATAACCATCCTTGGATTTCTAAAGATCGATTTTATCCAAATCTAATAGTTTCCGATTACATAACATAATCGGCTACTAGGCCGTATCTAACCTCAATAAGTTATGGGAATGCCTAAATCTAAGCTTTGATACCAATTGTGACACCCTATAGCTATAGGGCCCAAATAGTTGCGGATGTCACCCCGTTGTAATGACAAAGGTTTTTATGATGGTATAATTTAATAAATAACAAATGCAGAGACTTAATAGCTCTAAAAGGAATTATATCATATACTCTTAACATTTGCTTACACAAATCGAGGCTACAAAGTCTCCTGGATCTAAACCCAAATAATAGTGAGGCAAAATACATCAACTAATTTCTTTGGGTCTTGCTTTTATACAAATCCAGGTATTCACAAAAGTCTACCTGAAAAGTAAGGATAAAACTTGTGTGAGATATAATATATCTAAGTAAGTCCCGTAGTGTGCTGTGAGAAGTTTTAATAACACTGTGGTTGCGATGTATGATTAGAATTGTTAGAATGGTGAACAACAATCATAATTTCTTGTTGAGAAGAATTTATAATAAAATTGTTGAAGTATAGCTCTTTTCTTCGAGAAAATAGATTCTCAACACCATAACACAGTGAATAATGTAAACTTTGGGCTTGTAATTAAAGATCATTTTGTATTTTCAAAATGTGTTTAAGTTCCCAAAATTTTGCATTGCTATCCCATTTGAAAGGAATATTATTCCATATGATATTGCCATATTGGCCCGTACAGGATTTACAATCCCACGTCATTAATTAATATGAATAATCCAGTGTGTACACTACGATTAAATATATGGTAACCATCATCATGGTATGCCATACTGGCCCGGGTGTCCTATGCCTATCCCTCCATTTCCACTTTAGGTAACAAGTGCTAGGTAAGGATGACTAAACACCAAATACTGGCACCCCGTGAAGTAAGAGACAACAGTTCGGAGGTGGCCACCAACTGGATAGCATTCTCAAACCCACATAGATTAATATAGGTGTAAAGTTCCTTTGAGTACTCAAGGATTACATCACATAAGAGATTATAGCAATGTCTCAACATTTTCACAGCCCAATTAATTCCAACACATTTCCATTCTGAACATATTTTCGTTCCCAAAATGACTTTGAATATGAACATATATAATTTGGGTCCATTCCGATATTTCATAAAATCATATTCTCATACTATTGCTTTCGCAACCTTTATGCATGAAATGCAAGCATAAGTTGTTAATGAAATTCATGTAGGGTTTCCAAATCATTTCATCATATGGGTATGAATTATCAAAATAAAGCATGCTTAAATAGTGCATAATTATTTATGCTTGCAAATAATTCATAATAATATTTTCAATAAAATAAACTCGCATGCTTTATAATATTTTTCTCATAAAAGAGCTTTATTAAAAATGTTGCGTGGAATGGGGACTTACCTAGAATAGCTTATCGCTTAGCAAGATAAATATTCGCTAAGTCATCACCAATGTTTAACAATGAACGGCCTTCAATAATAATCATTCATAACGCATTTAGTATTCTATACTTGTTGACGACAATGTACATATGGCCAAATATATAGTCAGCTAAGGATATCCCTTAATTTCGTATTTCATTCCATACTTGAAATGAAATATAATCCTTGCATGCTTGTAATCTACTTCCTTATTTCATCTTCTTCACAAGAATATAGAGTCTTCATATACCTAATTAACATCTCATTCATCCATGAACAAAAATAAAATCACTTCATAAATTTATTTGTCCTTTAAAAAAATTCTGCAATTTCCAGCTTTGTCACATCATCTTATTTTGCTCTTAACTTTCAATCCACATGCCCAAATGATGTCTAATTTTCTCTAAAATGTCCTCAAGACATTCCTTGGTGATTTTCAAGTCATGAGCTACTAATTTCCCTTCTCATTTCATTTAGTTTTGCTTACAACATCTCAACTTTTCAATCCCGTCACAGTTTTGGCAGCTTGTGGTATTTTCAACAGAACTTTTTACTCACAACTCCAAATCATGTAAAATTGGTCCAAAAATCATCATGATCCCAAGACATTTGGCTACAAGGTTCAGGTCATGGGGTTCCAAAACAAAAAACCAATTCGTACAGTTTATTCGTTCTTCAAAGCTGCTTGAAAATTCTTCAAAATAGAATCTCTATTTTTGTTTCCTTTCTTCACATAATCCATTCTTTTTTCTTTCCTGTACAATAGATATGTCATTTAATCTATGCAAGCCTTTGTTTATTTTCTAAACATCACATAATCCATCTTGATTCTAGTCATGTACAATCAATATCTTTCATATTTAAACAACAACAAAACCAATAGCTTTGAATAATAACAACAATATTAGTTTTCTTCAACAACTAAACTATTTTCCTTTCCATTTCTTACACCTTCTTGTACAGCCATGAATTACCTTTTTAAACCACCTTTAATACTCCTTCATACGCTGTATAAACATACCATATAAACCCTCAAACAAACCAGCACACATATGCACACACCAATCTTCACTAAATATAGAAATCTTGTTAGACAAAATCACAACTTCCATATTTTTCCAAAAAAATTCATACCATAATAATCCTTATGATGAAATCTGCAACTTTAATTCATGAAATATAGCCTTTTACCTTGTTTGTGTGATTTTCCAAGCTTGATTTTCCCCAAGTTCTTCCTTTTTTTCCCTTAAGAAATGCTTTTTCTCTCATTTTTTTTTGTTTCCAAATTTTCTCTCAATTTTCTCTTCATTTTCTTCCTTATTTCTTCTTCTCTTCTTCTTTTATTCCTTGCTACCGACTGCTCTTAGTCTTTACGGCAATTGTGACCAATTGGTCACAAATTGTGAGCTATCCAATTTTCAATCATTTTTCCTATTGGTTGATTTAATTAATTAGATAATTGTTAAGTTTATTCAATAATATTTTGCAATTAAATAATCCCACAAATATTTTGCACATCCAATGATATTTTAACACTTGATTTCATCCACCAATTATGTTACGCCGCTTTTCTCAATTTCGATCTCATTTCATAATTTCTTTAGAAAATAACTATAATTCCGGCTCGTATAAGAAAATATTTTATTTCACCAATAGATTCTATAAATTCACCGAATCCAATGATATGAATTAAAATTCCTAATTCCTTCTCAAAATTTTCCAATTTGTGGTAAAAATTTCGATCGAGGTTAAAATTAGGATAATGCCCCGATATTGCCAGTAGCTTAATTAACACCAGAACAGTCTTCTTATTGCATAGATCAATTTTTGCTCTAAACATACCCCTAAACCCTCACTCTACTAAAAGTAGAACAAAATCAAAATTACATCTAGGTTCCTATATATTTTTATCGCACCAAAACTTCAATTCATTTAACTAGTCATTTCTTATTCTGAGCCTTCATACAAATACTCATTCTATATAAAGTAGGCACCAGTCAAAGTGTACAAGGGAAGGATGTTACACGCACATTATTTCACTTGCTCACAAAACTCACCCAAGTACACCACTTACTACTACACTCACACTACTGGATTGAGCACTTCTACAGACACACAATTGCACCACTTCTTGGCACTATTTATAGAGCTCCTTTACACTAACTCTCAATGTCAGTTCGAAAGGCTCGATATCGAGAATCTTCTTTGCATGTTGAAGAAAAAAAAAATCTACAAGTTGTTAAAGATTTTACTGCAAGTTGAGATTCTGGAAGTCTAGCTTCTACAAGTGAGTAGTCATTATTATTATTTTTTTTAACACTCACCCTCAATGACTACTCTTTCTTATTGCTTCTCATGAAATCATATCGAGTTGCTTTCGAGAGTCTTTTAAAATTTTCCACTATGGCCCTTAATGAAGATATCTGCAATTTGTTCTTCAGCCTTCACGCGTTTCACTTCAATTTGACCATATAGTACCTTTTCCAGCAAAAAATGATAATGAACTTCCACATCTTTAGTTCGTGCATGAAACACTGGATTTTCAACGAGTTTCATAGCTGATAAATTATTACAGTGTAACTTTACTAGATACCCACTGCTTGATGTAGATCTTTTATTAATTGCATGAGCTAACAAATTTCTTGTGTTGCTAAAGCTGCTATTCTATATTCCACTTCCGTGCTAGATAGTGACACCATTGGTTGTCTCTTACTAATCCAAGAAACTACTGTTGATCCAAGATTGAAAGCATACCCTATAGTTGATCATCTTATGTCATAGTCTCCAGCATAGTCAGTAGTACAGTAACTTGTAACTTCATATGCCTCGCCTTGTTCATAATAGATACCATAATCAATGGTACCTTTGATATATCTCAAAGTCCATCGTAATACTTCCAAATATGTCTTCTTTGGCTATTGCATGAAATGGCTAACAACTCCGACTACATATGCTATGTCTGCTATGTTAAACTAAGGTGGATACATATTAGCTGCCTATACATAGTAACATCCTCTAAATCATTCCCTTCTAATGAACATAATTTTGTGTATACCTTGAGTGGGGTATAAATGGGCTTACATTTCGACATACCAAATTATTGCAACTGGTTCTTTACATACTTGTGCTGACATAGGAAAAATCCTTTTTCAGTATTCTTTACTTCAGGTCCTAAGAAGTGTTTTAAATAATCAAACTCCTTCATTTGGAAGTGTATAAAGAGATTAACTTTAGTCTGGCAAATCTCATTGTCGCAATCTCCAGTGATGATGAGATCATCTACGCGTACCAAGATGATAGCTATTTTGCTGTCTAGAGCCTTTATGGACAAACTTGAGTCTGTTGGAGCCACTGTGTAACCACTCTACAATAAGAATTCTTTTATCTTTCCATACCAAGACTGTGGTGCTTGCTTTAGTCCGTAAAGAGCCTTCTTGAATTTGCAGATATAACTTGGATGAGCCTTACTTTTGAATTCCTGTGGTTGCTCGATGTATATATATATATATATATATTTGTCTAGCTCTCCTTGCAAGAATGCATTCTTTACATCCATCTACCAGAGCTTCCATAATTTTCTTGTAGCAAGTGCTAGTAGAATTCTAACTATAGTAGATTTTCCAACAGGGCTGAAAGTCTCATTGTAATCGAGCCTATATTGTTGAGAGAATTCTCAAGCTACTAGCTATGCCTTGAATCTTTCTACTAATCCATCTGGTCACCTCTTCACTTTATAAACAAATGGGATTTATATCTCCGTTTTGGGCACGGCACCACGTCATCTCATTTCTTCTTCCATGGCTTCAACCCATACCTTATGCTTAGATGCTTCCTTATATATATTTGGTTCTTTTATATCTTCTACTAAGACTACATTAGCATATTTAGGATTTGGTTTACGTACTTGTGTGGACCTTCGAAGTGGTTGTGTCGCCTCTCATTTTTCTTCTTCTTTTTCACTTTCTCTTTGTTGAGTCGTCCTCTCTTTCTCTTGAGAAGTCTGGTATACTCTAGTTTGCCCTAAACTTCTTCCTTTATGTTTAGGACTTGCAAGGATGTTATTATCTCTATGAGGGTGCTCCTCCATGAGTTCAAGTTCTTTTTGTAGTTTTTCTTCCAATTCTTCCTTAATCTCTTTCGAGTCTGGTAAGAGAGCCGCTTATGAAGACTACTGTGATGACGCTTTATCAAATACCACATTTCAAGAAATATGGTGTCATCCTGTTATTGGATCAAATAAGTATTAAAAAATTTATGATTATTTACATAAAGATTTGTTACATTAAAGTACATATGTTTTATAACTAAGTGTCAGAAAACAATAACTATTTTGGCATTTATTTATGTTATATTTGAAACAATCACTAACATTACAAAATGTTATAAAATAAATAAATAGTAATGCATGTAGATGTCACCATAACTTCATGATGTGACAATATTATGTATTAAAAAGATTTAAATATTTGATCCATCCTAACTTTATAATTACATTAATAAATGTCATAAAAAGAATTTAAAAATAAATCTATAAATATTATCGTAGGTTCTTATAGTAACATTTGATTATGAAATTTAATAAATGTCAAAGACTTTTTCTGATATCACTTTAGATGACATTTTTTGTATGTGTTATAATATATTAAATGTAAAAAAAAAAAAAAAAAAACCTCTATAGTGACACATAAGAATATCAATAAAAAGGTAAAATGTTGTAATATGCATAATAGATTAAATGTAAAAAAAAAAAATCATCTTTTTCTTAAGATTACCGAAATAAACCTAAATATAACCAATTCCACCACATTCTCTACATTTAGATCCTCTCAATCCACTTTCACTTTCGGAGAATTTTCGCTTAAATGTCTTTTGTCGAAATACATGTTTCTTAGTGAAAGGCTTGTCAAATTGATTATTATTTTGTCTTTTTTTTGTTTAGAAATTTGTTAAACTGCCTTATCAAATGTCTGATCTCATCATCAAAACCCTTGCTGTCATTAGAATTAGCTTCAATTTTCAAAGCCATTCCTTTCTTTTTGGGCTTTGATTTTAATTCAAGGCTTATCTTATATTTTTCTAAAGATCCCATCAGTTCATCTAATCTCATTTTAAACACATCCTAACATTCTTCAATCATTGCAATTTTAGATTAAAATCCTGTTGGTAAAGATCTCAATGTCTTGCGAACCAGCTTTTCTTCAAAATATTGCTCTCGAAGTTGAAAAGCTTGATTATCAATGTCTCTCAACTTGTTACCAAATTTAGTAATGGATTCATAATCACTCATCCTCAGTTCCTCAAACTGCGTTGTTACATCTACAATTTTGACATCCGGATAGTTCTTGTTCCTTTAAACACTATTTGTAATGTCTCCTATGCTTCTTTAGAAGACTAACAATTTGAGACTAACTTGAAATCATCTAGTCTAACAATAGAAAAAATTAGGTTTAATGCTTTAACATTGGCATTAGGAAGACAACAATATTCATTTGTCTAATCATCAATTGATTTAAATTTAGATTCACTAGAACTAGTGCATGCCAGACTTTTCCATCCTCTCTGAACAGCTTTCCATAAAGCAATATCTAGAGTTGTGATGAAGATTTCCATTCTAGTCTTCCAGTATGCATAATTTGTATTCTTCAGTAATGGTAGTCGTGTGATAAAGACTTCTTCTATCGATCTATATTGGATTTTCCAAATCAACTACTAAGATCTCACCTACTAAATTAATAGTAACTCCAACATGGTGTGCAAAGCTCTAATACTACTTGTGAGGTTTAGTTTGTCAATTTCTTGTGGTTTTGTTAAACTTTCCTCTTGCAGTAACTTTGGTTTAACATATTGTGAATTGAAAAGTTCAACAAACACAAGAAATTGGTAATACAGTTTGGCTATAAACAAGTGTATGTTTGCTGGTCCTAAACCTGTAAAAACATCTATTAACCTTCACAAAACTTACAAGAAAAACACTTATTTCAATTCACGAAGTGATTTCTAGCGGAGTTTAATAGAGACACCACACCAGTGTTCTCTATCAAACTCTGCAAAAAGACTTTTGTTGGACTCAACTATCTTAATTGAACATCCTTCAATCTTCATTGTTACTACTCTACCAGTCTTTATTTGACTCGAGAAACATTTCCACTAGAAATGTACTTGCTTTGAAGATGAACGATCCAAGTTCCTTCGACAAATAATGATTGTCAGACTAGTTTACTTGAATCGCTGAAGCATACTTTGACAATAGAAGAGAGAAAACTCTCCAGATGTATAAGCTTCAATACTCTTAGCATATTTTCATGAAAATCCTTTCTATTGCTCTTTCGTCTTTTTTAAATAAATCATTTTGCCTCTTCTCCTCCCTTTTATCAAATTTTCCTAGGCTTTTTATATGTGTTGCAATAGAGCAATTTGCTTCCTTCTTAAATTAGGAGATTGCCTAAGAGATGAACAATAGAATCTTTCCAAATCTTCATAACTCAATCCATAGATATTCTAATTAAATTAGAATATTACCAAATAGATAAGCATCAGAATCTTTCCAATTACCTTAGACTTTGACATCTTACGGAATTAACTTTCCTAATCCAACTGCAATTTGTTTTGCTCAAACATGCTAGATATGCAATTAAGAATTTACAATTTGTTTTGCTCAAACATGCCAGATATTCGACTAAGGAAGTAAGACTTCTTCTTAAACTGACCTGCTTTTTTAAGCTAGTATACTTTGAATTCAATATCGAGCAAAGAGACAGTGATAGAGAGAGAAGCTCTCAACATCCTTGTGTCCTCTTCCCGGTTCTTGTTATAATGGAAATCGCTCGAGCTCAACTGAAGAATAAAGCTTGCTTGCCTGGTTGGTACAGTGAACTGTTCTTGTTATTTACTTCCTACAAGATTGCAAATTCTTGCTTCTGAATATCCTGGTTTGTGACTGATGTGTTGTTTGAAATTTTTGGGGTTTACTATCTCTGAGGTGTTAGAATTCTAGAGGCAATTATTCCAATTTGCTTGGTTTGTGTCCAGCATACAATCTGTTCGAGTAGTCTCATTTCTGTGCCTTACTCCACTCTCAAATTATGTGATGCAAATGCTAAGGTCTTAATTGCATTTTTTATTTCCGTTCTTCGCTGCTGGAGTGTTCATCGTCCGTCTATTTTGTTCTTTTTTCCCTTTCTTATTCTAGGCTCCTATTAATCTTTAGTATACCTTGAACTTCAAAAACCACCTTTGATTCCTAATTCCTGATGTTTTCTGTACACAATTTTTATCCAATTTGAATTTTCTTGTGGTTGTCACCTCGGTAGACCCCTCACAACTGGACAGCCTTCCTTAACCACTCACAAAGGCTAACCAATTATTCCAACCCACAATAGGACAAAGTTGCCTTGCTATTATCACTTTGTTAAAACCCTCACATCCGGACAAATATCATTAACCAACTCACAAAGACCATCTGATAAATCAATCCCACCTTAAGACAAAACATCCGCCACATACGGACAAAACCCCTTCACCAACTCACAAATGACATTTGATCAATCCAATCCACAACTGGCTAGCCCACAACCGGCCAAATAAATAAAGTTTGATTCCATCTGTGCACTTCGTGCAACTACCCTCAACTAGAAAAATCTCATTCACCCACCCACAAGCACCAATTGCTTAATCCTAACCAGATAAAGACAACTCACATCCGTCCATCCATGGCCCAAACCCGTAGTAAAAGGCGTGACAACCAAGGTACATAAGACTCACCCTCACCTAACCATTCAAGGTGTGCTATAAGTTTGGTCATGCCACGGATAATTACATGGGGGACAAAATGAAAAGACGGGAATAGATGCTGTCTACTCAGGTAACATCTAAGTCTAACCGGGTAAAGTCAAGGTCTAATTCTAGGCCTAAATCTGTTCTGGTTGGCTCACCAGACCTTCCAATTGGCGATGACCTATGGCCCCAATGAGGGAAAAAGGAAAGAAGCTAGTCATTGCTGTGGGCTGGGAAATCAGTGGCTAAGTCGGACCTACCATGGGTACTATAGGGTATGGTTCTGGTTCTGATTTTGGGGCGTCAATTTCACAGGCCAAGAGTGCTCTGATTACTACTGAAGATCCTTTAAAATGAACCATGACTACTGCATCTCCTAAACAGGCACAATAGAATGGCCAAAGGGTTAGCAGGGGTCGATCAAGGGCCAGATGTAGGGGATATAACTGAACTCAATTCGTGTCCCGAGATAGGGTACAATTTCAGGTCAGTAACGCTGTACCAAAAGCGGGCGAAAAAGAAAGAGTGGAGGAATTACCAAATGTGGTGGGCAAAGCTGAGAGAGCATCCATGCAAGCTTCTAAGATCATTTGCACCTTTTGGAAGAAATTCATAGACCACAATATTAACTTGGTTGGTGCCCAATGGGCACTAATTGGTCAATAATGAGAGTCACATGCTGGAACATAAGAGGGTCTAATAAAACCCTCAAGCAGCATGAGGTTAGGGACTTCATCTTGAAGCACCGTATGGATGTTTGTGGTATTTTGGAAACTAAACTCAATGCGGAAGGATTGGAGAACATCCTAAGGAACCATTTTCCTAATTGGGCTACCAAACACAATTTTGATGACTTGGAAAGGGGAAGGGTGGTTGTACTATGGAATGAGGCTAAGGTTGATGTGCATGTTTGGCATAGCTCGTCTCAGGTACTATCTTGCTACATCACTTGTAAGGTTACTCATATCTCATATTCTTTCACCTTTGTGAACGCTCACAATACAGTGGTTGCCAGGCGACCCCTGTAGAACAACTTGAAGCAATTCTCCAACCAACTTTTGACCCCATGGATTCTAATGGGAGACTTCAACACTTATTTACAAGTAGATGAAAAACTGGGAAGGACAACCCCTTCTACCTATGAGATAAATGACTTCTCCTCGCTTTGTGCAGAGACTGGCCTAGTAGACCTCCCATATGTTGGCATACGGTTCATATGGACAAACTCCCAGGTATGGTCCAAGCTGGATAGAGTTATGGGCAATGACGCCTGGTTCCGGGCTCAAAGCCAAGCATCTGTGGAGTTTTTTTCCCATTACATGCCTTTCGGACCACAGTCCATGCCTTTAGATGCAGGTGGATTATCCAAGGGAGGGAGGGACCTCCCTTTAGATTTTTAAATATTTGGGCTAACCATGAAAAATTCATTGGATTGGTTGAGAGGGTATGGGAACAAAGTATCGAGGGTTATCATCAGTTTATACTATATCAAAGGTTAAAGGCACTCAAACGGGATTTGCATGGACTAAACAGAAAGGAATTTTCCCATATTTCGAATCATGTGGAGTTGGCCAACTAGGAGCTACAGAGGGCACAATAGCTATTGTTAGATAACCCATTCGATAGCACCTTGATTGCCCAGTACAAGGACTGAAAACTGACTGCTCAGAGTTTAACAGAGGTAGAAATGAAGTTTTATCAGCAACTAGTAAAGGGGAAATATGTTGCGCAGGCGAACAAATGCACCAAATACTTCCATGCCATAGTGAATATGAACAAGAAACGGAACTTCATATCATCTATTATAATGGAGGATAGAATGAGAACCGACAGTCAAAAGGCACATGCGAAAGAATTTGTCGACTACTACTATAGACTGCTTGGGACTCGGGCTCAGTGCCAGAAAATCAATATGGACTATGTTAGGGCTAGTCCATTGGTGCCACATCATCACATGGCAGATCTAGTAACAGAGGTCTCAGATCAGGAAATCAAGCTTGCTTTGTGGGATATTGGTGACTGCAAAGCCCCAGGAACTGACGGTTACTCTGCCTATTTTTTCAAAAAAGCCTGGGGAACGATTAAGCAAGGTTTGTGTGCAACTGTTCGTGAATTTTTTCATTCTGGTAGAATGCTAAAATAGATCAATCACTCGGTCATTACTCTGGTACCTAAATCTGACCACGTTGAGAGGGTGTGGGACTATAGACCCATTTCATGTTGCAATGTGGTTTATAAGATCATCTTAAAAATACTGACAGCCAGGCTAAAAAATGTTCTTCCTATTTTGGTGGATCCTGCTTAGTCAGCATTTATGGAGGATAGACTTATGGTGGATAATATCCTACTAGTTTAGGAACTATTGTGGGGCTACAACAGGAAGAGAGTGTCACCTCGATGCACCGTTCAGGTAGATTTGCAAAAAGCATATGACTCGGTTAGCTGGGATTTCTTGCTAGACTTGTTAAATGAAATTGGATTCCCATAGTAGTTTGTGAGCCGGATTGAGCAGTGCGTCACCACTACCTCATTCTATGTTGCTATCAATGGTGTACATGGGTTCTTTAAGGGAGCAAGGAGTCTTCGCCAGGGAGATCCCATATCTCCGTTGTTGTTCATTCTCTATTTGGAATACTTTTCTCAAGTTGTTAAAATTCACACAGTAGGGACGGCTTTTAAACACCACCCCAAGTATGACTACTTGAGAATTACTCACCTTGCTTTTGTGGATGACTTAATGTTGTTTGCTAAAAGGGATATATCATCAGTATGCATCTTGTTGGGATGTCTGGAGGAACTAAAAAGATGCTTTGGCCTGGAAATCAACCGGGACAAATCCAATATATACCTTACTGGGTTGGGTACTTTGGACAAGAATACTATTTTGGCTGACACTGATATCCCTATGGGTGGCTTCCTATTTTGCTATCTTGGCATTCCAATCATGGATGGTAAAATAATAGTTTCTTACTTTTGTCCTTTGATGGATAGGATTAGATCTTATATTGGAATATGGTCGGCGTGGTCATTATTATATGCAGGGCAATTGCAGTTTATTCAAATCGTCTTGCAAGAAGTTGATTGCTTTTGGCTTTCTATACTTCTAACTCTAGTTGTGGATATCAATCAGTTGGACAGATTGGCCAGGGAGTTCCTTTGGGACTAAAAGCATGCACTTGTGGCTTGGAGGGATATTTGCCTTGTTAGATTGTATGCCCTTTTAGACTAGGTTTCTGATGTAAAATCGAATATTTTAATAAAAGAATTTATTTTCAGAAATTGTTTGTGAATTTACTTTTTGTTTGTGCACGATTTTCGTTTGGAACAGACCCATTGTGTTTAAATAAGTGATCCAAATAAATGGTGGTCTTTCACAGTAAGGTATGGATCACGGGTTATTTAACACATAAACTTTTTGTTCTTAACCTATTGATGAGACTGGGAATCTTATCATGTTTAGGTTATTATGTTATGAATTCCAAATGGGGAATGGCTTACCTTTAGCCAGTGGGTAGTCCACTCACTTCATGACATAAGCGTATTTCGAATACGTAGAACAGGACCTGTAGTAGTGGTTTCTCAAAGTACTATATGGTAGAAACCTAGACTACTACCGCTACAGCATGGACTAGTACTCTACGACTAGAGTATGAGTTAGTGGTCTGGCCAAGCTGGGAGCATATACTTTGATTTGCTATAGTTGAGGTTCTATCGTAGGGCCAATATACTTGCATGTTGGGTATGTGTGACTAGTTAGTTAAGGCAGACTTATACAAGATAGCTTCTGCACTATATCGCCCCTTGTGGTTGTCCGAATGGTCTAAAATGTCCAGGGCCCTAGGAAACATAACTTGGATGTTTGCTTTAGGGTAGCTCTCTTGGAAAGCGGAAACACTCCAAGAAGTCGTGGATCATTGGACTAGAAGCCTAAGGATGGTAGATGTCATTTAGAGGGGTGTTAGTACACTTCTTCCTCTCTAAATGTACGACGATGTGTAGAGGGGTATTTTAGTCATTTCACCTGTAGGTCGGAGACTTTGCTAATGCAGCATTGTCCTTGGGGTTAATATTTCCTTATGGTGATATTAGGAAATATTTAAAATGCAAAATACAGCTATTTATATAGCAGGGGTATTTTGATCATTTTCGCAATCAAGGCGATGTGTCTTTTTGGTCCTCTGAATAGCCCATAAGTCCTAACTTCTTTTGGATTGAGGAATTGGTCTCAGTTGAAGAGGATTTTATGTTATTTGATTTTATTTAATTTTATTCAGGAAGTCTAATTTATTATTGGACTGGAATAAAATAAATAAATTAATTAAAATAGGAGTTGAGAGAAATTAATTATCTAGTTTAATTGGTCAATTAATTATTCAGGGCCTAGGTCCAGTATGAATAGTTAGGAAATTAACCTGGGCTTAAACAATGGGAAATAATTAATGTTTAATTATTTATTGGGTTATTTATATAGGCCCAAGAAATAAATAATTAAAGATTAATTATTTTGCTTCATTTGGGCTCATTAATTATTTATTGGGTTATTTATATAAGCGCAGGAAATAAATAATTAATGTTTATTATTTTGGGCTTTTTGGGTCCAAGAAAAATAATAAATATTTTTCTGGCCCAATAGCTTGGACCTTAGGGTTTTTTCCAGATACGGTTAACAAGAGTTTAGGGTTAGGCCAAACAGATTCTCAGGATAACATCCGGGTGTTTTGAAATATGAAATCCCGGGGATATGTTTATTAGATAATGAGAGACCTAGTTTTGGCTAACCAATAAACTAGTCTTTGGTAGAAGAAAACCCTAATCATCCTAAGCAAAAGAGAGCCTCACGTGACTCTCTCTCTCTGAACGTCTCTCTCCTTCCTCTTGGTTTACTACTTGTTCTTTGCTAACCAATAGCAAGAGAACCAAGGAGATTTGAGACCATTCTTCTTCTCTGTTGTGTTCACCGACTAGAGGTTAGGCTGAGGAATATTCCGAGAGATGGAAAGCTTAGCGTTGATGCAAACGAGGCGAAGTAGAAGGCTAGCGGGTGTTCAACTGGAAGCTTCTTCAAGTGGACAAAGCGAGGCAATTCCAGTCGTTCAACTCGCTCTTACTCAGCCTAGAAGGGTTAAGGAGCGCAAAAGTATGATCTTCACGCTTCCGTATAGCCTTTAAAGCTTGGTTTTATTTTTCTTTGTGAAATTTTTAACGTACAGTGCATGCTCTCTATTTTCGATTCCCTCAATGTGGTATCAGAGCCATTGGTTTTGGATCAATATAAGGAGCCTGGTAGTTAATAAAATGGAGAAGATGATTATACCTGTGATCCTTCGCTATTTTGGTATGGGATAGGATCTCTGTGAGCTTCATCGTTGAAGCATAGGCACACTGTAAATTTTTTTTTTTTTTTTTGGCTTTCCTAGAACATCATGTAAACCCAATTTGAAGGGTATAGGCGGTTGTGTTTTTGTTTTGGATGTTTTTTGTAAGTAAATATGTCCAAAGAAGCCAAAGAAATAAGAAAAAATTGAAGAAGAGAAGGTCCTGCAATTTCGCGCGCGGACAGAAGAAAAACGAAGAAGAAAGGAACTGTTCATAAGCCGTGCAGTCGAGCCGAGCCGCTAGCCGAGCCGCTGCCAGGATGTGCCTGGAGTTGGCCATCCATTTGCTGCGAGCCGAGCCATTTTCAGTTTGATTTGAGCCGAATTCATTTGCAAAATTTGTAATTGAATTGCAATTCATGAGCGCGGGTCAACGGGGCACCGGGCGTGCGAAAACGGGCAGACACGCGGGTTCTTCGCGGGTCGATAGCCTAGGGCAAGTGGGTGGCGGGCGCAGATCAGCTCCGTGGGTCGCACAGAAAGTGATCCGGTGCGGCGGGTGCAGTGGACCGCCGGCTATTTTTTTGCAATTTTTTTTCCTTTTTCGTTTTGGGTCCCATACCAGTCGAAGTTAATATTTTTACAATATTTATATTCTTGGAATATATTTGCATGAAAAATATTAGTAAGGGATTTTAGGATTAAACAAGATCATTAATTAGTTAATTAATGTGTTTAATTCTATTATTTGGGCACTTAGGTTTAAAAAATAGAAAAGCATGAAAACGTTTATTGTTTTGAGCATGCTATTTTTTTATGTACCTATGTGTGCTTTTTCCCAAAGACCAAAGTCTTTGGGAACATTTTTGACAAGAAAAATATTTTTCTTCAAAAATTAAATGGTTATTTTAATTGGTACAAAAATAATCCTTGAATATTTTCTCAAAGGATTTAATCCTTGACATAGAAAATATATTGGATTTAGATATTTTTGTAAATTAAAATGGAGAGCCATTTTGTTTTGTTTTGGACTAGAAAAATAATTTTGTCAAATAAACTTGAGACCAAAGTCTCTAGAAAGGTTTAATTGGAAAATTTTTGAAATCATTAAAGGTTTAACTTAAATAAAATTAGTCCATGGAGAAAATCTCTCAAAGGATATAAGCCTTGACATAGAGATTTTATTGGACTTAGATATTTTATTTTTGAGTTAAGGAAAAACTTAATGGAAATTTCAAAAGGATATTTTCCAGAAAAACTTTATTTTAAAAGGCTAAGTGGGAGAGGGGTTCCAACGGCCCCACGGCTTCCATCACGGTCCTCATTAGAGATCGTGGGTCCCCTCGCATCACCCTGGGAGTGAACCCGTATAGGATGGGGATACCACAAGGATCTAGATCTAATGGAAGGATGTAATTAATAACCCGGGACACGTACTATGATCGGCCAGCCCACGTTGGATGTTATAGTGCGAGGTATGTCCGTAGGAAATAAGAGGAAACGACCATCCCGTGATGGAGTTATTCTCTAGACCATTACCTAGAAGGGAAATTAATTTGTGGTGGTTAATACACTTAGCTTAGGAAGCTGTTAATCTTTCCAAGAATCTATGTTAGTTTTCTTAAGAGCCAAATTATTTTCAGTGCACAAATTTTATTTTATTTTCACAAACTAAATTCTTTCTTTTATTTTTCGATTTTCAGAAATGGTGGGAGGTTCTTTTAGTCCATTGGCCATTATTCTCAGGGAGAATAAGTTAACGGGTCCAAACTATGTGGACTGGAAAAAGAACATGGACATAATACTCACAGCTGAGGAGTATAAGTATGTCCTTTACGAGACCTGCCCTATTATCGGGAAAGGTTCCACCGCTGAAGAGCGAGAGGCTAAAAAGGCGTGGAAGAAAGCTGACGAAATGGCACGTTGCTATATGTTAGCTTCCATGTCTAATGTGCTCCAGTCAAAACACGAGCACATGGCTTCTGCATAAGAAATAAGTCAATCATTGGCAACTATGTTCGCAGACAAGAGCCGGCCCGCAAGGTAGGAGGCTCTTCGAACTATTGTGAACACTAAGATGGCTGAGGGAGCATCAGTCCGAGAGCATATGCTCAAGATGATTGCTGCTTTCGAGGAGGTAGAAATCTTAGGGGCTGTCATTGACCCCAAGAGCCAAGTGGATATGGTTCTTGAATCTCTACCGGGCTCTTTTACTCAGTTCAAGTTAAACTATAACATGAATAAGTTGAACATGAGTTTAAATGAACTGATGAAGGAGCTCCAGATGGCGGAGAAGGTTATAAAGCCGCAATCTAAGGCCATGATTGCTAAGGCTTCTTCTTCAAGAACTGGGCCTAAACCCAGAAAGTTCAAGAGGAAGAATGGGAATGCAGCAGCCCAACCCAAGAACCAGCCCAAGGACAAACCAAAGGGTAAGTGCTTCAAGTGTGGGAAGAAGGGACACTGGAAAAAAGAGTGTCCAGATCTTCAGGCCAAGAAAAACCCCACAAGTAATGTTTACTATCTAGAGTCCATATCAATGGTAGGATCAACTTCCATTTGGATTGTTGATTCAGGAGCCACTGATCATATCTGTAACTCATTGCAGGGGTTTAGGAAGATAAGAAAACTCAAGAAGGGCGAACATGGGCTTTGAGTGGGTAATGGAGCACAAGTCTAGGCCCTTGCAGTGGGAGAGCTGGATCTCATTTTTTATTATAATAAGATAGTGGTTTTAAAAGACATTTTATATGTACCTGGTTTTCGTCAGAATTTGATTTCAGTTGCAAAACTTATTAATCAAGGATATTCTGTATCTTTCCATTCTGGTATTTCTATCAGTAGAGATGGAGAAATTTTATGTACTGGGCACATGTATGGTAATCTGTTCTTTTTAAACCCTGTTAATAACCAATCAAATAACGCTCTGTCTGAACCTTTAACTATGAAGAGAAAGACCAATATCAATGATTCATACCTTTGGCATCTAAGGTTGGGTCATATTAACTCAACCAGGATTCAAAAGCTAATCCATGATGGGCCTTTGGGCTCATTGAGATTGGAAAGTTGGCCTCAGTGTGAATCCTGCCTGATGGGAAAAATGACCAAGAGGTCATTTACACCAAAGGCAGATAGAGCCAAGGAGGTGTTGAGTCTTGTTCTCACTGATGTGGGTGGTCCATTATCTACACCAGCTAGGGGAGGTTTTGAGTATTTCATCACGTTCACGGATGATTGTACGAGGTACAGTTATATTTACATGATGAAACGCAAGTCTGACTCCTTTGACAAGATCAAGGAGTTTAAGGCTGAAGTGGAGCGTTGGACAGGTAAATTAATCAAAACCTTACGATCGGATCGTAGTGGAGAGCACCTCCTAGGTGAATTCAAAGACTACATGAAACATCATGGGATAGTATCCCAACTCTCTGCATCGAGAACACCCCAGCAGAATGGAATAGCTGAGTGAAGGAACAGGACGTTGATGGAAATTGTCCGAAGCATGATGTCTCAATGTACTCTTCCAGTGTCCTTTTGGGATATACCCTGGAGACAGTGGCATATATTCTGAACTTGATGCCTTCCAAGTCAGTACCTAGGACTCCCTATGAGATGTGGACTGGGGGTAAGCCAAGTCTGAATCATCTCAGGATTTGGGGATGTCCAGCTTATGTACTGATCAAGGGAGACAAGTTGGAACCAAGATCAGAATTATGCTATTTTGTTGGGTATCCAAAAGGGACAAAAAGAGGCTACTTTTATCATCCTAAGGAGCAAAAGGTACTAGTCAGTACCAATGCTAGATACTTGAAAGATGATCAGAGTACTTCCACTAAAGGTTCAACGAGGTTGGAACTTGAGGAGAAGTTATCTACAGAATCAACTTCTTCTGACTCGATTCTGGAACAAGAAGAGGCACAACCTCAAGAGCCTGTGCAAATGGAGCCTCGTCGTTGTGGGAGAGTGTCTAGGGTTCCGGATAGATGGACAAGAGAAGCCTTTGAGCTGGTCTCCGACCATCAGGAACAAGACCCCACTAGATACGAGGAGGCTATTGCTAATGCCCATGCAAATCTGTGGCATGAAGCAATGAAAGCCGAGATTGAGTCTATGTACGTCAATCAGGTTTGGGATCTTGTAGCTTCACCCGAAGGGATAAAACCCATTGGGTGCAAGTGGGTATACAAGAGGAAGAGAGGAGCGGATGGGAAGGTGAAAACCTTCAAAGCTAGGCTTGTTGCGAAAGGGTATACTTAGAAAGAAGGTATCGACTATGAGGAAACCTTTTCCCTGGTAGCCATGCTTAAATCCATCCACATCCTCCTTGCCATCGCATGTCACTATGACTACAAGATATGGAAAATGGATGTCAAGACGGCATTTTTAAATGGCCATCTTAGCGAAGACATTTATATGTCCCAATCGGAAGGCTTCATTGCTGAAGGCCAGGAACAAATGGTTTTGAAGCTTAAGAAGTCCATTTACGGACTTAAGCAGGCGTCGAGAGCATGGAACATTCGTTTTGATGAGACTGTAAAGTCTTATGGTTTTATTCAAAACAAAGATGAACCATGAGTGTACAGGAAACTTGGAGGCATTAATGTGGTTTTTCTTGTTCTGTATGTAGATGACATTCTACTCATTGGGAATGATGTAGGGACATTGTCATCTACAAAGGTTTGGCTATCTAGTCAATTTAGTATGAAGGACTTGGGAGAAGCCAGCTACATTCTCGGGATTAGGCTTCTTAGAAATAGGAAGCAGAGAATGTTAGGGTTATTCCAAGCAACATACACTGACAAGATACTGGCCAAGTACAGCATGGATTCATGCAAGGGAGCTCTAATCCCTTGTAGACATGGGTTGTCATTTTCTTCGAAGGACTGTCCTAAGTCTCAAGAAGAAAAGGACAGAATGAGTAGGATTCACTACGCTTCGGCTGTGGGAAGTCTCATGTACGCCATGCTGTATACTAGGCCAGATATCTGCTTTGCCGTGGGCTTAGTTAGCATATATCAGTCAAACCTAGGGGAGGTTCATTGGCAAGCTGTAAAGCATATTCTCAAGTACCTCAAGGGAACGAGAGATTATATGCTGGTTTACAGGGCTGATGATTTGGTTCCTACAGAATACACAGACTTAGACTTCTAGGAGAATAAGGATGAGAGAAAATCCACTAGAAATTTCATGGAGGAGTATCAAGCAGTCTTCTTTTGCTGACTCAACCATGGAAGCTGAGTATGTGGCTGCATCGGAGGCGTCCAAGGAAGCAGTTTGGCTCCGGAAGTTCCTTTCAGAACTTGGAGTCGTACCGCATATGGACAGGCCGATTGTGATGTATTGCGACAACACTGGAGCAGTATCGCAATCTAAGGAACCCCGGAACCACAAGAAGGGGAAACACATCGAGAGGAAGTACCACCTAATCCAGGATTTCATCCAGAGACGGGAAGTCATGGTGGAACATATTACTTCAGAAAACAATCTAGCAGATCTATTCACCAAGCCTTTGGCTGAGAGAGTCTTCAAGAGACACTTAGACGCCATAGGGGTGGGCACCTATGGACTTACCTAGTCTTAGAGTGCAAGTGGGATATTGTTGGATTGTATGCCCTCTTAGACTAGGTTTTTTATGTAAAATCGAATATTTTAATAAAAGAATTTATTTTCAGAAATTGTTTGTGAATTTACTTTTTATTTGTGCACGATTTTCGTTTGGAACAGACCCATTGTGTTTAAATAAGTGATCCAAATAAATGGTGGTCTTTCACAGTAAGGTATGGATCACGGGTTATTTGACACATAAACTTTTTGTTCTTAACCTATTGATGAGACTAGGAATCTCATCATGTTTAGGTTATTATGTTATGAATTCCAAATGGGGAATGGCATACCTTTAGCCAGTGGGTAGTCCACTCACTTCATGACATAAGCTTATTTCGAATACGTAGAACAAGATCTATAGTAGTGGTTTTTCAAAGTACTATATGGTAGAAACCTAGACTACTACTGCTACAGCGTGGACTAGTACTCTACGACTTGAGTATGAGTTGGTGGTCTGGCGAAGCTGGGAGCATATACTTTGATTTGCTATAGTTGAGGCTCTATTGTAGGGCCAATATACTTGCATGTTAGGTATGTGTGACTAGTTAGTTAAGACAGACTTATACAAGATAGCTTCTACACTATATCGCCCCTTGTGGTTGTCCGAATGGTCTAAAATGTCCAGGGCCCTGGGAAACATGACTTGGATATTTGCTTTAGGATAGCTCCCTTGGAAAGCGAAAACACTTCAAGAAGTCGTGGATCATTGGACTAGAAGCCTAAGGATGGCAGATGTCATTTAAAGGGGTGTTAGTACACTTCTTCCTCTCTAAATGTACGACGATGTGTAGAGGGGTATTTTAGTTATTTCACCTGTAGGTCGGAGACTTTGCTAATGCAGCATTGTCCTTGGGGTCAATATTTCCTTATGGTATATTAGGAAATATTTAAAATGCAAAATACAGCTATTTATATAGCAAGGGTATTTGGGTCATTTTAGCATCCAAGGCGATATGTCTTTTTGGTCCTCGGAATAGCCCATAAGTCCTAACTTCTTTTGGGTTGAGGAATTGGTCTCAGTTGAAGAGGATTTTATTTTATTTGATTTGATTTAATTTTATTTAGGAAGTCTAATTTATTATTGGACTGGAATAAAATAAATAAATTAATTAAAATAGCAGTTGAGAGAAATTAATTATCTAGTTTAATTGGTTAATTAATTATTCAGGGCCTAGATCCAGTATGAATAGTTAGGAAATTAACCTGGGCTTAAACTAGGGGAAATAATTAATGTTTAATTATTTATTGGGTTATTTATATAGGCCCAAGAAATAAATAATTAAAAAATAATTATTTTGGTTCATTTGGGCTTATTAATTATTTCAGTATTCTCTACTTCAGGTCCTAAGAAGTGTTTTAAATAATCGAACTCCTTCATTTGGAAGTGTATAAAGAGATTAACTTTCGTCTGGCAAATCTCATTGTCGCAATCTCCAGTGATGATGAGATCATCTACGCGTACCAAGATGATAGCTATTTTGCTGTCTAGAGCCTTTATGGACAAACTTGAGTCTGTTGGAGCCACTGTGTAACCACTCTACAATAAGAATTCTTTTATCTTTCCATACCAAGACTGTGGTGCTTGCTTTAGTCCGTAAAGAGCCTTCTTGAATTTGCAGATATAACTTGGATGAGCCTTACTTTTGAATTCCTGTGGTTGCTCGATGTATATATATATATATTTGTCTAGCTCTCCTTGCAAGAATGCATTCTTTACATCCATCTACCAGAGCTTCCATAATTTTCTTGTAGCAAGTGCTAGTAGAATTCTAAATATAGTAAATTTTCCAACAGGGCTGAAAGTCTCATTGTAATCGAGCCTATATTGTTGAGAGAATTCTCAAGCTACTAGCTATGCCTTGAATCTTTCTACTAATCCATCTGGTCACCTCTTCACTTTATAAACAAATGGGATTTATATCTCCGTTTTGGGCACGGCACCACGTCATCTCATTTCTTCTTCCATGGCTTCAACCCATACCTTATGCATAGATGCTTCCTTATATATATTTGGTTCTTTTATATCTTCTACTAAGACTACATTAGCATATTTAGGATTTGGTTTACGTACTTGTGTGGACCTTCGAAGTGGTTGTGTCGCCTCTCGTTTTTCTTCTTCTTTTTCACTTTCTCTTTGTTGAGTCGTCCTCTCTTTCTCTTGAGAAGTCTGGTATACTCTAGTTTGCCCTAAACTTCTTCCTTTATGTTTAGGACTTGCAAGGATGTTATTATCTCTATGAGGGTGCTCCTCCATGAGTTCAAGTTCTTTTTGTAGTTTTTCTTCCAATTCTTCCTTAATCTCTTTCGAGTCTGGTAAGAGAGCCGCTTATGAAGACTACTGTGATGACGCTTTATCAAATACCACATTTCAAGAAATATGGTGTCATCCTGTTATTGGATCAAATAAGTATTAAAAAATTTATGATTATTTACATAAAGATTTGTTACATTAAAGTACATATGTTTTATAACTAAGTGTCAGAAAACAATAGCTATTTTGGCATTTATTTATGTTATATTTGAAACAATCACTAACATTACAAAATGTCATAAAATAAATAAATAGTAATGCATGTAGATGTCACCATAACTTCATGATGTGACAATATTATGTATTAAAAAGATTTAAATATTTGATCCATCCTAACTTTATAATTACATTAATAAATGTCATAAAAAGAATTTAAAAATAAATCTATAAATATTATCGTAGGTTCTTATAGTAACATTTGATTATGAAATTTAATAAATGTCAAAGACTTTTTCTGATATCACTTTAGATGACATTTTTTGTATGTGTTATAATATATTAAATGTAAAAAAAAAAAAAAAACCTCTATAGTGACACATAAGAATATCAATAAAAAGGTAAAATGTTGTAATATGCATAATAGATTAAATGTAAAAAAAAAAAAAATCATCTTTTTCTTAAGATTACCGAAATAAACCTAAATATAACCAATTCCACCACATTCTCTACATTTAGATCCTCTCAATCCACTTTCACTTTCGGAGAATTTTCGCTTAAATGTCTTTTGTCGAAATACATGTTTCTTAGTGAAAGGCTTGTCAAATTGATTATTATTTTGTCTTTTTTTTTTTTAGAAATTTGTTAAACTGCCTTATCAAATGTCTGATCTCATCATCAAAACCCTTGCTGTCATTAGAATTAGCTTCAATTTTCAAAGCCATTCCTTTCTTTTTGGGCTTTGATTTTGATTCAAGGCTTATCTTATATTTTTCTAAAGATCCCATCAGTTCATCTAATCTCATTTTAAACACATCCTAACATTCTTCAATCATTGCAATTTTAGATTAAAATCCTGTTGGTAAAGATCTCAATGTCTTGCGAACCAGCTTTTCTTCAAAATATTGCTCTCGAAGTTGAAAAGCTTGATTATCAATGTCTCTCAACTTGTTACCAAATTTAGTAATGGATTCATAATCACTCATCCTCAGTTCCTCAAACTGCGTTGTTACATCTACAATTTTGACATCCGGATAGTTCTTGTTCCTTTAAACACTATTTGTAATGTCTCCTATGCTTCTTTAGAAGACTAACAATTTGAGACTAACTTGAAATCATCTAGTCTAACAATAGAAAAAATTAGGTTTAATGCTTTAACATTGGCATTAGGAAGACAACAATATTCATTTGTCTAATCATCAATTGATTTAAATTTAGATTCACTAGAACTAGTGCATGCCAGACTTTTCCATCCTCTCTGAACAGCTTTCCATAAAGCAATATCTAGAGTTGTGATGAAGATTTCCATTCTAGTCTTCCAGTATGCATAATTTGTATTCTTCAGTAATGGTAGTCGTGTGATAAAGACTTCTTCTATCGATCTATATTGGATTTTCCAAATCAACTACTAAGATCTCACCTACTAAATTAATAGTAACTCCAACATGGTGTCCAAAGCTCTAATACTACTTGTGAGGTTTAGTTTGTCAATTTCTTATGGTTTTGTTAAACTTTCCTTTTGCAGTAACTTTGGTTTAACATATTGTGAATTGAAAAGTTCAACAAACACAAGAAATTGGTAATACAGTTTGGCTATAAACAAGTGTATGTTTGCTGGTCCTAAACCTGTAAAAACATCTATTAACCTTCACAAAACTTACAAGAAAAACACTTATTTCAATTCACGAAGTGATTTCTAGCGGAGTTTAATAGAGACACCACACCAGTGTTCTCTATCAAACTCTGCAAAAAGACTTTTGTTGGACTCAACTATCTTAATTGAACATCCTTCAATCTTCAAAAGTTATTTATTATATTTCAATCAAAACCCATTAAAATTTACTTACAACTAATTTTAGTTACCAATTATTTTCTAACAAATAATTATTAACAGATTATTATTTTACCTAATACCACCTAGGACCCTTCATCAAATAAACTCTAATTTATTTTTTGCAAGATTTAAACCTTCAACTTATTAGTACCTATTTCCCAAGACCCTAATTAATTTTATATCAAACTAGACTTTAGCTTATAAACCCTGTATTCATTATCTAGCCTTAAAGCATGGGACATTAGGGTCATGATTATAGAAGGTTGAGCTAGCTTTATTTGTGAAAGTGAATTTTGGCTTGAGTTTAATTATGGCTTATGTTTACCCCAGGCAGGGTTAGGTTAGCTTGTGGAGATCTTTATTTTATCTCGAGCAAAGGATCAGGTAAGCTCCTGCATAAAACTTATTTGTTGCAAAAGGTTACTATGGCAAGCTAAACCCAAAGTATGTGAACACTGATTTGGTAAAAGCAATTAAGGACAGTTTTCTTTCTTGTTTCAGTCAAACCATTTATTTGAAAATCAACAAACAGTTTTACTAAAACACTAAATTATTTCAAAAACTAATTTTTGACAAGGACTTTAGAAACCCTTGATTGCCATTTTCAAGTGAAGCTATGTTTTACTAGTTTTCTCCCAAGTGGGACAATTAAACGTTGAGTATTCAATAAGGGTAGGCTAGTAGTACTAGTTTTGAAAAGTAAGAGTGAGTCTTCTGGCAGGAGGCCACCTCCAGAAGATGAACTCAACTTAGAGAAATGTCAGTACTACGTAGTCATGCCGGTCCGAGCTAGCAGTTTTAGTCATGTAGACTGTGTGTTGTCGGAATGGACAACCGGTATTGTTTGGGTGTAGAGAATGAGGAGAATCTTACCCGGTAGGCCGATCACCTACTTTTTGTCAGTCTGCACAAAGTGTGGCATTCTGACCGTTGTATGGTTATGGGGCCCAACGTATGGTAATCCATAGCCGCCTTTTGAGTGGTTGATTTTATTATTCATGTATGGTTGGAAAAGCCAAAATGCCACTCTTGTTTTTAACATTGTTTATTGCTTGCCAGTATTTTTCTTGTGAAGTTCTTACTCCTTGCATTCATGAACTGTTTCACTGGACACTCAAAGCACACACGGACTTACTGAGATTTTTATCTCATCACCCTTTTACCATGGTTTCAGGTCGATCCTGCTATGGGAATGAGTAGCTAGTTGTTGCCTGCTTGGAGGATATTCTATTATTTATTTTATGTAATGCTTTAGGAGTTGAGAGTGAACAATTTGTATTTATGGATTTATCTTGAATTTTTAGATTGTAATAAGTTTTAATTTTGAAGTATTGCTTTATTTTTATTTGTGTGTCCTAGTTATAAAGACATTTGTCCTTTGGATGGGGCGACATCTCCGGCCCTGTTGGTCTTAGGTAGTGGGGTGTTACAACGTGCCTAAAAAATGAAAGTGTTTCTTGCTGGAATTCACATTTACTGAACATAACACATAGTTGTTCTGCCCTCAACTTTTCCAAAACTAATTTAAGGTGTTCTACATACTCCTCTGGGCTCTTGGAGTAAATCAATATATCATCAATAAAGATTACAATGAATTTGTCCAAATAAGGTGGGAATATTTAGTGAATCAAATCCATAAAGGTTGTAGGGGCATTCAATAGTCCAAAGGGCATCACAACAAATTCATAATGCCCATACTGAGTATTAAAGGTAGTCCTAGAGATATCTTTCTTCCAAATCCTCGCTTGGTAACATCCTTGTCTCAAGTCAAGATTAGAATAACAACTAGACCTTCTTAATTGATCAAACAAATCATTAATAAGTGGGAGCGGGTATTTATTCTTAATTATCGAACTCTTTAACCCACGATAATCAATGCACACAGGCACAGGGCCCTATTTTTCTTTCTTACAAACAAAACTGGTGCTCCCCATAGTGATGTACTTTGCTTAATGTACCCTTGGCCTAACAATTCCTCTAACTGATCCTTCAACTCCTTGAGTTCTGTAGGGGCCATACGATAGGGGTTTTAGAAATTAGTTCGGCTTCAGGCACTAAGTCAATGGTGAACTCCATCTCTTGAGATGGGGGTAGGGTTGACAATTCTTCAAGGAAGACATCAGTGAATTCACTCACTACAATAGTGCTCTATAGGGTAGTCTTTTTCCTGTATTGGTTAATCAGATAGGCCAGGTAACCTTGACATCCCTTCCTAAGCATCCTTCGGGCCTTAGTTCCCGAGACTAAATACTTCAACTCTTTCATTTTGATTCCCTAAGATTCTAAAACATCCTTTCCTAGCCTAACGAACTACATAGATTTGTTTTGTAATCTACCCGAGCACTGTGCTTGGCCAACCAACCCATACCTAGAAAGATGTCGTAATCCTCAAAAGGCATAATAATAAGGTCTTCGGGTAGTTTTTCCCTCCCTACTTCAATCTCACACCTCTTAATAATATCATTTGCTTCTACTGATTACCCTAAAGGTGTACTAACCAAAAAAGTATATGGCAAGTCTAAGTTAACAAATCCCATCTTAGTTGCACAAAATTTAATCATGTTGCCTTGCTTCAGGTTCTAAAATCCGTCCTCTTTTTTCTCAATAACCCATTGTGTGATGAACTCTTCTCGAAAGACTTCCAAGAAGTGGTCCTACCTCACTACTACAGAAGAGGGCTTTTAGGGCACTTGAGAGTGCCTCAATATGTATCATAATAGGGCATTTATCTTAATAAGACACATAAATAAGCATCGTCCATTCGTCCGTAAAAAAAAACATGTTGAGGCACCTGTAAGCACCCTAATACATTAAAATATAATAGGGCACTTGGAAGGGTCATTTAAAAGTATGTTAACAATAGGGCGTTCGCATTTCAGACTGCACTTAGGAGTGACGCATTAAAGTTTATAGGGGCTCTTATATATGCGTCATCAACTTTGGACCCGAAAAAATTCTTTAGATTTGAGGCATTTTTAAGTGCCTTATTTGTCACTTTTTAAGGCACTTCTAAATATGCCTTATTTTATCACTTTTTAAGGCATTTCTAAAATTATTATTTTCATATTTGAGACACTTGGCATTGGCTTTCTACTTAATTTTTTTAGAGTGTGTACCTATTTTTTGTTTTCTTGTGGATGTTGGGAAATATGCCCTCTTAGACTAGGTTTCTGATGTAAATATCGAATGTTTTAATAAAAGAATTTATTTTCAAAAATTGTTTGTGAATTTACATTTTTATTTGTGCACAATTACATTTGAAAAAATGTTATCTCCAATCCTCTTGTTTAACCTAAATAAAAACCCTAGGTTAAATTGGATTGGGCCATTGGACTCTTAATTTAAAATTTTAAGCTTAATTAATTATTCTAATTAGAACCAACTTAATGGCCCAACAAATAATTAATTTTTCCAGTCCAAATAAACTAGTCCAATTAAATCAGCCTAAATTAGTTTAGTCCCAGGTTAATCCCTAATTATTCAAATTGGGCCAAAGCCCTGAATAATTAATTAACCCACCAAACCAATTTAATTAATTATCTTTCCATGGATCTTTATTTTATTCTAACCTAATAATTAAATTTGGCTACTTAAATAAAATAATTCCATTTATTTTAAGATCAATTCCTTAGCTCGTATTTAATTAGGACTCATGGTCTATACTAAGGACCAAAAGACACACTGACTTGGCTACTAAAATGACCAAAATACCCTTGCCATATAAATAGCTGTATTTTACATTTTAAATATTTCATGATATCACCACAAGGAAATATTGACCCCAAGGACAATGTTGCGTTAGCAAAGTTTCTGATCTATAGGTGTATTGACTAAAATACCCCTCTATACATCGCCGTACATTTAGAAAGGAAGAAGTGTACTAACACTTCTCTAAATGACATTTACCATCCTTAGGCCTCTAGTCCAATTATCCATGACCTCCTGGATTGTTTCCACTTTTCAAGGGAGCTACCCTAAAGCAAACATCCAAGTCATGTTTCTAAGGGCCCTGGATATTCAGATCATTCAGACAACCACAATGGGTGATATAGTATAGAAACTATCTTGTACAAATCTATCTTAACAAACTAGTCACACATACCCAACATGCAAGTACATTGGCCCTACGATAGAACCTCAACTATAGTATATCAAAGTATATGCTTCCAGCTTCGTTAGACCACCAACTCATACTCAAGTCATAGAGTACTAGTCCACGCTATAGTAGTAGTAGTCTAGGTTTTTACCATATAGTACTTTTAGAAACCACTACTACAGGTCATGTTCTACGTATTCAAAATATGTTTATGTCATGAAATGAGTGGACTACTCACCGGCTAAAGGTAAGCCATTCCCCATTTAGAATTCACAACATAATAATCCAAATATAATGAGATTCCCATTCTCATCAATCGGTTAAGAACAAAAGTTTATGTGTTAAGTAACCTGTGATCCATACCTTACTGTGAAAGACCTCCATTCACATGGACCACTTACTTAAACACAATAGGTCTTTTTCAAACGTAATTGTGCAAAAATAAAATTGTAAATTTAGAAACAATTTTTAAAAATAAATTCTTTTATTAAAATATTCGATTTTTACATCAGAAACCTAGTCTAAGAGGGCATACATCCCAACAATCTCCCACTTGCACTCTAAGACTAAGTAAGTCCGTAGGTGCCCACCCGATGGCGTCTAAGTGTCTCTTGAAGACTCTCTCAGCCAAAGGCTTGGTGAATGGATCAGCTAGATTGTTCTCGAAAGCAATCTGTTCCACCACGACTTCCCATCTCTAGATGAAATCCCTGATCAGGTGGTACTTCCTCTCGATGTGCTTCCCCTTCTTGTGGTTCCTGGGTTCTTTTGATTGTGATACTGCTCTAGTGTTATCGTAATACATCACAATCTGCCTGTCCATGTGTGGCACGACTCCAAGTTCTGAAAGGAACTTCCGGAGCCAGACTGCTTCCTTGGATGCCTCCGAAGCTGCCACATACTTAGCTTCCATGGTTGAGTCAGCAATGCAAGATTGCATGATACTCCTCCATGAAATAGCTTATCCAAACAAGCTGAAGACATATCCACTAGTGGATTTTCTCTCATCCTTATCCGCCTGGAAGTCTGAGTCTGTGTATCCTGTAGGAACCAAGTCATCAGTCCTGTAAACCAGCATATAATCTCTTGTTCCCTTGAGATACTTGAGTATATACTTTACAGCTTGCTAATGAACCTCCTCAGGGTTTGACTAATATCTGCTAATCAAGCCTATGGCAAAGTTGATATCTGGCATAGTACACAGCATAGCGTACATGAGACTTTCCACAGCTGAAGTATAAGGAATCCTACTCATTCTGTCCTTTTCTTCTTGAGACTTAGGACAGTCCCTTGAAAGAAATGACAACCCATGTTTGCAAGGAATTAGAGCTCCCTTGTATGAGTTCATGCTATACCTGGCCAGTATCTTGTTAATGTATACCGCTTGGGATAATCCTAACATTCTCTGCTTCCTATTTCTAAGAAGTTTAATCCCGAGAATATAGCTGGCTTCTCCCAAGTCTTTCATACTGAATTGACTAGACAACCAAACCTTTGTAGATGATAATGACCTTATATCATTTCCAATGAGTAGAATATCATCCATATACAAGCACAAGAAAACCCACATTAATGCCTTCAAGCTTCTTGTATACGTTTGGTTCATCCTCATTTTGAACAAAACCATAAGACTTTACAGTCTCATCAAAATGAATGTTCCATGCCTTTGATGCCTGTTTATGTCCATAGATGGACTTCTTAAGCTTGCAAACCAAATGCTCTTGGCCCTCAGCAATAAAACCTTCCAGTTGGGGTAATAGATGTCTTCACTAAGATGGCCATTTAAAAATAGCGTCTTGACATCCATCATAATGACATGTGATGGCAAAGAGGATACGGATGGACTTAAGCATGGCTACCGGGGAAAAGGTTTCTTCATAATCGATTCCCTCTTTCTGAGTATACCCTTTTGCCACAAGCCTAGCTTTGAAGGTTTCCACCTTCCCATCTATTCCCCTCTTTCTCTTATATACCCACTTACACCATATGGATTTTATCCCTTCAGGTGAAGCTACAAGATCCCAAACCTGATTGAGATACAAAGACTCAATCTCGGCTTTTATTGCTTCATACCACAGATTTGCATCGACATCAGCAATAGCCTCCTCGTATCTAGTGGAGTCTTATTCCTGATGGTCGGAGACCAGCTCGAAAGCTTCTCCTGTCCATCTCTCCGAAACCCTAGATATTTTCCCACTACGACGAGGCTCTATATGTACAGGCTCTTGAGGCTGTACCTCTTCTTGTTCCACAATCGGGTCAGAAGAAGTTGCTTCCGAAGATAACTTCTCCTCCAGTTCCAACCTAGTTTAACCTTTTGTGGAAGTACTTTGATCATCCTCCAAGTATCTAGCATTGGTACTAACTAGTACTTTCTACTCCTTCGGATGATAAAAGTAACCATCCTTTATCCCTTTTGGATACCCAACAAAATAGCATAATTTTGATCTTGGTTCCAACTTATCTCCCTTGACCAGTACATAAGCTGGACAACCCCATATCCTAAGATGATTCAGACTTGGCTTACGCCCAGTCCACATCTTATAAGAAGTCTTAGGTACTGAATTGGAAGGCACCAAGTTCAGAATATATGCCACTGTTTCTAGGGCATATCCCCAAAAGGACATCGAAAGAGTAGCATGAGACATCATGTTTCGGACCATTTCCATCAATGTCATGTCCCTTCTCTCAGCTATTCCGTTCTGCTGGGGTGTCCCCGGTGCAGAGAGCTGGTATACTATCCCAGAAGTTGAGAAGAAAATAGAAATAGTCATCTAGACCAGAACCGGCGCTAGCTATGGTCTAGAATCCGGTCCACGCGCTGGTTCCTCATGGGTTCTGGTTTTGTACGGCAGGTGCAGTGGACCACAGTTAAGATGGGTGCCTGATCCAGTGCAGCGGGTGTAGTAGACCAAGAAAAAATTCCTTGCAATTTTTTTGTTTTGGGGGTCTATACCAGGTGAAGTAAATATTTTGCAATAGTTAATATTCAAGAAATATTTTTGCATGAAAAATGTTAGTAAGGGATTTTAGGATTAAACAAGACCATTACTTAATTAATTAATGTGTTTAATTCTATTATCTGGGCACTTAGGTTTAAAAATAGAAGAGCATAAAAACATCTACTGTTTTCTAGCATGCTATTTATTTTTATGTACCTATGTAAACGTTTTCTCAAAGACCAAAGTCTTTGGGAATGTTTTTGACAAGGAAAACATTTTTCTACAATTTAAATAGTTATTTTAACTTGAACAAAAATTAATCCTTAGATATTTTCTCAAAGGTTTTAATCATTGACATAGAAAATATATTGGATTTAGATATTTTTGTAAGGTTAAAATAGAAAACCATTTTTGCTTTATTTTAGCACAAAGAAAATTGTTTTGTCAAATAAAGTTGAGACCAAAGTCTCTAGGAAGTTTTAATTGGAAAATTTTTTAAATCATTAAGTTTTTAACTTAAATAAAATTAGTCCATGGGAAAAACTCTCAAAGGATATAAACCTTGACATAGAAATTTTTATGGACTTAGACATTTTATTTTTTAGTTAAGGGAAAAACTTAATGGAAATTTTCAAAAGGACATTTTTTAGAAAACCCTTATTTTAAAGGACTAAGTGGGAGAGGGGTTCCAACGGCCCCACGGCTTCAATCACAATCCTCATTAGAGATTGTGGATCCCCTCACGTCACCCTAGGAGTGAACCCGTATAGGATGGGGATACCACAAGGATCTAGATCTAATGGAGGGATGTAATTAATAACCCGGGGCACGTACTATGATCGGCCAGCCCCTCGTTGGAGGTCATAGTGCGAGGTATGTCCATAGGAAATAAGAGGAAATAGCCATTCCTTCGATGAAGTTATCTTTTAGATCATTACCTAGAAGGGAAATTAATTTGTGGTGGTTAAGACACTTAGCTTAGGAAACTGTTAATCTTCCCAATAAGCTATGTCAGCTTTTCTAAGAGCTAAATTAATTATTATCAGATTTGATAATAAGGATAAAGTGCACATATTTGTTTTGTTTTCACAAACTAAATTTTTTTCTTTTATTTTTTGATTTTTCAGAAATGGTGGGAGGTTCTTTTAGTCCATTGGTCGTTATTCTCCGAGAGAATAAG
Organism: Voacanga thouarsii; assembly: GCA_026120185.1. Lineage (NCBI taxonomy): Eukaryota > Viridiplantae > Streptophyta > Magnoliopsida > Gentianales > Apocynaceae > Voacanga > Voacanga thouarsii. The sequence continues at coordinate 49,272 of JANUWF010002337.1, forward strand.
CTAACGGGACCAAACTATGTGGACTAGAAGAGGAACTTGGACATAATACACAGAGCAGAGGAGTATAAGTATGTCCTTTACGAAACCTGCCCTGTTATCGGGGAATGTTCCACTGCCGAGGAGTGTGAGGCTGAGAAGACATGGAAGAAGTCTGACGAGATAGCTCGTAGTTACATGTTGGCCTCCATATCAAATATGCTCTTGTCCAAACATGAGCACAGGGCTTCTAAGTATGACATATCTCAATCATTAGCCATGATGTTCGTAGATAAGAGCCGACCCACAAGGCAGGAGGCTCTTCATACTATCATTAACACTAAGATGGCTAATAGAGCATCAGTCAGAGAGCATATGCTCAAGATGATTGCTGCTTTCGAGGAGGCACAGATCTTTGGGGCTGTCATTGACCCCGAGAGCCAAGTGGATATGGTTCTCGAATCTCTACTGGGTTCCTTTACTCAGTTCAAGTTGAACTACAACATGAATAAGTTAAACATGAGTTTAACTGAGTTGATGAAAGAGCTCCAGATGGCGGAGAAGATCATAAAGCCACAATCAAAGGCAATGATTGCTAAGGTTTCATCTTCTAGGACTGGGCCCAAGCCCAGAAAGTTCAAGAAGAAGAAGGGGAATGCAGGGACCGAGCCCAAAGACAAACCCAAGGGCAAGCGCTTCAAATGTGGACTGAAGGGACAATAGAAAAAGGAGTGTCCAGATCTTCAAGCTAAGAAAAACCTCACAGGTAATGTTTTCTATCTAGAGTTTATATCAATGGTTGGATCAACTTCCACTTGGATTGTTGATTCAGGAGCCACTGATAACATCTGTAACTCCTTGCAGTGGTTTAGAAAGATTAGAAGACTCCAGAAGGGCGAACATAGATTACGTGTGGGAAATGGAACACAAGTTTGGGCCATTGCAATGGAAGAGTTGGATCTTGTATTTGATTTTAATAGAATAGTGATTTTGAAAGATATTTTATATGTACCTGGATTTCTATAGAATTTGATTTCGATTGTGAAAGTAATAAATCAAGAATATTCTGTAACTTTCCATTCTGGTATTTCTATTAGAAGAGATGAAAAATTTTATGTACTGGGCACATATATGGGAATCTATTTTTCTTAAACCCTATCAACAATCAATTAAATAATTCTCAATCTAAACCTTTATCAAGGAAGAGAAAAACCAATGTCAATGACTTTTATCTTTGGCATCTAAGGTTGGGTTATATCAACTCAACCAGGATTCAAAGGTTGATCTATGATAGGCCATTGGGCTCATTGAGATTGAAAAATTAGCCTCAGTGTGAGTCTTGTCTGATGGGAAAGATGACCAAAAGGTCATTTGCCCCTAAGGCAGATAGAGCCAAGGAGGTATTGAGTCTTGTTCACATTGATATATGTGGTCCCCTATCCATACCAGCTAGAGAAGGTTTTGAGTACTTCATCATATTCACGGATGATTGTACAAGGTTTGGTTACGTTTACCTGATCAGACGCAAGTCTGACTCTTTTGACAAGTTCAAAGAGTTTATGGCTGAAGTGGAGCATCGGACAGGTAAACTGATCAAGACCTTACGATCAGATCGTGGTGGAGAGTACCTCGTTCAAGGACTACATGGTACATCATGGGATAGTATCCCAATTCTCTGCGCCGAGGACACCCCAGCAGAACGGAGTAGCTGAGAGAAGGAACAGGACATTGATGGAAATGGTCTGAAGCATAATGTCTCATGCTACTATTCTAGTGTCTTTTTTGGGATATGCCCTGAAAACAACGACATATATTCTCAACTTGGTGCCTTCCAAGTCAGTACCTAGGACTCCTTATGAGATGTGGACTTGGCGTAAGCCAAGTCTGAATCATCTCAGGATATAGGGTTGTCTAGCTTATGTATTAGTCAAGGGAGACAAGTTGGAACCGAGATTAGAATTATGCTATTTTGTTGGGTATCTAAAAGGGACAAAAGGTAGTTACTTTTATCATCCTAAGGAGGATAAGTACTAGTTAGTACCAATGCTAGATACCTAGAGGATGATCAAAGTACTTCCACAAAATGTTCAACTAGGTTGGAATTGGAGGAGTAGTTATTTTCAGAATTAACTTCTTCTGACCCGATTGTGGAACAAGAAGAGGCACAGCCTCAAAAGCCTATACAAATGGAGGCTCGTCGTAGTAGAAAAGTGTCTATGGTTCTGGAAAGATGGACTGGAGAAGCTTTTGAGCTAGTCTCCGACCATCAGGAACAAGACCCTACTAGATACAAGGAGGCTATTGCTGATACCGATGCAAATCTATGGCATGAAGCAATGGAAGTCAAGATTGAGTCTATGTACCTCAATCAGGTTTAGGATCTTGTAGCTTCACCTGAAGAGATAAAACCCATAGGGTGTAAGTGGGTATACAAAAGGAAGAGGGGAGTAGATGGGAAGGTGGAAACCTTCAAAGCTAGGCTTGTGGCGAAAGGGTATACTCAGAAAGAGGGAATCGACTATGAGAAAACCTTTTCCCCGGTAGCCATGCTTAAGTCCATCCATATCCTCCTTGCCATCGCATGTCATTATGACTATGAGATATGGCAAATGGATGTCAAGACGACATTTTTAAATGGCCGTCTTAGTGAAGACATCTATATGTCCCAACCGGAAGGCTTTATTGCTAAAGGTCAAGAGCATATAGTTTGCAAGCTTAAGAAGTCCATTTATGGACTTAAGCAGGCATCAAGGCATGGAACATTCATTTAGATGAGACTGTAAAGTCTTATGGTTTTTTTCAAAATGAGGATGAACCATACGTGTACAGGAAGTTTGAAGGCATTAATGTGATTTTTCTTGTCTTGTATGTGGATGACATTCTACTCATTGGAAATGATGTAGGAATGTTGTCATCTACAATGGTTTAGCTGTCTAGTTAATTCAGTATGAAGGACTTGGGAGAAGCTAGCTATATTCTCGGGATTAGACTTCTTAGAAATAGGAAGCAAAGAATGTTAGGATTATCCTAAGCGGCATACATTGACAAAATGCTGGCTAGGTATAGCATGGACTCATGCAAGGAAGCTCTAATTCCTTGTAGATATGGGTTGTTATTTTCTTCAAGGGACTATCCTAAGTCTCAAGAAGAGAAGGACAGAATGAGTAGGATTCCCTATGCTTCGGCTGTGGGAAGTCTCATGTATGCCATGCTGTGTATTAGGCCAAATATCTGCTTTGTCGTAGGCTTAGTTAGCAGATATCAGTCAAACCTTGGGGAGGTTCATTGGCAAGCTGTAAAGCATATTCTCAAGTACCTTAAGGGAATGAGAGATTATATGCTGGTTTACAAGGCTGATGACTTGGTTCCTACAGGATACACAGACTCAGACTTCCAGGCAGATAAGGATGAGAGAAAATCCACTAGTGGATATGTCTTCACCTTGTCTGGAGGAGCCATTTCATGGAGGAGTATCAAGTAATCTTGCATTGCTGACTCAACCATGGAAGCTGAGTATACGGCAGTTTCGGAGGCATCCAAGGAAGCAGTCTGGCTCCAGTAGTTCCTTTCAGAACTTGGAGTCGTGGCACACATGGACACTGGAGCAGTATCACAATCCAAAGAACACAGGAACCACAAGAAGGGGAAGCATATCGAGAGGAAGTACCACCTAATCCGGGATTTCATCCAGAGACAGGAAGTCATGTGATGTGTTTGGATTTGGGTATAAAAATCATATAAAAATAAGCACATTCCCAACCAAGTTTAAATTAAAATGTTAACCCCAAATTACAAATATGAGCAAACATACTTATCATTAACCGAGTATAGGGTTCAAATTAGTGTCGATCCTCCAGGAACAAGTAGACATTAATCCATTTTATTTCATTGTTTAACTGACTCGATAAAGTGAAAAAAAATAAAAAGAAATAAAAGAAAATAAAAACAAAAATATATACATGTCAATGATGGAGAATTATGTATCTCAAACCATTATTTTGACAATCATAATCTTAAAGTACTTAATCATTATCATAACTAATTATCCTCTTGGCATCATGAAGGGTTAATGTAGATTCACTTCTTTGGTCAATCCATGAAATCACTACCTTCTAGATAAATTAGAATCACTTGGTCTTGTCTCAACTAATTCACCTAAAAGTTGCATTAAACACAATCCTTAATCAAATTCCCTTGGTCTCGGCAAATTTAAAACATGAAATTAATCAACGAACCCTTGGTCTCGGAAGACATCAATTAACTTTTAATTACCAGTTCTAAGCAATTAACCCCCTTGGTCCAATAAGTTAATAGCCAACAGATATGAAATTAATGACTTGAAACCACCATCAACCCCCTTGGTCCAGTAAGCTAATGGAGAGAAACAACCAACTAATCTTGTAATAAGCACAAGTAATTAAATACTAAGAATAATAACCAATTAATCAAAAGATCAAATTACTCTATAAATCTTGAATACCTAAAACAATATCGAATTACAATTAACATATCATTGTCAAGAAAAAGAAAACAAAGAAAAAGAAAGAACTCATAGACAAACCTCATTCTTCTTCCTTTGAAGACCTTTTTGCACAACCCTTCTTGAATTGAAGAATTCCTCATTTGATTTGAGTGATTTTCTATGATGATCAATGAATTCTCCATTTTTCTCTTGTGTTTTCCATCTATTTATAGGTTTAGGAAGTGCCTAAACTTATTGGTGTAATGTTCTTGGCCGAGTAGAAGTAGGAAGGTACTAAAATTTCGAAGATTACCAAAAACCGCGTAGAAAAATCACAATCCTGTCATTTCCTTAGAGCACAGCCCGTGCCACCTTGGCTACTGGAGTCGGTGCCGGTTGCATTCTATTTCTTCCTTTGTTTGTTAATTTTTTATTGATTTCAGAGCATGTAGTCCATAGTACAGTCGACGCCGCCGGCTTAGTTCTGTTCCGGTCTATTTCAACAATTCTTCATCGCCTCGAAGTTCATATCATTAGCACATGGCCGGCGTCGGTTCCTCTGGCCTGTTCGGCGCCGCCTGAGTTCTGTTTTTCTACGTTTTTGCTTCGTTTTACCCCAAAAATCTGAAATAATGAACAAAATACCTATCTAAGGGTAAAATCTCAAATATGAAGGAATATGACTAATTATTGAACAAAATGTATCACAAAAGAACCTCAAATAATTAGGAAAAATATGACTAATTTAGCCCCTATCATCGTGGTGGAACAGATTGCCTCCGAGAACAATCTAGCAGATTCATTCACCAAGCCTTTGGCTGAGAGAGTCTTCAAGAGACACTTAGACGCCATAGGGGTGGGTATCTATGGACTTACTTAGTCTTAGAGTGCAAGTGGAAGATTATTAGGAAATATGCCCTCTTCACTACAAGAAAATTGTGAATTTGCCACGAATTTTTGCAACAGAATATTTTTTGTGGTAATCAACGAAGGATTTTGCCACGGAAGAGCAAAATTCAAGCAACTTGCAAGGGAAAAAATACCCAAGCAAATCCGTGGCAATTTTCCATGGAATTGTGATGGAAAAACTAGCAAGTAGCGATGCAAACATATTCCGTCGTAAATCAGTAGCAAAAAAAGGTGGCAAAAAATTATGCTGAATATTAGCCACCGATTTGCGATGGAAACATTTCCGTGGCAAAATTATGCCAAACATTAGCCACGGATTTGCCACGGAATTACAAAGCAGTGATAAAAAGAAAGGGCTAAATTTTTGTTGTGTGTTCCGTGGCAAATCTGTGACTATTTGCCACGGAATCATAAATTGCCACTAACTAGTGGCAATTCCATGGCAGATTACCACGGATTGGCCACGACATTTTTTTTCTTTTTTTAGTTCTAATTTATTAATTATATTATTTTGTATTAATTTTGGTTCCATACATTTTAGATAACAACGATGAAATATTTTGTAAGTGTCTTGATTTATTTATTTTCTAATGTGTTCATTCTTGAAATCGAATTAAAAAGAAGATGTCTTATTTTTTAGTGTCGAAATATACGTTTCTATTAAAATTACAAATTTTAAAAAAAGATATAATTTTATTTTATTTTGACTGTAAAAGTCATTGAAAAATGTTTTGAAAAACTATATTATAATTGAGAGCACATAAAATAGAATGTAATGCAAAGTAATGATAAAAAGAAAGGGCTAAATTTTTATTGTGTGTTCCGTACGGAATCACAAAATTGCCACTAATCCGTGGCAGATTGCCACAGCATTTTTTTTTCCTTTTTTGTTCTGATTTATTAATTATATTAATTTGCATTAATTTTTATTCCATACATTTTAAATAACAACGACGAAATATTTTGTAAGTATCCTGATTTATTTATTTTCTAGTGCATTCATTGTTGAAATAGACTTGAAAAGAAGATGTATTTTTTTTTTTAGTATCGAATTATACATTTGTATTAAAATTACAAATTTTAAAGAAACAGTATAATTTTATTTTATTTAGACTGTAAAAGCCATTGAAAAATATTTTGAAGAACTATATTATCATTGAGAGTACATAAAAAAGAATGTTACACAAAGTAAGGATAAAAAGAATGGGCTAAATTTTTGTTGTGTGTTCATGGCAAATCCATGGCTATTTGCCACGGATTTGCCACAGAATCACAAAATTGACACTAATCCATGGTAATTCCGTGGCAAATTGTCACGGATTTGCCACGGCATTTTTTTCTTTTTTTTTGTTTTAATTTATTAATTATATTGGTTTGTATTAATTTTTGTTCCATACATTTTAAACAACAACGACGAAATATTTTGTAAGTATCTTGATTTATTTATTTTCTAATGCGTTTATTCTTGAAATGGAGTTGAAAATAAGATGTATTATTTTTTAGTATGGAAATATGCGTTTGTATTAAAATTATAAATATTAAAGAAATAATATAATTTTATTTTTATTCCGATTGTAAAAGCCATTAAAAATTGTTTTGAAAAACTATATTATCATTGAGATCTCACCTAAAAGTATGTTACTCAAAGTAAATGAAATTTTTGTTGTGTGTTCCGTGGCATTTCTGTGGCTATTTGTCATGGATCGGCCACTGAATCACAAAATTGCCACTAAGTCGCGGCAATTCGGCGGCAGATTACCCCAAATTTGCCACGGCAATTTTTTTTCCTTTTTTGTTCTATTTTATTAATTATATTGGTTTGTATTAATTTTTGTTCCATATATTTTAAATAACAACGATGAAATATTTTGCAAGTATCCTGATTTATATATTTTCTAATGCGTTCATTCTTAAAATAGAATTGAAAATAAGATGTATTATTTTTTAGTATCGATATATATATACGTTTGTATTAAAATTAGAAATTTTAAAGAATTGATATAATTTTATTATATTTCGACTGTAAAAACCATTGAAAATTGTTTTGATGAACTATATTATCATTGAGAGCACATAAAAAATAATGTTACGCAAAATAGTGATAAAAAGAAAGGGCTTAATTTTGGTTGTCTGTTCCGTGGCAAATCCCTGACTATTTGCTAGGGATTTGCCATGGAATCACAAAATTGCCACTAATCCATGGCAATTACGTGGCAAAGTGCCACGGATTTGCCATGGATTTTTTTCCTTTTTTATTCTAATTTATAAAATATATTGGTTTGAATTAATTTTTATTCCATACATTTTAAATAACAACGACGAAATATTTTATAAGTATCCTGATTTATTTATTTTCTAATGTGTTCATTCTTTAAATAGAATTGAAAATAAGATGTATTATTTTTTAGTATCGAAATATACATTTGTATTAAAATTACAAATTTTAAAGAAACGATATAATTTTATTTTATTTTGACTATAAAAGCCATTGAAAAATGTTTTGAAGAACTATATTATCATTGAGAGCACGTAAAAAAGAATGTTACACAAAGTATTGATAAAAAGAATGGGCTAAATTTTTGTTGTGTGTTCCGTGGTAAATCTGTGGCTATTTGCCTGGGATTTGCCACAGAATTACAAAATTGCCACTAATCCCTGGCAATTCTGTGGTAGATTGCCACGGCATTTTTTTGTTCTAATTTATTAATTATATTGGTTTGTATTAATTTTTGTTCCACATATTTTAAATAACAACGACGAAATATTTTGTAATTATCTTGATTTATTTATTTTCTAATGCATTCATTCTTGAAATGGAATTGAAAATAAGATGTATTAATTTTTAGTATCGAAATATACCTTAGTATTAAAATTATAAATATTAAAGAAACGATATAATTTTATTGTTATTCCGCCTGTAAAAGCCATTAAAAATTATTTTGAAGAACTATATTATCATTAAGATCTAACCTGAAAGTATGTTACGCAAAGTAGTGATAAAAAGAAATGATGAAATTTTTGTTTTGTGTTCCGTGGCAAATCCGTGGCTATTTGTCACAGATTTGCCACCGAATCACAAAATTGCCACTAATCCGTGGCAATTCCGTGGTAGATTGCCACGGATTTGCCATGGCAATTTTTTGTCCTTTTTTGTTCTAATTTAATAATTATATTGGTTGGTATTAATTTTTGCTCCATACATTTTAAATAACAATTACGAAATATTTTATAAGTATCTTGATTTATTTATTTTCTAATGCGTTCTTTCTTGAAATGGAATTAAAAATAAGATGTATTATATCAAAATATACGTTTGTATTAAAATTAAAAATTTTAAAGAAATGATATAATTTTATTATATTTCGACTGTATAAGCCATTGAAAATTGTTTTGATGAACTATATTATCATTGGGAGAATATAAAAAATAATGCTACGCAAGGTTGTTATAAAAAAAAAAAAAAAAAGGGCTAAATTTTTGTTGTGTGTTCCATCGCAAATCCATGGCTACTTGCTAGGGTTTTGCCACGGAATCACTAAATTGCCACTAATCCGTGGCAGATTGCCGCGGATTTGCCATGGCTTTTTTTCCCCCTTATTTTTGTTCTAATTCATTAATTATATTGGTTCGTATTTTATTTTTGTTCTATACTTTTTAAATAACTTGACGAAATATTTTATAAGTATCTTGATTTATTTATTTTCTAATGCATTTATTCTTGAAATGGAAATGAAAATAAGATGTATTATTTTTAAGTATCGAAATATACGTTTGTATTAAAATTAGAAAATTTAAAGAATTGATATAATTTTATTATATTTCGACTGTAAAAGCCATTGAAAATTGTTTTGATGAACTATATTATCATTGAGAGCACATAAAAAATAATGTTACGTAAAATAGTGATAAAAAGAAATGGCTAAATTTTTGTTGTGTGTTCTGTGTCAAATCCGTGGCTATTTGCCAGGGATTTGCCACAAAATCACAAAATTGCCACTAATCTGTGGAAATTGCCACGGATTTGCCATTGCATTTTTTTTTCTGTTCTTGTTCTAATTTATTAATTATACTAGTTTGTATTAATTTTTGTTCCATACATTTCAAATAACAATGACGAAATGTTTTGTAAGTATCCTGATTTATTTATTTTCTAATGCATTCGTTCTTGAGATGGAATTGAAAATAAGATGTACTATTTCTTAGTATCGAAATATATGTTTCTATAAAAATTATAAATATTAAAGAAATAATATAATTTTATTTTTATTCTGACTATACAAGCCATTGAAAATTATTTTGAAGAACTATACTATCGTTGAAATCTCACCTGAAAGTATGTTACACAAAGTAGTGATAAAAAGAAATGTCTAAATTTTTGTTGTGTGTTCCATGGAAAATCGGTGGCTATGTGCCACGGAATCACAAAATTGCCACTAATCTGTGGAAATTCCGTAGCAGATTGCCACAGATTTCCCACGGCATTTTTTTCTTCTTTGTTCTAATTTATTAATTATATTAGTTTGTATTAATTTTTGTTCCATACATTTTAAATAACAACGATGAAATATTTTGTAAGTATCCTGATTTATTTATTTTCTAATGCCATCGAAATATACGTTTGTATTAAAATTACAAATTTTAAAGAAACGATATAATTTTATTTTATTTTGACTGTAAAAGCCATTAAAAAATATTTTTGAAGAGCTTTATTATCATTGAGAGTACATAAAAAAGATTATAACACAAAGTAATGATAAAAAGAATTGGCTAAATTTTTGTTGTGTGTTCCGTGGCAAATCCGTGGCTATTTGCCAGGGATTTGCCACAGAATCACAAAATTGCCACTAATCGTGGCAATTCCGTGGCAGATTGCCATGGATTTGCCACTGCATTATTTCTTTTTTTTTGTTCTAATTTATTAATTATATTGGTTTGTATTAAATTTTGTTCCATACATTTTAATTAACAACGACGAAATATTTTGTAAGTATCTTGCTTTATTTATTTTCTAACGTGTTCATTCTTGAAATGGAATTGAAAATAAGATGTATTATTTTTTAGTAACGAAATATACGTTTGTATTAAAATTATAAATATTTAAGAAACGATATAATTTTATTTTTATTCCACCTAGAAAAGCCATTAAAAATTGTTTTGCAGAACTATATTGTCATTGAGATTTCACCTGAAAGTATGTTACACAAAGTAGTGATAAAAAGAAACGATGAAATTTTGTGTTCCGTGGCAAATCCGCAGCTATTTATCACGGATTTGCCACGGAATTACAAAATTGCCACTAATTCGTGGCAGATTGCCACGGATTTGCTACGGTAATTTTTTGTCCTTTTTGTTCTAATTTATTAATTATATTGGTTTGTATTAATTTGTAATGCATATTTAGTTGAAGAGACATCTACGTTTTTCTCCTATTACTTTTAGCCTCACTTGCAAACAAGACATACTACTCGAGCTCGTAATGATGTGGATGACAATGAAGCACTAGTTCATGAACAAGTCTTGTCAATTTGTGTCAATTCTGGAAGGCCAATTGGAAAGTTAAAAACACGGTATTTGATCACAGAAGAATTAAGAGCTGTCACCAATTACATCTTGCTTAATTGTGAGGAGGTGCAGCCATACATTAAGTAAGTATATATATATATATATATATATATATATATATATATATAAACAAGATTTTGATCATAGATGAGCTGCTAAAAACTTTGCTAATATGATACAATACTTGTGATGATTGATTCAGCAAATTCAAGCAGAAAGTGAGGTCTTTGGCACCAACTTTAACGGACCATGAAGTTGAAAGAAGATTCCAGAAGGAGTTTACAGGATGGTTTAGGACTTATGTAAGTTTGGCAATGTGTAAAAAGTGTTTGTTTATTTGATATAACACTTCCACTCATGTGCTTAATTTTTTTCATTTAAATAGATTCACAATCCAAGTAACAAAGAAGATAACATATGCCTAAAGAATTTATCTTGGGGACCCTCGGTGTAAGTAAAATCATTTAATGGTTACTTTGTAAATGGGTTTAGATTCCACACATATAGCCATGGGGACGGAAAGAAGACTGTGAATAGCGGTGTATGTGTTGAAGGTAGTGGAGATGGGTTGTCTGGGTATGATTATTATGGAATTTTGAAAGAAATAATCAAAGTTGAATTTGTTGGTAGTCCAATTCAAAAGGCTGTGCTTTTTAAATGTGATTGGTTTGATATCACACCCAATCGGGGTACAAGAGTGCATTCTCAATATAAGCTTGTTGACATTAATCACAAGCGGAGTTATGCTGGATTTGATCCATTTGTATTGGCCCATCAAGCTATGCAAGTATACTTTACTTCATATCCTGGTAGCCAAAGACCAAAGTGTGATTGGTTAGCCATATGCAAAATAAAAGCACGACATGTAATTGATGCACCATTGGTTGACAAAGCCTACCAAGAAGATGTGGATGACGTTGAAGCAATAACCATATATATAGGAGATGACATTGGTCCCATGGCTCACGAATCTAGTGAAAAAGAGGCAGTGGCTACTGAAGTAGAGTTTAGTACAACGTCAGAGAATGACTCAAATCACGAAGAGGATGAAAGAGAGATTGATTGGGAAACAGATGATGAAAATGATGACATTGGTGAAAAGTATGTATCTGATGCTGAATCAGAATAAATATTGTCTGTAACATCAAAAGAGGTTAGTAATTTCATTAGTTTTACTTGTAAAAAGATGGCTTATACGTTACCTAAAAAGTGCCTAACTTATTAATACCAACTTCACTTCTACCCTTCGTTCTTCTTTTTATTATCCATAAAGGTAGATTTTTTGGCTTTATATATGGAACAAAACATTGAATTTGTTGAAGTTGATCATTTATTTTACAAGCCATATTCTTATAAATATTTCATACTTCTTTTTCTTTGTCATTTTTTTTTTTTTGTCATCTTCATTTTCTCTTCTTTTAATTAAGTATTGAAAACACATGATTATTGTCATATAACTTATTATTATTATTATTATTATTATTATTATTATTATTATTATTATTATTATTATTATTATTATTATTATTATTATTATTATTATTATTATTATTATTATTATTATTATTATTATTATTATTATTATAAAATTAACTTGGTCAATGACTTTATACAAATAGACAGATATGGCTAAAGGAGGAAAAAAGAAGCGTTCGAGTTAAGATTCATTTATATCTATTCCAGAGGTAGGGCAACCTTCATCTCATGCCCCAGAAGTTAGAACTCCAGTTTCCACTCCTTCTTCTAGTCATCCAGATGTGTTGCCTTCTTCTACTCAGCAGCCGACATCCATTTCTGCTCCCAGTTAGATACCCCTGGACAACAATAGAGTTAGTGAACAGCTGTCCCTACATACACCAGAGACCTCTCATTTTCTTGTGGTTGGAGGTGTACAATCTACTTCATGTTCACCTACTGAGTCTACCGATCTTGGACAACATCAGCAGGGTGATGAGTCTCCCAGTCCATCAGTTCACCCTTCAATAGCTAGCACTACATCACAGCACGTGGGTAATAACACAATCGAGCCCTATGGGGATACGTAAGTAGCACATAATGTTTTTCTTATATTTTCCTTTAATTTCATGTTCTGTGTTGCTATCTAGGTTGATTATTTGTCTAATTATTATAGATTCACACGTCAGTCTGAGTGTGCAAAAACTATCACCACAATAATAAAGTAGCGATTTAAGGATTGCTGGCCGCGATTCAGCGATGTACCTGCTGATGTTAGGGATGTTTGGTTTAAGGAGTTTGTTGTACGTATTTGTCTATTACTTTTTTGTTGTTGTATGTTCATATTTTACTATCAGTCTAAATACCTATTATCTACCTTTATCTCAGAATGAGTAGTCCTTTTATAATATACTAGCCAGTTCATTATTGTAGAAACACTGGACATGGCACCCGGATCATTTGCCACGGATACGTTCAACGTGGGAGGAAAGATGTCGGGCAAGATTGACTGATACCCTTTCAAAGATCAAGAATGTACACAAGAAGAGGCCTGCTTTGATGTCAAAGGACATATATCACCAATTGTGTAGATATTAGCAGTCCGAGGATTGGCAAAAAAAGTCAAATATAGCCAAAGAAAATAGAAGGGCTAGTTCTGCTAAACACACCGGAGGTTCCATTAGCTTTATGAAGCATGAGTCGAGAGCGGTCTTTTCTCTTATATGATCTATAGTTAAATGTTTGCTTTAATAATTGCTATTAAATTTGTACATGTTGAATCAAATTATAAATTTAATTATCACTTTAATACTTCTTGCAGCGTGCAAAGCAAGGGGATGACTTTGACTATCTTGTATTGTTTGAAAAATTACACCAATTTCAAGATAGGCCCAATAAGGGCGAATTTGTAGATGAGAAATCCCGCAAGATTAGTGTATGCTACATATTAATTTCATTTTTATGAAATTTCATAACACTTTAATTTTTGTTTATAGTTTCACATTTGAATTATTTAGGAAGATATCCAAATGATGAAGTTGCAGTACTCTCAAATGGAGTCTACTAATTCAACATCCACTTCAAGTTCCGTGCCAGATGAGAAAGCTATGATTTTATCGGCTGTAGGTGGATTGAAAAAGGGAAGGGTCTATGGCATGGGATTCGAGGCCTCACACTTTAGACTCCAGTACCATCAGTCTAGGGCCTCGTCTTTGGGATCATTAGTGGATATAGAGAAGCTTCGTTGCGAGCTTGAGCAGACCCTTCAGCAGCAGCTTCAACAACAGCTTCAACAGCAGCTTCAGTAATAGTTGGACAAGAAGGACAAAGAGATAGAAAAAGAGAGGAAAAGGATGAAGAGGACTTTGGAGAAAAATGATAAGAAGATATCTGCATTGATTGATATGAATCGCATGGTGATACAACATCTTAAATTACAAGTGCCATCCATTTCCTCTTCTGACTCTGATGATTCTGACGAGGATGACTCTGACCCTTCAGTAGCGGATGATAGTTAGATTGGTTTTATTTTCATTTGGATGTTAAGTTTGCATCGCTTTGATTATGGATTTAGTATTATTATGAATTTATATTTACTATTTTTAGATTTTTTTAATGATATATGATTATTTGTGCATTTAGGCTCTAAACAAATTATGAAATTTTATGGTTTGCTAAACCAATTGTGGTGGATGTGTTTTGCAATTGCACATTGTGTGGTGGGAATATGATTTGAGACGTTGTAGGCGTTTTGTTGTGCATGTGTGCAGGGAGTATGATACTCAAGAACGTTGTAGGTTGTGTATAGTGAATATGCATGTATGGATAATGGATTATAAATGTTATAGGTTGTTTGTTGTGTATGTGTATGTGGAACGTAACTCGAAACTTTATAGGCAGGGAGTGTAATGGGGATTATGCATGTGTGTAGGGTATACTGGTTGCTATGGAATTATGAATAGGGAAATGTAACAAGTTTTGAAGCTGAAATTGTAGACTGCCATAGATTTTGATTCCGTGGCAATCTACCACGGATTTGCCACGAATGAGATTTTCTTGAGTATCGTTTGTGGCAAATTAGTGGCAATCTACCACGGAGTTACCACAGACAGCATATGTTTCATATTATTTTAGTGGCCAAGCCATGGCAGATTGCCAAGGATTTACCACGAACTGTACCTGCTTGAGAAATATTAGTGGCAAATCTATGGCAATTTGCCAGATTTGCCACGGATAACCTATATTTTAGATTGTTTCCGTGGTAAATCCGTGACAGATTGGCACGGATTTACCACGAATTGTACCTACTTGAGAAATGTTCGTGGCCAATCCGTGGCAATCTGCCACGGACGGTACCTGCTTGAGAAACGTCCGTGGTAAATCTGTGGCTGATTGCCAAAGATTTGCCATGGACTGTACCTACTTGAGAAATATCCGTGGCAAATCCGTGACAGTTTGCTACAAATTTGCCACGGATGGTATCTACTTGAGAAACATCCGTGGCAATTCTGTGGCAATCTGCCATGGATTTGCCACGGACAGCATATGTTCCATATTGTTTCCCTGGCAGATTGCCAATGATTTGCAAAGGACTGTACTTGCTTGAGAAATATTCGTAGCAAATCCGTGGTAATCTGCTACGGATTTGCCATGGATGATACCTGCTTGAGAAACATCTGTGGCTAATCTGTGCTAGATTGTCATGGATTTGCCATGAACTATACTACTTGAGACATGTCCGTGGCAAATCCGTGACAATTTGTCAGGATTTGCCATGGATGGTACTTGCTTGAGAAACATACATGGCAAATCCATGACAATCTGCTATGGATTTGCCACGGATGGTATTAGCTTGATAAACATCCGTGGCAATCTTCCATGGAATTGCCATGGATGGTACTTGCTTGATAAACATTTATGGCAAATCTGTGGCAATCTGCCACGGATTGTACTTGCTTGAGAAATGTCTGTGGCAAATCCCTGGCAATCTGCCACTGATTTGCCACGAACTGAATCTGCTTGAGAAATGTCCATGGCAAATCCGTGGCAATCTGTCACGGATTTGTCACAAACCGTACTTACTTGAGAAATGTCCATGGCAAATCCCTGGCAATCTGCCACGGATTTGTCACGAACTGAATCTGCTTAAGAAATGCCCATGGCAAATCCGTGGCAATATGTTACAGATTTGACATGGACTGTACTTGCTTGAGAAATTTATGTGCCAAATCTATGGCAGATTACCACGGTTTGTCATAGATTTATCACATTTGGCAATATTTCTCCCCAAATGTGATACCAACTTAAACAATCCGTGACAAATCCGTGACAAGCCACGGAAAATATTTCCTTGGAAAAAAATGCTTAGTGGCGAAGGTATTTGCCACGGACCTTTTCCGTCGCAGATCCGTGGCAAATTCCAATTTAGCCACGGATTGTTGCCGTGACAAATTGATAGATTTCATGTAGTGCTTAGACTAGGTTTCTGATGTAAATATTGAATGTTTTAATAAAAGAATTTATTTTCAAATTTTTTTTCTGAATTTACATTTTTATTTGTGCATAATTACGTTTGGAAAAGACCCATTGTATTTAAATAAGTGGTCCATGTGAATGGAGGTTTTTCACAGTAAGGTATGGATCACGGGTTACTTAACACATAAATATTCGTTCTTAACCAATTGATGAGAATGGGAATCTCATCATATCTAGGTTATTATGTTGTGAATTCTAAATGGGGAATGGCTTACCTTTAGCCAGTGAGTAATCCACTTACTTCATGGCATAAGCGTATTTCGAATATGTAGAATAGGACCTGTAGTAGTGGTATCTAAAAGTACTATATGGTAGAAACCTAGACTACTATCGCTACATCGTGAACTAGTACTCCACGACTTGAGTATGAGTTGGTGGTCTGACGAAGCTGGAAGCATATACTTTAATATGCTATAGTTGAGGTTCTTTCGTAGGGCCAATATACTTGCATGTTGGGTATATGTGACTAGTTAGTTAAGATAGATTTGTACGAGATAGTTTCTATACTATATCGCCCATGTGGTTGTCTGAATGATCTAAATATCTAGGGCCCTGAGAAATATGATTGGGATGTTTGCTTTAGGGTAGCTCTCTCGGAAAGCGGAAACAATGCAGGAAGTCATGGATCATTGGACTAGAGGCCTAAGGATGGTAGATGTCATTTGGAGAGGTGTTAGTACACTTCTTCCTCTCTAAATATACGGCGATGTATAGAGGGGTATTTTAGTCATTACACCTGTAGGTTGGAGACTTTGCTAATGCAACATTGTCCTTGGGGTCAATGCAACATTAGGAAATATTTAAAATGCAAAATACAGCTATTTATATGACAAGTGTATGTTGGTCATTTTGGTAGCCAAGGCGATGTGTCTTTTGGTCCCCAGTATAGACCGTGAGTCATAATTAAATACAGGCTAAGGAATTGATCTTAAATTAAATGGAATTTATTTTATTTAAGTAGCCTAATTTAGTTGTTGGGTTAGAATAAAATAAAGGCCCATGGAGAGAGAGAATTAATTAAATTTGTTTAGTAGGTTAATTAATTAATCAGTGATTTGGCCCAGTTTGAATAATTAAAGTTTAACCTGGGACTAAACTAATATATGCTTATTAATTGGATTAGTTTATTTGTGCTGAAAAGTTAATTATTAATTAGGCCATTTATTTGGTTCTAATTAGAATAATTAATTAAGCCAAAAAGGCTAAACTAAGAGTCCAATGGCCTAATCCAATTTAACCTTGGGTTTTAATTTAGGTTAAACAGGAGGATTGGAGATAACGTTTTTTTTTTTACGACCTCCTCTCTGTGAAAAATACAGCTAGCCAGACGTCTCTCTCTCTCTCTCTCTCTAAGAAAGTACGCTAGCCTTGTAAGTTGTTCACCAAAACGGAATTAGGCAGGCCATATACTAGAAGACCGACAGTTTGGCATTCACCTACATGCAAAGACGGAGTAGGAGGCTTACAGGAATAGCACCAGAGGTTTCACCAGCACACCTACCCCAGTTGCGCACATTCTGGTCCAGCCAATTCTTAGAACGAGGAAAGAGGTATTTTTTTTAAACCTCGAAATCCATACAGAGCACAATCGGTGCCGACTCTGTTCGGAGTTCTTTGCTCTTGAGTTTCTAGTTTCTTTTTTGTTTTCGCTTCCGCTGCGTGCCCTGTGTTTTCTGTTTCTATGCCTTCAATGGAATGCTAAATGTGTAATAAATCTAGTAAAAAATATATATACTAATAAATACTTAATATAAGAACTAATATATCAATGTATTTTGAACCATTATGTTCATCAAGTCGACATTACATTAAAAACAGAAATATATGTCTCCTATCCAATTTTGAACCATCATCATCAAGTCAACTTTACATTGAAAAACAAAAATATATGTCTCCTATCCACTTGATTCCAAAAGTAATAAAAATAGAAGCATAACATTTAGTTTTTATCCCAAAAGTGCTAGCAATAAACAAAAAGCACTATGTCTCCTATCCACTTGATTCAAAAGTAAAAAAAAAAAAAAAAAAAAGCATAACATCTAGTGTTTCTTCCAAAAAATGCTAACAATATACAAAAAGTACATGAGACCTCCTTGTACTTGCAAAAAGTGTTAAGTTACACCAAGATCATGCATCTTCCTTGAAAACTTGTAGTAAAACAAAGTAGAAACATTTATCCAATTAGTTTTTATTTGCAGTTAACATCTCTCCCAAAATAATGGTCCCACTATAACTACAAAGCTATGAAAATGATCCACAAAACTAACCTTTATTCTCAACTTAATTACTCACTACTAGCTAAACTTATGTTGAATATTAAAAGGGCTACATATGCAAGTTTAAAAAACAAAAATTACATGCAGTAGAGCAACCATAATTTGGCCAACAAGAGAATATTTCAACTATTTTAAGAAATAATTTTCATCAAATGATCCTTGTAATTTATTCTTTAATTGCATAAATAAAGAAAAATATAAACATTAAGCTCTTGCAAAATCAAGAGTTAGTTATCAGCACAAAATTTAAAAATCTACTTGGATTATTTTTTTCGATATTGTTTACCCATTTCTCGAAATCAACAAAGTAACCAAAAAATACAAAAATATAGGCCTGGCTAACTTGGAGCTAAGAAGCATAACATACCAAATGACATATAGAAGAATAACATACCAAATGACAAGGATATGCAATGCTTTCCCTAAGTGTATCTTCTACTGTCTTGAATGCCCCATATGGCCTAATTAATTCTTCTTCCCACTCAAATGGGTATAATATCTTTACTTCGCACCAAATGCTGTCCCAAGTGTATTCCTCCAACTTTTGTAGCTGAATCCAAACTTTAAATGATTCCCTTAGCTACCTTTTTAGTGTTCTCGAACATGCTCACAAGGAAAACATTATCACCAACCTAAAGACCAAATTCAATCATTAGTGTAGTTGAAATTTACATAAATTAGATCATGTCCCCAATTTTTAACCAAAAACTTAGAATTAACTTTTTCATTATTTGTTTTCTAGCTTTGTGCTCACCTTAAGACTATGAGAAGTAATAGATGAAGGAACATTAGAATGCCCCATTTGTCCTCCATTTGCTATTCAAGTCTACTTGTTAAATCAGCAAATTGTCTAGCTTGTTCACCAATATTTAAATTTTGTTGAGTGATACTATCCTCTAGCCTTTTTAGGGTGGCCTCGCTCTCATTGACAATGCGGTAACATGTTGAAGCACTAGGGATAGGACTAAAAAGATCTGATGGTAATGGTCCAAAACCACGCATATGAACTCTTCCAAGTGGATCTTTACTAAAACCTTGGAAAATGAATCATCAACACCAATAGGTTCTAGTGATCCAAGTGGAAGTTGACTTTGATGCTCTTTCAATTGCATCTAATAAATCCAAGCAAAACAACTTAGCATTGTATACTAACATGAAAATCACATTTATTTATTATCAATAAGCAATAGAGGAGTTGCAACTTACTAGTTTTTCCCTTAGTATCTCAGTAGTTGCTTCTCTAATCTCATTAGTGTAACAAGTATCAAATATTTCTGCCCATGATGGTACATGTCCCAATTCAACTTCCTGTAAAATTAGTTATATATTCATTGGTGAAACCTTTAGCATAAATCTCCAAAAAATATGGTGTCAAATAAGCTTTTAATATGGACTAAAATTGGGAAAGATTTAGGAAATTACCAATTCTTAGTTAACTTTTGCAAAGCTTAATTTTCTAGTAGTCTGATTTGTTGTCTTATCTTCTCTATGCTTCTTATTTCTTTCACTAAGAACCTGTTTTGTTTTTCCTGAGAAAACAAAAAAGGAAAAGAATAAGAATCAAGGTGAACATCCTTGAAATGAGCAAGATTCCTTGTTCTAACCTTTTCACCAGTTGTATTCCAACAAGACACGATGTTGTGCCATTGATCTTCGACAACATGAGTTGGTCTATTTGCTGCTACATCGTCAACTGATATATTAGATTTATAATGTGAAGCCTTGACTCCTGACTTCAAATTTCTTCTCTTTTTGCCTAAAGACTTCAAAATCCAAATTTCTGTTGGAGGTATCTCGAATCTCTCCTATACTATTTGATTGTTATTGATCACTCATAAATTGCTATGAAACAATATAAAGTATTTAACAAAGCAAAATAGTTATGCTAGTTATAAATGAGGCAAAAACTCATTAGTTCATACCTTTATGAGTCTAAGCATCTCATCTTTCTTGGTTTGAGGTACCATACGCCAATCATTAACATCAAGTGGGGCATACCATCTAGTTCTTGAAATAGTTCCGAAGAACTTTGTAAGTTTTTTTTTTATTAGCACCAAATGGTTGTCCTCGATTATTCCACCCAACTGTAATAAGTGGGTCACCCTATTTTTGAGCCCAAGGATCAAGCATATGTGTAGGTCCTCTCATTTTCTTTATCATTTCAGCACCACCATTTTCATTTCCTAAAAAGAAAGTACATAGGGGTAGTGGTACATAAAGGAAGAATATGATAAGCTTAAAAAGAAATTTAATGTTCAAGCTACTGAAGCATTCCTTTTCATGTTGGTATATTGTAATATTTCCATTTTCAAGCTATATTAGTTTCGTGCTTTGGCTATTTTTATGAGGTGCATTGTTGCTAGAGTGTCATTTAGTCCTGAACAGCTAGTGCATTTCTTTTCTTTTTACATATGTTTTTGCTTAATCCCACAATATTTTCAAACTAGGATGCGGGGTCCTACCCCAAGTTTTTGTTTAAATAAGGAATTAAAATATTTTTAAGTTAGAAAATGAAAGACTTAAAACCTTGGTTATCACTGCCTTATGTATTGGCTGGAAAATGGAGTCTAGGGGTAGGCATATCACTGCCTAATTTTTCATCTTTATTTTTCATGTTGGAGAAGACACTAAGAAATGAAACTAATATTTTGTAGGGACCAAGTTTTTTGTCATATGTGAACCTAGTACACAGCATATTGAGGGTCTTTGAGCATGTCTATGAGTTGTACATAGCAATATCGAGTCAAGAAATTTAACCATAATATTCCTCCATAATCAAGCAAAAATCATGCCCAAAACTCCTCAAATTTAATCAAATCCTCCAACAATCTCAATTTCTACAACAATAAATACCCAGCAATTTATACCAATTTATAGCAAAAAAATTTCAACATTTTCAGCCATTTATGGTCCACAATAAGTCATGATACTCAATCTAAAGTCAACTCTAATCCACCAATTAGACAACATAATCACTTCTCAATCAATCTCCCTTGCCAAAATAGTTTATATGCAACTTTAATAACTAAAAATAATGTAGAAAATTTCAAAATTTTTGGACCTCCAAAGTAGTAAAATTCTCCAACAAAATCATAATGAAATCACAATTTTAGAGTTGAAATTTGCCCCCTAAGCTAACCGAAGCCTTCTACTAATTTAGGCAAACCAGTTTGCTCTACTTCTCAGTCCAATTATATAAGTGTGGAGTCTTGAACATAAAGCACATCCTACTTATTTATTAACTACAGGATTGTGTCTAAAATAATTGTAAATCACAGTAAGCATGAACGATTACAAACATTCTGGGCAAGGCCTTTTACAAGAATTTCTAATCAACAATTACTTGATAAAAATTTCTAGTACCTCTGTTGAACTCAAAACCACGAAAAAAAATTCACATGAACCCACACTTTACTTCTATTAATTTTTTCATGGTCACAGTTCAGAAAAAAAAAAAGAACATAACAGAAATGATTTTAATACCTTCATGTGCTTGTGGCTATGTTATTGTCACATTCGCATTGCCTTCTACTTTTCTAGTCCTTCAAGAAATAGCTGAAAAGGAAACAAAAAATCATTTTTTAGTAGTGAAAAAAAAAAGGTAGTATTTAGTACATTCACTTGTATAAACCATTCTTTATTCAACCTGACAAAGCACAATATGAACATAAAAACCAGGATATATTTATCAAATACTTGGAAATATCTATTCCATCAAAACTCAGTCATGAAAATATATATGACTGATAATATTCCAAAAAACTATCAAATCTAGATAACATAATAGCATATTCACTAGCTATCAATTGATCATTCTATATTTGATGGTAAGTATACATCAATAGCATCCAAATAATTCATATAATCTTTTTCCCTTGATGCCGTGGTGATAGCAACATGCCACCCTTTCTGAAATTGAACTTCAACATAGAACACTTGCTTTGCTTGGGATGTAAGAATAAATGGCTCATTGTTGCGCTTTATGCTTCTAAAATTAGTTATAGTGAAACTATCTTCATCTTACTTCAATCTTTTTCCTTTGGAAACCCAATCACATTCAAACAAAATAACTTTATGATCCCCGGTGTAATCCAAATGTCCTGCAATACTCCATAGTACACTGTTTCTACTGCAATTGGGTTTTAATCTTTGGACTTGAGAAGCTTGAAACTGTTGCATTGACAACAACTCCACTATTTTGAGTCTTTTTTCTTTTCTCCAGCATTTTTGTGTGAAACCTAAAGCCATTCACCAAACATCTCTTATACTTTTTCCCTACAAAATTTGGACCCCTAGCAAGCAACTTCAAATTTGTCATTATTAGATCATTATCAAGCAATGACAACTTTCCGACTTGATAAGGTGTAGTTGTCAAGAATCTAAATTTAAAAAATAAACACAACTAAAAAACTGTAACCAGTACTTACAGCTTTAGAGAACTAAACCACAAAATTTTCACTATGAATTCTCCTAATTTCATGCTTTGAAGCCCGAGAATATTCTCTTTTTACAATGTCAAGGTGTTGGCTGCAAAATTATATATATATATATATATATATATTTTCAGAATCCCACAAATTTTTTCTTCGAAGGATGAATCCTATTAAGAATGGTACTTACTCAATATATAGTTTCACTGCTTCACTATTAAACAACACATATCTATGTCATTTTCTCAATATCTCATCATTTAAGGTCATTGCAACTCCTTTTTGAAATAGATGCACAGATGGTGAAAAAACATCCAAGCCAATTCTTTCAACCACATCTTCATCATTTCGACTGAGTCGGTTAAATCTTGTTGCAACATCATTCGCAAAATAGAGAGAACAAAACACTAAACACTCTTCTGCCAAATATCCTTTAGAAATAGAACCTTTAGGCCTTCCTCTATTGCGGACATACGATTTCAAAATGCATGAGTACCTAACAAAATTACCCATAAGAATTTAAAAGTTAATAAAAATTTTAAGAATAGAATGGGATGTTAGTCATAATGATTAAGATTAATACCTCTCAATTGGGTACATCCAATGATAGTGTTCTGGCCCAACTAACATTACCTCAGTAGCCAAATGAACACAAAAATGTACCATTACATCAAAAAAATAATGGGGGAAATAACTTTTCCAACTGGCAAAGAATGATAGCAATATCTTTCTCCAAACGACCAATGTTTCGAGGGTTAAGAACCTTAGAACATAATTCCCTAAAATATTAGCTTAACTTCATCAAAGTAGCTCGGACCTCTTTTTTTTTTTTTTTTTTTTTATGGTTTTCCTCAAAGATAAGGGTAGAAGTTGCTGCATTAAAATGTGATAATCATAACTCTTAAGTCCAAAAATTTTTGGAGGCTTTAATTGAACACCCCTTAATATATTTGAAGCATAACCATCTGGAACTTTCAACTGCTTGAGAGTGTTACAAAATATCTCCTTCTCTTTTTTATTTAAGACATAAGGAGTAGGAGGTAAAGTTGTTTTTCTCAACTCATCTACAATAGGACGAAGCCCTGCTCTTATACCCATTTCTTTTAGGTCTTGTCATGTTTTGTAATCTTTGATCTTATCTAAATCCATCAACAAATTAACCACTTTCTCACAAACATTTTTTGTGATATGCATGACATTAAGGTTATAAGGCACTATGTCATCCTTCCAATAAGGTAGCCAAAAAAAAAAAAAAAAAAAATGCTTTTCTTCTTCCAATTGAATGGCATCTTTTGATTGTCAGAAACTAATTTACCAAACTTGGTGTCAAACCTTTCTAACTGTCCTAAGGTTAGGGAACTTGTCATTTTAGTAGGTGGATCTTTATGTTCTTTGGTACCATCAAAAGAATGTGAGTCATCTCGAAATGGATATTTTTTTTTTCAAGAAATCGATGGTGTCCCATATAGCATTACTTTCCACTATGTTTTAGCCATTTTGAAAATGTATGCTTACGACAAACTGGGCATGCAAACTCTCCTTTAGTGCTTGATCTAGGTAGTATTTCATAACTAGGAAAATCACAAATAGTCCATAATAAAGTAGCCCGTATCAAAATATTTTCCTTCAATAATGCATCATATGTGTTCATGCCAACATCCTACATCTCCTTTAACTCTACAATGAGTGGCTACAAATATATGTTAATATTACTTCCAGGAGATAAAGGACTAGGTATAAGTAGTGACAACATGAAATTTGGTTGTTTCATGCACAATCAATGTGGCAAATTATATGGCATTAAGATCACTGGCCTTGTACTATGAGCTATACTCATATTCTTAAAAGGATTAAACCCATTTGATGCTAACCCCAATCTCATATTACGAGATTCATTAGCAAATTCTAGATGATTAACATCAAAATACTACCATGTTGTTAAATCTACTGGATGCCTTATATACCCATCCTTAGTGTGACCTTCAGCATGCCATCACATATCAGCTGCAGTCTTACATGACATAAAAAAGCATTGTAATCTGGGCATAAAAGGAAAGTGCCACATGACCTTTTTCGCGATCTTTCTTTTCTTAACAGTAGGATTGTCTTCTGATGTGACCCACCATGTTTCATTACATGTTTTGCACACAATAGAAGATTGGTTTTCCCCCCAATAGAAGGTTCAATCATTTGGACAAGCATCATACTTCTCAATTCCTAACCCTAAATCTTTTATCACTTTCTTTGCTTCATAGTATGACTTTGATAATTCCACATCGAATGCCTCTCTTAGTGGATCAAGCAGCATAGAAAAGTTCTTGTCAGACATTTTCCTAACACACTTCAAATTGAAGTAGTCGTATTAAAAGAGATAGCTTGGAAAACCTTTTACACTTGGGATATAGTTCATGTTTAGAACCATCAAGTAATTTATAGAATTTCTTAGCTTCTAAGTTTGGCTTTTCTATCCCAAAATCATTGGAATTGGCCATTACATCAGCTTCATCATGAATTCTAAATGCATCATGCACTAAATCATCTACATCGTCAATAGGATTTGAAGTCCTATGGAAGACATTGGATGCTACAGTTGTAGTTTCATGGAAAGAACTTTCTCTATGAGCTATCCATTGGATGTAACCACTAATGAATCCCTTACACCTTAACTGAACCTCTACATCTTCCCTTCTCAAACTTATACCATTCTTATATGTTTTGCATGGGCATAATATTGTCCCATCTACATTTGAATTAGAGAATGAAACATCAAGGAAGTCTTGCAACCCTTTCCTATATCCTTTACTTGCTCTTGAGAACTTCATCCAGCTTTTATCCATAATATTAGGTCTGAAAAAAATGTATACAAACAGCTTAAAATGACTAAGTAGTTTCCAAAATTAGTAGAATATTAAAGCAAATATAATTCCTTTCCTACAAAAGAACAAAAATCAAACTTCAAAATTGAACAAAAAGAAATAATACCAATATTCTTCTACATCATATAACCAGAACATAAGGATCATAACACTTTATCAATTACTAATAGGTAAATTATAAATTTTAACAAATGAACCTAATTAGACAAATTAGTCATCTAACAAACACCAATGAACTAATAAGTTGCCTAATCACAATCACATTTTTCTATACTTACTCCTCATGTAAAAAAGGTACATGAAATAAAGTTTAGCTTTATTAATTTTGCAAATCACATGAAATAAAGTTCAGTTTTTAACATCTCAACTTTTTATTTTTATAATACTTAAAATATAAAAACATATTTAGCATGACAAGAGAAATATAAGATGACACAAGCAACAAAAAAAGGAAAAGGGGAATAGATGAGAAAGGGAAATAATATATAAGACTTTGCCAATTGTCCTTACTTCCATAAGCAATTCATCGTTTCTAAGTTTAGTGGTAAAAGTTATTACTTACACTATCGTTGAAAGCAAAGGGTAAATAATTATTACATTTAATTTAGAGAATATCCACAAGAATTCTTGATGAAACCTACCACAAAGTATCCCAAAGAATGTGAAAATGATGAAATGTCTCTTGAGATTCTTTAAAAATGAAAAAATTGGTGATCACCTACCACTTCATTGGATTCCCTTAATAATTTTCAGCTAAGGTCAGCCACTAAAATACAATCATCCCTCACCTTTCAGTGTGCAAAAGAAACCACACCCAGCAGTCTTTTGTTCCCACACTGTAAAAAGGAATTTAGCTCTCATTTTCAGCTGTGTGTTTTCTTTTTATTTTCCTACTCTAATTCCACTAAAAATTTGTCTTCTAATTTCTGGAATTGGGATTGGCAATTTAACTAGACTAGTGTTGGAACAGAGTTAAGAATAACTACCATGGGGGAAAAGGAAATGCATAGATTTTTGCAATATGTAACTAGAATTTTAGCTGAGGCTAAATATGATAAACTAGCAATCTCAAGGAAAAATGAAAAAGAAGGCATGGAACCATAATTTGATCGAACCTCTTTGTATAAAGCCAAAACATACCTAAGAAATGTAATTCATAGTAGCATACTAACACTAGAATCTCTAGACACACTAATCAAGCCAAGTTCTTGCACCCCAATCCATTGTCACTAATCTTCGTATCATACCATGGACCTTATGCAAAGCCTAAATACATAGACTTCCATGTTGCATACAACATTCTGCAGTGGGGTAATCAGTAATTTACTCTAAATTACGTCTTCAACCCCTTCACATCTCATCTCCTCTTACCATATTTATCATATCACTGGAAAATTCAGTTCAAAATCTCTTTTTACCACATCTTCCAACTTGTAATCAAGTGACTAAAGCAAAAACTCATCCCATTGCAATGGTTTTTTTATCCTTTTTTTCCCTCTAAAAATCCGTAAAGGTTTAATCTTTATGTGTTTAAAAAGTCTAAAATGGCAGAATCATTAGAAAAGCAACAAAAAAAGTTTAAAAATATAAAGTGGCTAAAACCCATGAAAAATCAGTCACATTGAGCTAAAATTAATGGGGGAAAAAAACACAAAATCAAAAGTTGTAGCTGCAATACAATCTCAAATGAAATATTAGATTCATTCAACAAGGAAGAAAAGCTCAAAAATTTTTAGTGACAAATATCCATTCAAAACAAACTAATCTGTGCAAAATCGAAACAAAAAACAAAGTAAAATCTGAAGTCATACATGAAACACAACCGTCAAAGGTGTTTTCCTAGCAAAGATTGCGATTTTGGTAGCCCATCAACTCTGCTACAATGAATCATCCACGTATTTGCCATATTTTGCAATCCATTTGAATTTTCTCTCGTAAACCAGAGGTGGAATGGTATGGAGGAGATGGGTATGTTTGAGCAACACTAAAGACTTTGTATTTCTCTGATTTTTCACTCAAAACCAAAGGTAGAGGGGAGTGGAGGAGATAGGTCTGGTCGAGTTGAGTAACACTCTAGACTTCATTTTTCTTTTTTGTTTATTTCTCTATTTGTCATTCTTCCCTTATTCTTTTTTTTTTTTTGAAGATGTAAATATATATATTGATCAAAGTGTATGTACATAGTGTCTTACTAGTTAATAGTAATGCAACTATTAACTAGTTGTGACAGATAGAATCCTCAAAATAGGTCAAAACATGAGAGTACAAGGTAAAAAGAACAGAGTACACATGCATTTTGATCCTCTTTGTAGTTTCCAAAGGTTGACAAGCAACTCTCTTGAAAAGTGCCTAATTACGTGCCAGCCATATGTAGTAAACCATGGCAGCCATTTGCAGATACTTTGGCTTTGGCAAGCCAGGAAGATCCGCGAGTTGCCCGAATGAACCAACTGAGGCAAGTGTCGATCGAATTCATATGCAGTGGTAAGGCTAACCATGCTTTGATATCCGTCCATATTTTTTTTATATTACACAGTTGAAAAAAAAGGTGCCTAGTCATCCTCGGGTGCGTATGGCATAAAGGACATGACATGTTGTCTGGTCGGAACACCAGAACATTTTTAGTTTTCAACCGGCCCTTGGCATATAACTAAACCATAAATGAATGCTTTAGCATGATCCCCTGCTTCCAAATCATTTTGGCCCAATGTACCTTCGGCAGTGATCTTCTGAGATAGTTATACGCTTGTGCAGTGAATCTCGTGGTCCCAATTGCCCAAGTCTGCAAAAGTATTGCTGCTCGATTTGCATCTCTTTTCTTTTCCAAAATGGTATCCCTGATAGATAGTATTCTTTGGAACAAAGGAGAATGTTCCTTATGCTGTGGTATCTCCCAAATTAAATGCCCCATCATGTAATAGTCATTAAGCCATTAAACCCATAGTGATTGTTTCTTTGCATGGATATCCCATAAGATTCGGGATAGTAGTGTTGGGTATCTCAGGCTCGTATCGTATATAGCGCAGCGGAAAATAAAATGAAATACCATCCCAGGACTCGCATATGTGTGGAAAACAAGACATAATGAGAATAAAAGTAACAGCTTTTTACCTTTACTTGATCATCCGAAGAACAAAAATTTTCTTCTTCAAGTCAAGGTGCTATCTAGCAATCCTTTTGATCCAACTTCATGAGAGTTGAACGTCTAACCACTATAATCATAGTGTGTGATTATCTCTAATAGTAATCCACACAGAGGAATACTTAAGCACCAAATTTCCTGTGCTAGCAGAAAAAGATGGTGGCTAGGGCTATTCTTCTTCAAAAGAAGGACGAGAGAGATAGAAGAGAAGGGGTTTTGTGTCTGTTGTTTTTTATGTGAATTACCCTAACTTATTAGGGTTTCGTGCATATCCTATTATATATCACAAAATCCACTAAAAATCTGGAATTCTAAAACAATTAGAATCCCCTAATTGTAATTGGAAACATCAAGTTCTCATAATTATAATTTGGACCATAAATTATAACAAATTATAATTTGGCCACAACTCATTCTCTTACTCTCAATTAACCCCACTATGTTATCAAATAACATATTGAGTATATAATCCTCTATTGTGTGTGACCTATTAGGTTTCCCAGTCAATTGGTATAGAACATGAATTAATCCAAACGTCTTTGAGATTAATAATCTATAATTAATTAGAATTAATCCTATTAATTCTAATTAGGATTGGTTTATTAATCCATCAATTAATAAACCCATATTCTAATATCATGAGCGGTATCTAGCAACACATCATGACCACCCAAGAATCCAGAAAGTTAAGTGGCTTGACATGAACCCTTCAATAACAATCTACAGTGCAATTAACTCCTTTCACCATACATTATCTTATTCGGTTTGGAGTACAGAATTAGTGCCAACTCCCTCCAGAATTAATTTTTGCCCGAATACAATATTACTTGTACCAGGAACCCACTACTCTAGATGTGTATCAATTGGAACTATTTCCAATACACAATCGCCTTGGCCAAGGACTTCTTGAGTAGTAATTCCTACAAGTGGCCGTGAGATATTCGCCCTTACTATTAGGAGTGGTGAATCCTTTATTAACCTTCTCAACTACTTTCGTTTACCTCACAATGTGCCCAATATCCATCTTATAGGCAGCCCTCGATTGAGCTTCAGAGATTGGAATCAAAGTACAATGCTCAGCAAACAAAGTACCTTGGAGATCTTAAGTCTAAGAATACTTGCACGTTTGCTATTGAGATTATATCACTGGGACTAAATAGTTATCCATGTGATTATCTCAAAGCTAGGTCATCCAATAAACTTGTTCCATTAACAAGCATCAATGTGTTAACTTTGAGTATCTCAATACTCACAATTACTAAAACCACCGCCTAATCAAATCAGGAAGTCTAGCACATGCTAATCTTAACATATTAATGATGTCCTATTTTATTAATACTACGACTAGGGACTATTTAAGTACTTACACTATATAGTGCAGTAGGAATCTCATATCATGATTTCCTTAATACAGTGTTGTACTAGGGACTTTATTGAACAGTTATATTACTTAAAAGTAAAAAATTGAAACTATAACATAAATAATACCTTTTATTAAAATAAAATGTGTCATATACAATATACAAGTGATTTCCTCTAGGGCACAACACCAACAAACTCCCACTTGCATTAGAGCCAATCATTCATGCATCTAATACCGAATGACTCAACATGACAATCGTGTTTCTTTTGGGATAGTGCTTTGTAAGCGGGTCAGCTATGTTCTCATCCATAGGAACTCTCTCTATCTTTACATCATTTCTATCAATGATCTCTCGGATCAGATGATAGCATCGCTGTACGTGTTTAGATCGTTGGTGAGACCGTGGCTCCTTTGCTTGTGCAATGGCTCCATTGTTGTCACTATACAAAGTTATTAGACCAACAATACTAGGAACCACACCCAGTTCCATCACGAACTTCTTGATCTAAACAGTCTTCTTAGCTACTTCAAAAGCAGCTATGTACTCAGCTTCTGTCGTAGAGTTGGCAATAGTCTCTTGTTTGGAACTTTTCCAACTTATTGCCCCTCTACACAACGTAAACACGTAGCCAGATTGTGATTTGAAATCATTTTTATCAGATTGAAAACTGGCATCAGTACACCCATTTATTTTCAAATAACCTTCTCCATATAGAAAGAACATATCCTTAGACCTTCGTAAGTACTTAAGGATGTTCTTTATTGCCGCCCAATGACCCTTACCAGGGTCAGATTGGTATCTACTCGTCAAACTGAGAGCACAAGATACATCAGGCCTAGTACATATCATAGCATATATGATAGATCCAACTGCCGAGGCATATGGAATCTTACTCATGTGATCCTTTGCAACTTGTGTCTTGGGAGACATCGACTTTGAAAGGCTTACACCATGTGACATGGGTAAGAATCCCTTTTTGGATTGGTCCATACTAAGCCTCTTTAGCACTTTATCTATGTATGTAGACTGTGAAAAACTTAGCAACCTTTTGGATCTATCTTTGTAGATCTTTATTCTGAGAATATAAGTTACTTCTCTAAGGTCTTTCGTGGAGAATTGTTTGGACAACCAAACTTTAACCGTTTACAAGACAAGTACATCATTTCCAATTAGCAATATGTCATCTACATAAAGCAGTAAGAAAATGATTGCGCTTCCACTAACCTTCTTGTATACACAAGGCTCATCCATATTTTGAATGAAACTAAACTCTTTGATTGTTTCATCAAAATAGATGTTCCAACTCCTAGAAGCTTGCTTAAGTCCATAAATGGACATTTACAACTTGCATACCTTTGTGCTATCATTGGATGTGAAACCTTCAGGTTGTGTCATATACACTTCCTTAATTAGATTTCCATTTAGGAAAGCTATTTTCACATCCATTTGCCAAATCTCATAATCATGATGAGCAGCAATGACTAGGAGTATCCTGATGGATTTTAACATGGCTACTGGTGAAAAGGTTTCATCATAGTCAATACTATGTTGTTAACGTTAACCCTTTGCCACTAGTCATGCTTTATAAGTAACTAAGTTTCCATCCATGTCCATTTTCTTTTTGAAAACCCACTTGCACCCAATAGGTTTAATTCCTTTGGGTGGATCAACCAAAGTCCATACTTGGTTGTTGTACATGGAATCCATCTCTGACTTCATGGCCTCAAACCATTTTCCAGATTCTGAACTGTTCAGAATATCCTTGTAGGTAGTAGGCTCATCTTTATCTATGAGCAATACGTCATTTGTGGTCACTGATAAGAAATTCATATCTCTCAGATGCCACACGTATCCTACTAGATTTACGAGGTTCTTGTGTATTAGAAGGTTCATCTATTATCTCAATAGATGTGGGGTTAGATGTTTGGTCCTCGTTTGTTTAATCTTCATGAATTTCACTAAGTTCAATCTTACGCCCACTATCCCCCTTGAGCATGTGCTCATTCTCTAAGAAGATGGCATGCTTCGAAATAAACAATTTTTTTTTCGGAGGGCAGGTAGAAGTAATATCCAAAAGATTCTTTCGGATATCCAACAAACAAACACTTGTCAGACTTACTATCAAGTTTGTCTAGTTGTGGCCTTTTAACAAAGACATGACAACCCTATACTCGCAAGTGAGATAACTTTGGTTTCTTACCAAAGAACATCTCAAATGGGGTAGAATCAACTGTTTTTGTCGAAACTCTGTTTAGTACATAAACAGAAATCTCTAGTGCATGCACCCAAAACGATTTTGGTAAGTCTGCAGAAGCCATCATGGTCCGTACCATGTCTAGAAGGGTTCGATTCCTTCTCTCAGATACACCGTTATGTTAAGTTGTATGTGATGAAGTCTATTGAGATAATATCCCATTATCTTTAAGATAACTCAGAAACTCTTGGCTTAAGTATTCTCCTACTTGATCAGATCTTAGAGCCTTAATACTTTTGCCAAGTTGTTTCTCTATTTCATTATTGAAGTCTTTAAACCTTTTAAAGGCCTCAGATTTGTATTTCATTAAATACAAATACCCGTATCGTGAGAAATCATCGATAAAGGTTATGAAATAGTTATAACCTCCTCTTGCTTGTATTGACATTGGGCCATATACATCAGAATGTATGAGTTCTAATAACTCCTTGGCTCATTCTCCTTTTCTTGGAAAAGGGATTTTAGTCATTTTACCTAGTAAATAAGACTCATATGTGCCATATGATTCATAATCAAATGACCCTAAGTTACCAAGCTTGTGTAACTTAGAAACATGATTTTTCGCTTATGTGGCCCAAACAACAATGCCATAAGTAAGAGGTGTTAGAGTTATCTATTTTAGGTTTCTTATTATTTATATTGAGAATTGGATTATCTAAGTCTAGAACATATAAACCATTAACCAAAGTTGCTGAACTATAATGAATATCATTCAATGAAAAAGAACAACATTTATTCTTAAATATTAAATAAAATCCACATAAGTCTAAACACGCAACTGAGATAATGTTTTTTATTAAAATTGGTACATAATAATAGTTTTGCAGTTCTAGAATTAATCCCGAAGGCAGGTTCAGCTCGTATGTCCCTAGAGCAAGTGCAGTAACCTTTGCCACATTTGCAGTACGTAGGTCCACGTCGCCTTTCTTTAGTCTTCTACTGCTCTTTAGTCCCTGCAAGTTATTGCACAAATGAGATCTACATCTGGTCTCTAATACCCATATCTCATTTCTAAAGGCAGTATTTATCTCAATCATAAACATACCTAGAGTAGATGCTTCTTGTCCTTAATGGTCTCCAAGTAAGCTTTGCAATTGCGCCTCCAGTGGCCCATCTTCCCACAATGATGGCATGGGCCCTTGGTAGCTGCGTCCTTCTTGTTCACACTACCTTTAGGCTTCATGGGAGCCTTCTTCTTCTTCTTTAGAACTTTCTTCTTAGAAGAGGAAGATTCTACCATTAAAACTACATTGGAATCCTTCTTCATGGAGGACACTGCAGTTTTGAGAAGATTGATCAACTCAGGAATGGTGGACTCAATCTTGTTCATCTGATAGTTAATCACAAATAGTGAGAAACTATTAGGCAAAGATTGTAGAATTAAGTCAACACTTAAGTCATGATTCATTGCAAACCTGAGAGATCCAAGCTTCTCTATTAAGCCCAGCATTTTAAGCCCATGAGTGGTCACAGAAGAACCTTCTGCCATTTCACAAAAAAATAGTTGCTTCGAGATCTCGTATCTCTCAATTCTGGCTTGGGCATCACACAGCTCACGAAGATGTAGAATGATCAATTAAGCATCCATATACTCGTGCTGTTTTTGCAACTCAGGAGTCATGGATGCCAGCATAATACATGATGCTGTATCACTATCCTCCTTGTGCCTTTTGTGGACAACATGCTCATTAGCATGAGTATCTTGAGCTGGTAGTGGTGGAATAGGAGCATCTAGCACTTAGAGCAACTTTTCTGATTTGAGAACGATTCTCAAATTTCTATACCAGTCGAGATATTTTGATTCAGTTAACTTGTTGGTTTCCAAGATGCTACGTAGGTTTAAGTTTGTTGACATGGTGCAAGTGACCTAGATGTAAAGATAGAGAGCATTAGCTACTTGTATATGCACATGATATGCAGATAATTAGGACTTTAATTAAACGCATTTTAACTCCACTATTTTACTCAAACCAATAGCCCCCACTACTGATTCGGGAAAGCCCGTTAGAAGCTTTCCTAGTGGACCGGTATCCAAATTCCTCAAGAATAACCTTGGGTTTGCCTAATGAGTCACCCTTAAGTTCATTGGTAGGTATCCAATACCAATTACATCGTATGTAACTACCGGATCATTGGGTGATTAACAACTTTTAATCTTAAAGCCTTTTGGGCTATCCCAACTTTTCGTCCAAATTTCTTTATGCTTGAGTTTGCCCAACCAAGATAAAGAATTTAGTTAAACCCGACCCATTAATCAGGAATTTAATTCCATAGCTTGAACATGCCCAATATCAAGTAGGCTTGGGTTTACCCAACAACCTGGTCTTACAAAAGGACTCTTCTTCTTATTATATTAACGGAAGGAATTAGGTTTAATATTAATTGAGGGATTTGTTCCTTTTAATGATTTTGTTGAATGACATGTATAAAAATTAATAAATCACATAATTGATAATCATGGTAACAAAGCGATTATGTGGTATGGTTATGGACTTTACCCTAAATCAATTTCTTTGAGCCATAAAAGAAATTAATATAGTTAACCCTATATGTTCATGTATGATTTAAGTAGAAGGTCTTACCTTCTCGCCATGTTTTGGTTGCCATCTCCAAAATAAAATAATTCTACTCCTATCTAAACTAATTACATAATTTCCTAAAGAGAGAAAACCTCGAGTTACATTTGAGGTGAGTTAGATGAGAAGAGAATTACGCAAGAATTCTAGAGAAGGCAGGACACGCAGGCCCTATTTCATAAAAACCAAAACTGTAAAATGCATGAATAGATATAATTAGTTTTAGTCCATAACCACCCACCATGCCATTTACTATGCTTAAACAAAATAAACATACACTTTTTATTATTCCAAAATCACTATTTTGAAAAAATAAAAAAAATTCTAAAATCAATATTTTAGAAAAATACATTAATTTTAAAATTTTAAAATCACTATTTTGAAAAATAAAATTGTTTGTCTCAAAACTAATTTTAAGAAAATGCCTTTAAGTCCCATCTCCAGCAACGAAAACGGAGGTCCCGCTGGGCAGTCAGCGGGCGGTGGTCTGGGGGGCAACGCTCCCGTAGAAAAATTTTTATTTTACCGCCTCTCATTAAATGAGATTTTTTCGTTTCAAAATTCTATTCTAGATTTTTTTTTTTTAAATAGCTGGAACGTGTAAAACAAAGCAGAGCCGGCGCCGCCTATGTTTTGATTTTTTTTATGAAAAATTTTCCAGAAACGATTTCTGGATATTCACGAAACAGCATGGAACCGACGCCAGCTGTACTTGGGAACAGTGGTGGAGATTTTGAAAATTTTTCAGAAACAGTTTCTGGTGCCCTAATATTCTGCAACAGGTCAGTGAGAACAATTCTCAGCAGATTTTTCTATTTTGAAGCTCAAAACAACAACTAATTTGTTAGTTTAAACAAAACCAAAACAAAAAATAAAAATGAAACGGAAGGCAACAACCATGTTGCAAGAAAACGTTTTTCTACAGAAAATTCTCAGCACCTAAAGAAAGCATCTTTCAAGAAAGCATCTTTCGAAATATACTGTGACTTTTACACAATTATATTGTGCTACAAACCCAACCCATAACACTCGAAACGATTTTAACTCGAGTGAAAATGATTTTCATACCAAACAAAGATAAACACGAATACATGAAAATAGATTTTCATGTCGAAACAATGTCCGTAGACCGCATATAGCATGGCTCTGATACCACTGTTGGGTATCTCAGGCTCAAATCGTATACGGTGCAATGGAAAATAAAAGGAGATACCATCCCAGGACTTGTATATGTGTGGAAAAAAAAGACATAATAAGAATAAAGATAACTGCTTTTTACCTTTGCTTGATCGGCTGAAGAACAAAAATTTTCTTCTTCAAGTCAAGGCGCAATCCAGCAATCCTCTTGATCCAACTTTATGAGAGTTGAACATCTAACCACTATAATCACAGTGTGTGATTATCTCTAATAGTAATCCACACAGAGGAATACTCAAGCACTAAATTTCCTGTGCTAGCAGAAAAAGATGGCAACTAGGGCTATTCTTCCTCAAAAGAAGGACGAGAGAGATAGAAGAGAAGATGTTTTGTGTCTATTATTTTTCGTGTGAATTACCCTAACTCCTTAGGGTTTCGTGCATATCCTATTACATGTCACAAAATCCAATGAAAATCAGGAATTCTAAAACAATTAGAATCCCCTAATTGTAATTGGAAACATCAAGTTCTCACAATTACAATTTGGACCATAAATTATAACAAATTATAACTTGGCCACAACTCATTCTCTTCCTCTCAATTAACCCCACTATGTTATCAAATAACATCTTGGGTATATAATTCTCCATTGTATGTGACCTATTAGGTTTCCCAGTCAATTGGCAGAGAACATGAATTAATCCAAACGTCTTTGAGATTTAATAATCCATAATTAATTATAATTAATCCTATTAATTCTAATCATGGTTGGTTTATTAATTAATCAATGAATAAAACCATATTCCCATATCATGAGCGGTATCTAGCAACACATCATGACCACCCAAGAGTCCAGGAAGTCAAATGGCTTGACATAAACCATTCAATAACAAACTACAGTGCAATTAACTCCTTTCACCATACAATATCTCATTTGGTTTGGAGTACGGAATTAGTGCCAACTCTCTCCAGAATTAATTCTGGCCCAAATACAATAGTACTTATACCAGGAACCTACTACTCTAGATGTGTATCAATTGGAATTATTTCCAATACACAATCGCCTTGGCCAAGGACTTCTCAAGTAGTAATTCCTATAAGTGGTTATGAGATATTCGCCCCTACTATTAGGAGTAGTGAATCATTTATTGACCCTCTCAACTACTTTCGTTTACCTCACAATGTATCCAATATCCATCCCATAGGCAGCCTTCAATCGAGCTCCGGAGATTGGAATCAAAGTACAATGCTCAGCAAACAAAGTACCTTGGAGATCTCAAGTCTAAAGATAATTGCACGTTTGCTATATTGAGCTTATATCATTGGGACTAAATAGTTATCTATGTGATTATCTCAAAGCTAGGTCATCCAATGAACTTGTTCCATTAACAAGCATCCATGTGTTAACTTTGAGTATCTCAATACTCATGGATATGAGAACCATTGCCTGATCAAATCAGGAAGTCTAACATATGTTAGTCTTAACGCATTAATGATGTCCTATCTCATTAATACTACGACTAGGGACTATTTAAGTACTAACACTATACAGTGTAGTAGGAATCTCATATTATGATCTCTATCATGATTTCCTTAATACAGTGTTGTACTAGGGACTTTATCGAACAGTTATATTACTTAAAAGTAAACAAAAGAAATTGTAAGATAAATAATGCCTTTTATTAAAATAAAATGCGTCATATACAATGTACAAGTGATTGCCTCTAGGGCACAACATTAACAAGTAGTGCTCCATTCCAAGTGCTCAAATTCCTAAGTCCCAGCCCCCCTCAACTTTTGGAAGGCAGATATCTCTCCAGGCCACAAGTTTATGCTTTGAGTCCCAAAGGAAGTCCCTGGCTAGTCTGTCCAATTAATTAACATTGAGGAAGATGATTTCAAAGACATGGAATTCAAATTGGGATTTTGCTTAATTGGTATGTTTGCTGGCTGGTTTCCTGGACTATGGGTAGTCACAGAACCCACTAAGTAGTGGTCAGTCCCTTCCAAGGTATTTCCTCATGCTACTGGCTGGCTTATCTTCCAATTCAACTCAGATGAAGACAGGCAGGTGGTTTTTAGAGGCTAACCGTATGCTACTTATAGTCGTTCACTAATGTTAAAAGTAATGCCTAGAGAATTTGATTTCTCATTAGATGATATTAGCATATTGCCACTATAGGTAACGTTCCCTGCTCTGCCATTGGGATGTTGGAACTGTTAGTGTTGTACCCTAGAGGCAATCACTTGTACATTGTATATGACACATTTTATTTTAATAAAAGGCATTATTTATCTTACAGTTTCTTTTGTTTACTTTTGTAAAATAACTATTAGATAAAGTCCTTAGTACAATAGTATGTTAAGAAAATCATGACAGAGATCATGATATGAGACTCCTACTACACTGTATAGTGTTAGTACTTAAATAGTCCCTAGTCATAGTATTAATGAGACAGGACATCATTAATGCGTTAAGGCTAGCGTGTGTTAGACTTCCTGATTTGGTCAGGCGGTGGTTCTTATATCCGTGAGTATTGAGATACTCAAAGTTAACACATAGATGCTTGTTAATGGAACAAGTTCATTGGATGACCTAGGTATGAGATAATCACATGGATAACTATTTAGTGCCAGTGATATAATCTCAATATAGCAAACGTGCAAGTATCCTTAGACTTGAGATCTCCAATGTACTTTGTTTGTTGAGCATTGTACTTTGATTCCAATATCTGGAGCTCGATCGAGGGCCGTCTATGGGATGGATATTAGGTACATTGTGAGGTAAACGAAAGTAGTTGTGAGGGCCAATAAAGGATTTACCACTCCTAATAGTAGGGGCGAATATCTCACGGCCACTTGTAGGAATTACTACTCGAGAAGTCCTTGGCCAAGGCGATAGTGTATTGGAAATAGTTCCAATTGATACACATCTAGAGTCGTGGGTTCCTCGTACAAGTACTATTGTATTCAGGCAAGAATTAATATATATTCTGGAGGGAGTTGGCACTAATTCTGTACTCCGAACTAAATGAGATATTGTATGGTGAAATGAGTTAATTGCACTATAGTTTGTTATTGAAGGGTTAATGTCAAGCCACTTAACTTCCTAGACTCTTTGGTGGTCATGATGTGTTACTAGATACCGCTCATGTTATGAGAACATGGGTTTATTAATTGATGAATTAATAAACCAATCCTGATTAGAATTAATAGGATTAATTCTAATTAATTATGGATTATTAATCTCAAAGACGTTTGGATTAATTTATGTTTGCTACCAATTGACTGGAAAACCTAATAGGTCACACATAATAGAGGATTATATACTCAAGATGTTATTTGATAACATAGTGATTGAGAGAAAGAGAAGTTGTTATGGATAAATTATAATTAGTTATAATTTATGATCCAAAATTGTAATTGTGAAAACTTGATATTTCCAATTACAATTAGGGAATTCTAATAGGATTAGAATTCTCAATTTTAGCAGGGTTTTTCGCTTTATATGTATGATATACTCGAAACCCTAGATAAGGTTAGATTCACGGAAACCCTAGGCAACGAACGACTTCTTCTCTTCTCTCTCTATCACGTTATTTTTTTGAAAACAAGTAACCCTAGCCGCCACATAGACTTTCTGCAAGCATAGAAAACTTCGTGCTTGAGTGTATCCTTTCTGTGGATTACTATTAGAGATAATCACACACTGTGATTATAGTGGTTGGACGTTCAAATCTTGTAGAGTTTGATCAAGAGGATTGCTGAATCGCGTCTCGACTTGAAGAAGAAAATTTTGTTCTTTGAACGATCAAAGAAAGGTAAAAAGTTGTTACCTTTGTTATCTTTATGTCTTGTTTTCCACACATATGTGGATCCTGGGATGGTATCTCGTTTTATTTTCCGCTGCGCCATATACGATATGGATGAGAGATACCTAATAGGAACTGTTCTGCATTAAGTAAAATTGCATCTGGGGTTAGAGTGCCTCTAATGACGAATATGCTTACTGTGCGACTTGAAAGGTTATCTTATGCCCGAGTCCTAGTGGAAGTCGATGTATCTAAGCCTTTGATCAAGGAAGTTCCAATTCGACTACCATCCGAAAAAACTAAATACCAAGCTGCTTGATATGAGTTTGAGCTAATATTCTGCAATACATGCTGTAAGTTTGGTCAAGCCACAGATAATTGCATGGGGAACAAAGTGAAAAATAGGGAACAGATGATGTCTACTTAGGTAACAGCTAAGCATAACCGAGCAAAGTCGAGGTCTAATTCTAGGCCTAAATCTATACCGACTGGAGCAATAAACCTTCCTATTGGCGTTGCACTATCGACACAAATTACGAATATAGGAAAGGAGCTAGTCATTGCGGTGGACCAGGAAATCAGTGGTCAAGTAGGAACTACCGCGAGCACTATAAGGCATGGTTTTGGGGCATCAACTTCGCAGACCAAGAGTGTTCTGGTTACTACTGAAGATCCTATGAAACAGTCCAGGAATACTGCATCTCTCAAATAAGCTTAACAAAATGGGTAGAGGGTTAGCAGGGGTCGATCAAGGGGCAGGCGTAGGGAACAGAACCGAACCCAATCTGTGTCCTAGGGTAGGGTACAAATTCAGGTTAGTAATGTAATACAAATGTGGGTGAAGAAGAAAGAGTGGAGAATTACCAAATATGATGGTTAAGTCTGAAAGAGCATCCATGCATGCTTCTAGGATTATTCGCACAATTTGGAAGAAAGTCATAGACCGAAGCATCGACTTGGTTGGTGCCCAACAGGCACTACTTGGTTAACAATAAGAGTCACATGCTAGAACATAAGAGGGTTTAATAAAACCCTCAAGCAGCACGGGGTTAGGGACTTCATCTTGAAGCACCGTGTGGATGTTTGTGGTATTTTAGAAACTAAACTTAATAAGGAAGGGCCGGAGAACATCCTAAGGATCTATTTTCCTAATTGGGTTGCCGAACACAATTTTGAGGACTCGGAAGGGGGCAGGGTGGCCGTACTATGGAATGAGGCTAAGGTTGATGTGCATGTTTAGCATACCTCGGCTCAGGCGCTAGCTTGCTGCATCACATGCAAAGTTACTCATATTTCCTATTCTTTCACATTTGTATACACTGACAATACAGTGGTTGCTTGGAAACCCTTGTGGAATGACTTGAAGCAATTCTCCAATCAACTTTCAACCCCATAGATTCTAATAGGAGACTTTAACACTTATTTACATGTGGATGATAAATTGGGAGGGACAACCCCTTCTACCTATGAACTAAATGACTTCTCCTTGCTTTGTGCTGAAATTGGCATAGCTAACCTACCATATGTTGGCAAACGATTCACGTGGACAAACTCCCAGGTATGGTCCAAGCTGGACAGAGTTATGGGTAATGACACCTGGTTCCAGGGTTGAAGTCAGTCATCCGTGGAGTTTTCCCCTATACAGGCCTTTCGGACCGCAGTCCCTGCCTTTGGACATAGGTAGATTCTCGGGGGGGGGGGGCTTTTAGATTTTTAAATATTTGGGCTGACCATGAAAGATTTTCTAATTTGGTTAAAAGGGTGTGGGAACAAAGTTTCAAAGGCTATCATCAGTTTATACTGTGTTAAAAGTTGAAGGCACTCAAACGGGATTTGCGTGGATTTAACAAAAAGGAATTCTCCCATATTTCTTCTCGTGTGAAATAGGCCAACCAGGAGCTATAGAGGGCGCAACAGCTATTGTTAGATAATTCCTTAGATAGCACCTTGATTGCCTAGTACATGGACCAAAAACTGACTGCTAGGAGGTTAGCTGAGGCAGAAATGAAGTTTTATCAGCAGCTAACAAAGGGGAAATACGTGGCATAGGTGGACAAATGCACCAAGTACTTCCATGCCATACTAAACATGAACAAGAAATGGAACTTCATCGCATCCATTATTAAGGAGGATGCAACAAGGACAGATAGTCAAAAAGCCCTTGCAAAAGAATTTGTTGACTACTATTGTAGACTACTTGGGACTCGGGTTCAGTGCCAGAAACTCAATATGGACTATGTTAGGGCTGGCCCATTGGTGCCATACCATCAAATGGCTGATCTTGTAATAGAGGTTTCAGATCAGGATATAAAGTTTGTATTATAGGATATTGGTGAATCCATGTTGGGAAATATGCCCTCTTAGACTAGGTTTCTGATGTAAACATCGAATATTTTAATAAAAGAATTTATTCTTAGAAATTATTTGTGAATTTACATTTTATTTATGCATAATTACATTTGAAAAAGATCCATTGTGTTTAAGTAAGTGGTCCATGTGAATGGTAGTCTTTCATAATAATGTATGGATCACGGGTTACTTAACACATAAACGTTTATTCTTAACCGATTGATGAGAATGTGAATCTCATCATATTTAGGTTATTGTGTTATGAATTCAAAATGGGAGAATAGCTTACCTTTAACCAATGAGTAGTCCACTCACTTCATGACATAAGCGTATTTTGAATACGTAGAATAGGGCATGTAGTAGTGGCTTCTAAAAGCACTATTTGGTAGAAATCTAAACTACTACTGCTACAGCGTGGAATAGTACTCTACCACTTGAGTATGAGTTGGTGGTCTGACGAAGCTGGAAGCATGTACTTGGATATGCTTTAGTTGAGGTTCTATCGTTGGACCAATATACTTGCATGTTAGGTATGTGTGACTAGTTAGTTAAGACAGACTTGTACAATATAATTTCTATACTATATCACCCATTGTGGTTGTCTACATGATCCAAATATCCAATGCCCTAGGAAACATGACTTGGATGTTTGTTTTAGGGTAGCTCCCTTGGAATGCAAAAGCAATCTAGGAAGTAGTAGATCATTGGATTAGAAGCCTAAGGATGGCAGATGTCATTTAGAGAGGTGTTAGTACATTTCTTCCCCTCTAATGTACGATGATGTATAGTAGGCTATTTTAGTCATTTCACCTGTAAGTCGGAGACTTTGCTAAACGCAGCATTGTCCTTGGGGTCAATGTTTTCTTATGGTGATATTAGAAAATATTTAAAATGTAAAATACAGCTATTTATAGGGCAAGGGTATTTTAGTCATTTTAGTAGCTAAGGCAGTGTGTTTTTTGGTCCCCAGTATAGACCGTAAGTCCTAATTATTTACAGGCTAAGGAATTGGTCTTAAATGAAATTAAATAGAATTTATTTTATTTAAGTAGCTTGATTTAATTATAAGGCTAAAATAAAATAGAGGTTCATAGAGAGAAAGAATTAATTAAATTAGTTTGGTGGGTTAATTAATTGTTCAAGGCTTTGGCCCAGTTTGAATAATTAAAGATTGACCTGGGACCAAACTAATATAGTCTTGTTAATTGGACTAGTTTATTTGGGTTGGAAAATTAATTATTTATTGGGCCATTTATTTGGTTCTGATTGAAATAATTAATTTAGTTCAAAAGGTTAAACTAAAAGTTCAATGGGCCAATCCAGTTTAACCTAGGATTTTATTTAGGTTAAACAAGAGAACAAAGATGTACATTGTTTTCTACGTTGTTTTTCCTTCTTCTTTGAGGGAAGAGAAAAATAGAAAGCCCTCTTTTCTCTCTGAAAAATCCCTTAGCCTTGTGAGTTGTTCACCAAACGTGGATTAGGCATGCCATATACTGGAAGATCGAGAGGTTGGCTTTCATATATATGCACCGATGGAGTAGGAGGCTTGCAGGAATCACACCAGAGGTTTCCACTAATGCACCTACCCCAATTCCACATATTCTGGTCCAACCAACTTTAAGAACAAGAAAATGTAAAAAAATATTTTTCCATCTCGGAGTCCGGACAGGCTGGGACCGGCGTTGGCTGAGGCCGCTGGAACTGGTACCGGCTCCGGTTTATGTTTTCGTGTGCTTCAGTTTGCTTTTGCTGTGTTTTGTTTGCCCTTTATATCTTTAATTGGTATTAGAGCATGAAGATTTTATGCAAATACAAGAAGCTTGCATGCTAGTTAAATAAAATTGGACACATATGTGTGATTAACTGTGATCGATCTTTCACTGTTTTTTGTATGGATAGATTGGTTATTAAACCTCTTTGATGGAGGTATAGGAGATTTGTAATTCACTATTTTTCTTAGCAAATCGTGTAAGTCCAATGTTAATGGGTATAGGCAGTTGTTAGTTTGTTGATTTCATTGTATTTGGATTGAAATCAGAGAGCCAATGGAGGAAGAAAGTTGTAGAAAAAAATAGTGAAAAAATCTTTAGAAAGAAGACGCAAGAAAAATCAAGCTGAGCCGCCAGCAGAAGAACCATACCTGGAGCCGCAGTGGCTCAGCTTGGCATGTGTGTGATACCCGAATCCTACATAGGATTGGGATGACAAGTGTGTATGGTATATAAGAATGGGCCTAAGTACCTATTGTCAACTT
The DNA here is from genome assembly GCA_026120185.1 of Voacanga thouarsii. Lineage (NCBI taxonomy): Eukaryota > Viridiplantae > Streptophyta > Magnoliopsida > Gentianales > Apocynaceae > Voacanga > Voacanga thouarsii. Next base: position 94,144 of record JANUWF010002337.1, read on the forward strand.
GGGATATCCATTTTGGCCCAGCAAGGACGGCGGCCAAGTAGTTGATCGTGGGTGCTGCCAGGCCTATAGTCGCGCTCCCGGGTCCGCGGGCATGGGGCATGACATTTGGTATCAGAGCAGGTAACTAGCCTCCGGTATGAGAACTAAGTGCTACACCGTGTGCGATGGGAGCTACCTCTATAATCCTATACCGCCTGGTTGGTTCTGGGTTTGGCCCCAAAAGTATGGGCCCAGCGAGGACGCTTGAGCCTAAAGGAGGGGTGAATGTGCTACCCCAATCTCACATGGGATTGGGATGAGAAGTGTATGGTATATAAGAATGGCCCTAAGTACCCATTGTCAACTTTGGATATCTATTCTGGCCTAGCGAGGACGGTAGCCAAGTAGTTGACTGTGGGTGCTGTCAGGCCCATTGTCACGCTCTAGAGTCTGCGGGCATGGGGCGTGACATTTATTTTATGGGCTTATTGGGCTGGTTTTTTTTTTTTTTTTAATTAGTGGGCTAGGGTCCATAAGGCTAAAACAGTTAAGTATTATAAGTTGAGGGGTTAAGTGCAATTATTTAGTTAGGGGCTTTTATTAATTCCTCGTTATAGGCTCAGGCATGTTCTGAATGGTTACGTTATTTTCGAAGCTATTCCAGAAAAGTAGAAAAGTTAAGAGAAGGGAGAATCTGAGAAGGGACTTGAGCCTTTTGCATTAACTCTTGGTAAGTTAGCTTTCCCTTTATATTTTATGGTGTTTGCAACCTAGGATTGGGAGAAATTGTTCTTGAGTCAAATTTAGAGTACTAGGGTTCTAAATTGGGGAAAATTGATCGGAGGATTAATTGTATTATTTGGGTTTTAATTGAAGGTGAATAAGTGTTTAGAGGCTTGAGTGGAAGCTTTAGGAGATTCCATGAGGCTGAATTCTGTAGGTAAGGAAATTGGATTTTCCTGTATTTGGTATTGATTACTGTTTTCTTCAAAATCAATGATGTCTCTTGATTTCTTTATGAAAGTGGTATTTTGATTATACGAAAATGGTATTGCGCATGATATGTTAATTGTTATTTTTGTACCAATGGTTATGTTTATGAGTTTAAGCTAAGTTTTATACCTATGTGCTGATTTTCTGATTCATGTGATGTTGAATGCTTGTGGGTTTCGTTTTGGTAGTGAATTCCCCAACTTTATAAGCTATAAGGCCCTACTAGGGGGATACAATACCTAGGATAAGCTAAGGCCCTTCTTCCAATGGGATATAATAATTGGAAGACTGATCAGTTAAGCTAAATCAAGTCCTCAAGCATGAATCATCTTCATGAATTAAGATTTGTTTATGCATGTTTAAGTATGTATACATGATTTTTGGCACAAAATGGTATTTTTCATTATTAAAGTTGGTGGTAAAACTGCATTTTTGGTCTAAAAAGTTATAGGTTGGATTTTGGGTGTTTTGAAAATCACGCTTGTGCATTCCAGAATACTCTTGGCGCCGGGTACATTGTGTTTTGACTTCGACGCCAGTTTTTCTCTATTGAAGCGATGATTTTCTTGCTTGTTCCGGTCATATTATTTTCACTAAATAAGCCACACTAGTTCGGTATTTATGTGCCAGATATGCCTCTTTTGGTTCAGTAATGAGTAAGGTTAAGAGATTCATTGTTCCTCTTTTCCTCATTCTTCTTTTTTAGGTGATACTCCGAGATCTTCACATGGTGCGACCAACCCACCAAGGAGATATTTTAAGACCCCATGAGTTTTGTTGTACCTTAAATTTCTAAACTCTTTTGATCAAACATTTTGTAAATGTATATGTATATGTAGTATGCTCAATCCTGGGTAGGACAGATTTCCTTACTGAGCTAGTGAGCTCACCCCTTATTTAACATTTTGCAGGTTCTTAGTTAGATGAGGATGAGTTGGAAGAATGGTTTTAAGAGGATCTAGAGTGATTAGTTATTTTTTCATTTTTATTCAGTTTTATGTATATTTTGTTTTGCATTTAAAAACAATGTAAGGATGTTCTTTAAGTATTACTAGAGTGTTATGTTTAGGTTATTTATGGTATGTAAAGGTTCGACATTTCTTTTTGGAGTGTTGCCATGTCATCCTTGGCTTCAGGGCATGACATTTAGTGGTATCAGAGAAATAGGTTATACTTCTTAGGCTGAAACGTTAGGGCAATAAGCATAAAACTGAGTAGTAACGTATAAGTTTAAAATTTAAGGAAGAGAGTAGCATAAGTGGTATTTGAGTATTTTTTAGGGAAGTTGATTGTTTAGTAAATTATTTTCTTTTTTCTTTGGTCATTTTAACTTGCGAGTAGCATTTTGGCGATGGCACATGGTGCAAGGAGGACTGCTCAGGAGGGTGCGAGAGACAATGACAGGGTTAGACCGGTGGCTATGCAAGCTCGAGGGTAGACTAGCCGAGCTATCAGGGGTCAAAGTTCATCCGCTGCCGTATTAGCACCGTATAGGTCAGGGGGTCATTCTATTAGGGTCGAACTGCCCTCACCTCCCCTGTTTATGCTGCCAGCTACTACGACAGTACCGCCAGTCACAATCGCGCCTGGTCCTAGTGCACCGATACACATGCCGACTGCATTAGCTATGGTGGCTCAAGTGATGCAAAGTTAGCAGTTGCTACAGCAAGAGCATATCAGGATTCAACAGGAACAACTCAAATTGCAGGCAGAAAAATAGTAGTTATAGCGAGACCAGGAGCGTCGATTCCAGAGAAATGACTCAGGAGCTCGGTCGCTTTACGAGCTGATGAAAAGAATAGGACTCCCGATGTTTAATGGTATAGGGGGCTAGAGAGAGCGGAAGAGTGGATCAAAAAATTGGAACATCACTTTGAGATGATAGAAGTTCCAGAGATATCAAATCGAAGGTGGCAGGTCCATTTTTGGTTGGTGAAGCGTTGCAGTGGTGGAAAGGGGTGAAGCCCATTTATTACCAGGGAAGCGAGCCGTTTACCTGGGAAAAGTTTAGGGAGATATTTCTGGAGCAGTACTTCTCGGACACTTTCAAGATCAAGAAGGAGAACCAGTTCTTTGGGTTGGTTTAGTCAAAGCAGATGAGTGTGACCGACTACGCAATCAAGTTTAACTCGTTGGGCAAGCATGTGCCTGCAATTACTTGAGACCCCACTTCAAGGACCAACCAATTTGTGCATGGATTGTTGGCTAGGATTCGTGGAAGTTATCTGCAATCAGGCCTAGTACCGACAAGGAGGCTTATCAGAGGAGTTTGGACATCAAAGCTGAGTTTAGGAGATCGAATACAGATAGGGACAGAAAGAGACCTAGGTTAGTGTTTAGCCAGGGGCAGGGGTCCAGGCCAGCGGTCAATCAGGGTTAGAGCACCATGCCAGGATTCAGTCAGGGTCAGAAGTTTAGACTGGCATCGTCAGGCCAACCTGATACTAAGAGGAGAGCTTTTCCTGATCAGCCTAGGCAAGCATTTTCAAGGGCACAGATAGTGAGTGTAGTAGGGTCTACAACTTCCAACGCTGGCACTTTATTTAAGGAATGCCCAACTTGTGGCAAGAAGCACTTGGGGGAGTGCCGATGGGCGCTTAGAAGCTATTTCAGAAGTGTTAAAATGGCTCACAAGATTAGCCAGTGTCCTAAACCAGTGGCAAATCTGACCCAAGCAGCAGTCAGTGCTCAGGCGCCTAAGGCAGGGAAGTAATGGCAGAAGAATAATGCTCGGGTGTTTGCTCTTACCCAGTAGGATGCTGATACAGCTGATGATGTGGTTGTAGGTACACTTCTGATTAACTCTATGCCTGCTATTGTGTTATTTGATTGTGGAGCATCGCATTCATTCATATCCCGTAGGTTTGATAAGGCCTTAAAGTCAGGTCCTACCTACGTAGTTGACTCCTATAGAGTAGCAGTACCCAATGGAAAAGTTTTGGTATCTAACTTGGTACATAAGGGATGTCGAGTAGCAATTGCTGATGAGGAGCTTGATGCAAACCTAATCCAGATTAATATAGTTGATTTTGATGTGATTTTGGGTATGGACTGGTTAGCTAATAATCATGAGTTAGTGGATTACCGAGAGAAGAGGGTGCAATTTGCCTTGTCAGGTAGAGCTATCTTCCATTTCCAGAGTGAGGGTAGAGTAGTGGGCAAGAGGTCTGTGCCAGTGATTTTCGCAGTTAGAGCTCACAAGAATCTGCGCCAAGGATGCAAGGCTTACTTAGCTAGCATGGTGAAGGTAAAGAAACAAGAACCGCAAATTAAGGATATACCAATAGTGAATGAGTTCCAGGATGTGTTTCCAGAAGATCTGCCAAGCGTACTACCTGAGAGAGAGGTTGACTTTGAAATCAAATTAATTCCAGGAGCGGAACCAATTTTGAAAGCGCCATATCACATGGCACCAGCTGAGGTGTTGGAATTGAAGGTTCAACTTCAAGAGTTGTTAGAAAAGAAGTTCATACGCCCTAGTATGTCTCCATGAGGTGCTCCTATATTGTTTGTGAAGAAGAAGGACGAAAGTATAAGAATGTGCATCGACTATAGGGAGCTGAACAAGAACACGGTGAAAAATAAATATCCACTTCCCAGGATTGATGACCTATTTGACCAATTAAAGGGAGCGAATGTGTTCTCTAAAATTGATCTACGTTCTGGGTATCATTAGTTGCGGATCAAACCTAAAGACATACCAAAAAGCGCTTTCTGAACTCGGTATGGGCATTATGAGTTTGTAGTCATGCCATTTGGATTAACTAACGTGCCAGCAGCTTTCATGGAGTTGATGAATCGGGTCTTCAAGGATGAGCTGGACAGGTTCGTGGTGGTGTTCATAGATGATATCCTAGCATATACTCTGTCTGAGGAAGTGCATCGGGATCATCTAAAAGTGGTATTGCAGAGACTTAGAGAGCAGAAGTTGTATGCTAAATTCAGTAAGTGTGAGTTCTGGCAGGGGAGTGTGTCTTTTTTTACGCATGTGATTTCTAAGAAAGGGGTCTCCATTGATCCTAAGAAGATTGAAGCAATAGTTGATTGGCCCAAGCCAACTAATGCAACGAAAGTTAGAAGCTTCTTGGGGTTGGCTGGATACTACCAGAAGTTCGTGGAGAATTTCTCTAAGATTGCTACTCCATTGGCTCAGTTGACCCAGAAGAAAGTTCAGTTCAAGTGGAGTGAAGCTTGTGAGAGGAGTTTCCAGGAGTTGAAAATGTTACTGATGTCGGCACCTGTGTTAGCGCTACCGTCTGAGGCAGGGGAATTTTCTATCTACAGTGATGCTTCAAAGAATAGATTAGGCTGTGTGTTGATGCAGAATGGTAAGGTGATTGCCTATGCTTCTCGGTAGTTGAAGCCCTATGAACAAAATTACCCGACTCACGATTTCGAGTTGGCAGCCGTAGTATTCACGCTAAAGATTTGGCAACACTGTTTGTATGGGGAATCATGTGAGGTCTTCACCGATCATCAGAGTTTAAAGTACTTATTTACAAAGAAGAAGCTTAACATGAGACAGAGGCGATGGCTAGAGCTGCTTAAGGATTACGATTTGAAGATCAGTTACCACCCTGGGAAAGCTAATCGGGTAGCAGATGCTTTTAGTAGGAAGAGGTCTAGCACTTTAGTAGCTCTACTCAGATCAAGATCGACATATCGCAGAGTTTGAAAGGTTGGAATTAGAAGTGGTGCAACCGACTGCGGGATGTTTGGTTGCTATATTGGCATAATCATCTTTGGTGGAAAGAATCAAGGGGGCTTAGTCGGGGGATGTGGAATTGGAAAAGAAGAGAGCAGTAGCTCTTGGAGAAAATCAGTTGGACTTTCATATTCATGCGGATGGCAATCTTCGTTTTAGGGGCAAATTATGTGTTCCCGATGAGGAGGCATTAAGGGCCGAGGTACTTAAGGAAGCGCACAACTCGAGGTTCTCAGTTCACCCGGGAGGAACCAAAATGTATCAGGATCTCAAGAAGTATTATTGGTGGAGTGGTATGAAGCAGAGTATAGCCGAATATGTATCTAAGTGTCTGGTATGTCAACAAGTTAAGGCGGAACACCAAAGACCTGTTAGATTACTTAAGCCTTTGGAAATTCCAGTATGGAAGTGGGGGCATATCACGATAAATTTCGTCATTAGGTTACCTAAGACCAAGACGGGAAAAGACATTATTTGGGTGGTGGTGGATCGTCTAACTAAGCCAGCGCACTTCATGCCTATGAAGGTAACAACTTCTATGGAGGAGTTGGTCAAAATGTACATAGATGAGATTGTTAGGTTGCACAGGGTGCCAGTGAGTATAGTGTTAGATAGAGATACCAGGTTTGTGTCCCAATTTTGGAAGAGTTTCAACAAGGCCATGGGAACCACCGTTGTAGTCAGTACGGTGTTTCATCCTCAAACTGACGGTCAGACAGAGAGGACAATTTAGACATTAAAGGATATGTTGCGGGCTTGTGTGTTGGACTTCAAGGGAAACTGGAGTGACATGCAATTTGGCATTAGTAGAGTTTTCCTACAATAACAGTTATCAAGCCAGCATTGGATTGGCACTGTATGAAGCTCCTTATTGACAGAAGTGTAGGTCTCCAATCTGTTGGGATGACGTAGGGGAAAGAAGTATAATCAGACCAGAGTTGGTACAGATTGCTTTGGATAGAGTACTGGTTATTTGGGAAAGATTGAAAGCTGCCCAGGACAGTTAAAAGAGTTAGGCTGATAGTAAACGAAGGCCATTAGAGTTTTAGTGTAGTGAGAAAGTATATTTGAATGTGTCCCCTATGAAAGGTGTAATGAGATTTGCTAAGAGTGGGAAGTTAAGTCCAAGATATGTAGGGTCCTATGAAATCCTTGAGAGAGTAGGAGATTTGGATTACAGGTTAGCTTTGCCACCAGCATTATCCAGGGTACACGATGTTTTTCACATATCCCAGCTTCGACGGTGTGTTTCGGACCCAAATCATATTTTAGAAATGTTGCCTTTGCGAGTACGTGAAGACTTGACTTAAGAGGAGGTGCCGGTAAGGATCATGGATAGGAAGCTACAAGTTCTGAGATAAAGGACGATACCGTACGTTAAGGTGCAATGGTCAAATCACTCAGAGCGAGAAGTGATTTGGGAGTTAAAGGTAGATGCACGCCAAAAGTATCCGTTCCTATTTGACGACCAAAGTGCATAAGTTTCGAGGACGAAACTTTTTGTAAGGAGTGTGGATTGTGAGCCCACTGACTTCTACTCCAATCCCACATGGGATTGAGATAAGAAGTATGAATGGTAAATAAAAATGGGCCTAAATACCCATTGTCAACTTTGGATATCCATTTTGGCCCAGCAAGGACGGCGGCCAAGTAGTTGACTGTAGGTGCTGCTAGGCCCATAGTCGCGCTCTCGGGTCCGCTGGCACGGGGCGTAACAGTTGGTATCAAAACAGGTAACCAACCCCCGGTATGAGAACTAAGTGCTACACTGTGCGCGGTAGGAGCCACCTCTAGAATCCTATACCTCCTGGTTAGTCTTGGGTTTGGCCCCTAAAGTATGGGCCCAACGAGGACGCTTGAGCCTAAAGAAGGAGTGAATGTGATACCCCAATCCCACATGGGATTGAGATGAGAAGTATGAATGGTATATTAGAATGGGCCTAAGTACCCATTGTCAACTTGGGATATCCATTTTGGCCCAGCGAGGACGGCGACTAAGTAGTTGACTGTGAGTGCTGCCAGGCCTATAGTCGCGCTCCTGGGTCCGCGGGCACGGGGCGTGACATTATATGATGTTAGGATTCGTGGACTCCTAAATACGAAAACATCCACGAATCCCTTCCAAGGACCCAAGTAAACGATTAAGAAGATCTAAGGTTTAAGAATTACCTCGGCTCGACGTAATCGAAATCCTTCGATTCTGATTGTGTTGACGTACGTGCAATCCGAACGATCACCAGATGCTGCAGTGTGCAAACGTCTTGTATCGGTACACATGGCGAACCGACTCGTTATCCTAAGAATGCTAGCGCCTAGGGTTTGAAAGGGTTTCTTTCCTTGGTGGAAAATGGCACGAATGTTATCAATCGAATTAGACTCTTGAAAAGACGGCTAGGGTTTTCTTAAAAACCCCCGAACCTCTTAGAGTCCAACACTAATAATATCGTATCATATTCTAATTGAAATTCAAATTAAATTAAAAACTAATATGATAAGATTCTTCCATTATCTCGGTAACTTAACTAATTAATTTACTGAGTCACATTCTTATAATCTGGACATCATCCAGATATGTCGAATGTGGACATATTTCCAGATTTATTGTATCTGGTAAATTTTCTAAGTTCAATTAACTTAGACATATTTCCAGATTCATCGAATTTAGTTACTAGAAAAATAACCTAACAAGTTCGCTTATTGTGTGACCCTGTAGGTTCATTTAACACTGGCAGTATGCCTAAATCATATTTAAATGGCCCACAAGTTATAAGCGGTTTCTAGAAAAATATTATAACTATCCAGGTTAAATGAAGATTAGTGATCTCTTTGAACCAAACCATAATTTTATATTTAATCCTTTTGTCACGCGATATCCAGATTAAGCATAAGGCACGGAACATGTTATTCTTATTAAGCTTAATCAATTATTTCTTGATTTCATAGTAGATTGTTCAAACAAATGATACCAATATCTTAGATTGATATATTTGAGCACGACCATGCATTTTAACAGTCTAACTTATCAAGGGGCCCATAGATATCTCTCCCATAATTGAGAGGGACAAATTCCTTCACTATCAATCATATTCCTCTCATTTATTTATTCTATATCCAATAGTAGTCTAATTTATTATCTGGTTAAAGACAACTTTAGATAACGTCAAAATATAGAAATTATCAAGTAGGAAACTATGATGAATTTAGGTCGAAAGACTTTTAATATTATTATGGCTAGAAAGTACTTATGACATGTTCCATGAAGTACTCTCACAGTGGGTCATATCTAATACAATATTCTCTAACATTTATTTATGTTTTAACTCGATATCACAAATATCCATGACCAGTAAAATATAGTCATCAAGTCACAAACAGACTAATCTTAATTTATTATTGTTCCAATAATAATATTCGATCAGAGACTGTTTTAGAATAGTCATTATATTCATTGTTAGGTTTTACTATCAAGTCACATACATGATGACTATAAAATAAAAAGTACTATTCATGGAAAGAAAAACCTCATATTATTATGTAAAACACAAAGACAATAGTATAAGTACAAATTAACTCTAGGGCATTTCCCTAACATGTCATACCCCAATCCCACATAAGATTGGGATGAGAAATGTGAATGGTATACAAGAATAGGCCTAAGTACCCATTGTCAACTTAGGATATCCATTTTGGTCTATCGAGGACGGCGGCCAAGTAGTTGACCGAAGGTGCTGCCAGGCCCATAGTCGCGCTCCCGGGTCCGCGGGCACGGGGCGTGGCATTTTGGTATCAGAGCAGGTAACCAGCCCCCGGTATAGGAACTAAGTGCTACACCGTGCACAATGGGAGCCACCTCTAGAATCGTATGCTGCCTGGTTGGTCCTGGGTTTGGCGCCTAAGTATGGGTCCGGCGAGGATGCTTGGGCCTAAAGGAGGGGTGAATGTGATACCCCAATTCTATATGGGATTGGGATGAGAAGTGTGAATGGTATATAAGAATGGGCCTAAGTACCCATTGTCAACTTGGGATATCCATTTTGGCCCAATAAGGACGGCGACCAAGTAGTTGACCGTAGGTGCTGCCAGGCCCATAGTCGCGCTCCTGGGTCTGCAGGCACGGGGCATGACATAACTTGGGATATCCATTTTGGCCTAGTAAGGACGGCGGCCAAGTAGTAGACCGTGGGTGCTGCCAGGCCTATAGTCGCGTTCCCGAGTTTGCGGGCACGGGGTTCTGACATTTGGTATCAGAGTAGGTAACTAACCTCCGGTGTGGGAACTAAATGCTACACCATGCGCGGTGGGAGCCACCTCTAGAATCCTATGCTGCTTGTTTGGTCCTGGGTTTGGCCTCTAAAGTATGGGTCCAACGAAGACGTTTGGGCCTAAAGGAGAGGTGAATGTGATACCTCAATCCCACATGGGATTGGGATGAGAAATGTAAATAGTATATAAGAATAGGCCTAAGTACCTGTTGTCAACTTGGGATATCCATTTTGGCCCAATGAGGACGACGGCTAAGTAGTTGACCGTAGGTGCTGCCAGGCCCAGAGTCACGCTCTCGGGTCCGCGGGCATGGGGCGTGACATTTGGTATCAGAGTAGGTAACCAACTATCGGAATGGGAACTAAGTGCTACACTGTGCGCGGTAGGAGCCACTTCTAGAATCCTATACCGCCTGGTTGGTCTTGGGTTTGGCTCCTAAAGTATTTGCCCAGCGAGAACACTTGGGGCCTATAGGAGAGGTGAATATGATACCCCAACCCCACATGGGATTGGGATAAGAAGTATGTATAGTATATAAGAATTGGCCTAAGTACCTATTGTCAACTTGGAATATCCATTTTGGCCCAGCGAGGATGGCAGCCAAGTAGTTAACCGTGGGTGCTGCAAGGCCTATAGTCGCGCTCCTGGGTCCGCGGGCACGGGGCGTAACAGTGTGCTTCCCAACTCGGCTTTGTGGTGCAATTCAATTGAAATTCGGAATTCGGTCTACACGCGGGTTGCGCACTGGAGTGGGTCAGTATGCGGGTTGCCTAGGGTGCTCAATCCAATGTGGTGGGTGTTGTGGACCGTAGTGCAGATGGGTGCTCAATCTTGTACGGCGGGTGCAATGGACCAAGGAGAAATTTTTATTCTTCCTTGTAATTTTCTTGCATTTTTCTTTCTTTTTTTTTGGATTCCATACTAGGCGAAGTTAATATTTGTGGAATATTTTTGCATGAAAAATATTAGTAAGGGATTTTAGGATTAAACAAGACCATTAATGAATTAATATGTTTAATTCTATGATTTGCGCACTCAGGTTTAAAAATAGAAAAGCACGAAAACGTCTACTGTTTTCTAGCATGCTATTTATTTTTGAGTACCTATGTGCACATTTTCTCAAAGATCAAAATCTTTGGGAATATTCTTGACAAGAAAATATTTTTCTACAAATTAAATGGTTATTTTTACTTGAACAAAAATTAATCCTTAGATATTTTCTCAAAGGATTTAATCTTTGACATAGAAAATACATTGGATTTAGATATTTCTGTAAGTTAAAAAAAGAAAGCCATTTTGTTTTATTTTTGCACAAGAAAAAATTATTTTGTCAAATAAACTTGAGACCAAAGTCTCTCAAAAGTTTTAATTGGAAAATTTTGAAACTATTAAAGTTTTAACTTAAATAAAATTAGTCCATGGAAAAATCTCTCAAAAGATATAAACATTGACATAGAGATTTTAATAGATTTAGATATTTTATTTTTGAGTTAAGCAAAAAATTAATGGAAATTTTCCAAAGGTTATTTTTCTAGAAAAACCCTTATTTTAAAAGACTAAGTGGGAGAGGGGTTCCAACGGCCCCACGGCTTCCATCACGATCCTTATTAGAGATCGTGGGTCCCCTTGCGTCACCCTGAGAGTGAACCCATATTGGATTTGGATATCACAAGGATCTAGATCTAATGGAGAGATGCAATTAATGACCCGGGACACGTACTATGATCGACCGGCCCACGTTGGAGGTTATGGTGTGAGGTTTGTCCATAGGAAATGAGAGGAAATGGCTATCCCTTCGATGGAGTTTTCTTCTAGATCATTACCTAGAAGGGAAATTAATTTATGGTGGTTAACACACTTAGCTTAGGGAACTGTTAATCTTCCCAAGAAGCTATGTCAGTTTTCCTAAGAGCCAAATTAATTATTATCAGTTTCGATATAAGGATAAAGTGCACAATTTTTTTTTTTTCATAAACTAAATATTTTTCTTTTATTTTCATTTTTTCAGAAATGGTGGGAGGTTCTTTTAGTCCTTTGGCCGTTATTCTCTGAGAGAATAATCTAACGGATCCAAACTATGTGGACTAGAAAAGGAACTTGGACATAATACTCATAGTTCAAGAGTACAAGTATGTCCTTTACGAGACCTGCCCTATTATTGGGAAAGGTTCCACCACCGAAGAGCGAGAGGCTGAGAAGGCGTGGAAGAAGGGTGACGAAATGGCACACTGCTATATGTTAGCCTCCATGTCTAATGTGCTCTAGTCAAAACACGAGCACATGGCTTTTGTGTATGATATTAGCCAGTCACTAGCCACTATGTACGCGGACAAGAGCCGACCTGCAAGGCAGGAGGATCTTCGAACAATAATTAACACTAAGATGGCTGAGGGAGCATTAATCAGAGAGTACATGCATAAGATGATTACTACTTTCAAGGAAGTAGAAATCTTAGGAGTTATCATTGACCCCGAGAGCCAAGTGGACATAGTTCTTGAATCTCTACCGGGTTTTTTTTACTTAGTTCAAGTTGAATTAAAACATGAACAAGTTAAACATGAGTTTAACTGAGTTGATGAAGGAGCTCCAGATGGCAGAGAAGGTCATGAAGCCTCAATCAAAGGCTATGATTGCTAAGGCTTCTTTCTCTAGAACTGGGCCGAAGCCTAGAAAGTTCAAAAGGAAGAAGGGAAACACAGCAGCCCAGCCTATGACCTAGCCCAAAGACAAACCCAAGGGCAAGTGCTTCAAATGTGGAATAAAGGGACACTGGAAAAAGAGTGTCCAGATCTTCAAGCCAAGAAAAACCCTATAGGTAATGTTTTCTATCTAGAGTCTATATCAATGGTTGGGTCAACTTCCACTTAGATTGTTGATTCAGGAGCCACTGATTACATCTGTAATTCCTTGTAGGGGTTTAGGAAGATTAGAAAACTCAAGAAGGCCGAACATGGGCTACGCGTGGGAAATGGAGTATAAGTTTGGGCCCTTATAGTGGGAGAGCTAGGTCTTATTTTTTATTGTACTAGAATAGTGGTTTTAAGAGATATTTTATATGTACCTGGATTTCGATAGAATTTAATTTCAGTTGCGAAACTAATAAATCAAGGATATTCTTTATCTTTCCATTCTGGTATTTCTATCAGTAGAGATGGAGAAATTTTATGTACTGGGCACAAGTATGAAAATCTATTCTTCTTAAACCTTATTAACAATCAATTAAATAACGCTCAATCTAAACCTTTAATTAAGAAGAGGAAGACCAATGTCAATAACTCTTATCTATGGCATCTAAAGTTGGGTCATATCAACTCAACCAGGATTCAGTGGTTAATCTATAATGGGCCTTTGGGCTCATTGAGATTGAAAAATTGGCCTCAGTGTGAATCCTGCCTAATGAGAGAGATGACCAAAATGTCATTTACCCCAAAGGTAGATAAAGCCAATGAGATATTGAGTTTTGTTCACACTATGTGTGTGGTCCCTTGTCTACACTAGCTAGAGGAGATTTTGAGTACCTCATCACTTACACGGATGATTGTACAAGGTTTGGTTATATTTACCTGATGAGACATAAGTCTGACTCTTTTGACAAGTTCAAGAGTTTAAGGCTGAAGTGGAGCATCGGACAGGTAAACTGATCAAGACCTTACGATCGGATCGTGGTGAAGAGTACCTCCTTAGTGAATTCAAGGACTACATGGTACATCATGGGATAGTATCCCAGCTCTCTACGCCAGGGACGCCCTAGCAGAATGGAGTAGCTAAGAGAAGGAATAGGACATTGATGGAAATGGTTCGAAGTATGATGTCTCATGCTACTCTTCCAGTATCTTTTTAGGGATATACCTTAGAAACAGTGGCATATATTCTGAACATGGTGCCTTCCAAGTCAGTACCTAGGACTCTCTATGAGATATGGACTGGGCATAAGCCAAGTCTGAATCATCTCAGGATATGGGGTTATCCAGCTTATGTATTGGTCATGGGAGACAAGTTGGAATCAAGGTCAGAATTATGCTGTTTTGTTGGGTGTCCAAAATGGACAAATGGTGGTTACTTGTATCATTCTAATGAGCAGCAAGTACTGGTTTGTACCAATGCTAGATACTTAGAGGATGATCAAAGTACTTCCAACGAAGGTTTAACTAGGTTGGAACTTAACGAGAAGTTATTTTTGGAATCAACTTCTTCTGACCTGATTATGGAACAAGAAGAGGCACAGCCTCAAGAGCCTGTACAAATGGAGCCTCGTCAAAGTGGGAGAGTGTCTAGGGTTCTAGAGAGGTGGACTGGAGAAGCTTTCAAGCTAGTCTCCGACCATTAGGAACAAGACCCCACTAGATACGAGGGGGCTATTGCTAATGCTGATGCAAATCTATGGCATGAAACAATGAAAGCCGAGATTGAATCTATATACTTCAATCAGGTTTGGAATCTTGTAGCTTCACCTAAAGGGATAAAACCCATTAGGTATAAGTGGGTATACAAGAGGAAGAGGGGAGCGGATGGGAAGGTGGAAACCTTCAAAGCTAGGCTTGTGCCGAAAGGATATACTCAGAAAGAGGGAATTGATTATGAGGAAACCTTTTCCCCGATAGCCATGCTTAAGTCCATCCATATCCTCTTTGTCATTGCATGTCATTATGACTATGAGATATGGCAAATAGATGTGATGCCGGCATTTTTAAATGGCCATCTTAGTGAAGATATCTATATATCCCAATCGAAAAGCTTTATTGCTAAAGGCCACGAACATATGGTTTGCAAGCTCAAGAAGTCCATTTATGGACTTAAGCAGGCATCGAGAGCATGGAACATTCGTTTTGATGAGATTGTAAAGTCTTACAGTTTTATTCAAAATGAGGATGAACCATGCGTGTACAGGAAACTTGAAGGCATTAATGTGATTTTTTTTGTCTTGTATGTGGATGATATTCTACTAATTGGAAATTATGTAGGGTCGTTATCATCTACAAATATTTAGCTGTCTAGTTAATTCAGTATAAAAGACTTAGGAGAAGCCAGTTACATTCTGGGGATTAGGCTTCTTAGAAATAGGAAGCAGAGAATGTTAGGATTATTCCAAGCGGCATATATTGATAAGATGCTGGCTAAGTATAGCATGAATTTATTCAAGGGAGCTCTAATTCCTTGCAGACATAGGTTATCTTTTTGTTCAATGGACTGTCCTAAGTCTCAAGAAGAAAAAGACAGAATGAGTAGGATTCCCTACGCTTCGGCTGTGGGAAATCTCATGTACGCCATGCTGTGTACTAGGCTAGATATCTACTTTGTCGTAGGCTTGGTTAGCAGATATCAGTCAAACCTAGGGGAGGTTCATTGGCAAGCTGTAAAACATATTCTTAAGTACCTCAAGGGAACGAAAGATTATATGCTGGTTTACAGAGCTGATGACTTGGTTCCTACAGGATACATAGACTCAAACTTCCAAGCAGATAAGAATGAGAGAAAATCCACTAGTGGATATGTCTTCACCTTGTCTGGAGGAGCCATTTCATGGAAAAGTATCAAGTAATCTTGCATTACTGACTCGACCATGGAAGCTGCATATGTGATAGCTTCGAAGGTATCCAAGGAAGCAGTCTAGCTCCAGAAATTCTTTTTAGAACTTGGAGTCGTGCCACACATGGACATGCTGATTGTAATGTATTGCAACAACACGGGAGCAGTATCACAATCCAAAGAACCCAGGAATCAAAAGAAGAGGAAGCACATTGAGAGGAAGTACCACCTGATTCGAGATTTCATCCAGAGACGGGAAGTCGTGGTGGAACATATTGCCTCAGAGAACAATCTAGCAGATCCATTCACCAAGCCTTTGGTTGAGAGAGTCTTCAAGAGACACTTAGACGCCATAGGGATGGGCACCCATTGTGTTTAAGTAAGTGGTCCATGTGAATAGTGGTCTTTCACAGTAAGGTATGGATCACGGGTTACTTAACACATAAACGTTTGTTCTTAACCGATTGGTGAGAATAGGAATCTCATCATGTTTAGGTTATTATGTTATGATTCATAATGGACTATCATTAAGTATGTGGGCATGCATCCCATACATAAACCAAAAGAATAATGGTGATTAAAGCATCCATATATATGCGAGCCTACAGTAGACAATTTCCTAACTATTCAAATTAGCAATTAAGCACATAGATCGGGAATCCAAAAATAGGTGTTTTATACATCACCAAAATATGTTAGTCTTCTTTGAGCTCCTCGTACTCCATCTCTCCAGGACCCTCGCTTCTCAATGCTCAGTTTCTCTAAGATAATTCACACAAGAGCACATGAGATAGCCACAAGTAGTGCAAATAATTTATGAAGCATATTTAAATGGTCACATGATGTAGCTTCCAAACCCTTGACTGAATGGGGTATCACAACATGAGTCATATGTTAACTTAAGAATAGAAATAGAGAAGGAAATACTTTTATTCTTTTAAAAGGTTAAGGAAATAAAATTTTATGCAGCTGTAAAACATAGTGGAAAATGATATTGTACCTGAACAATAACTTTTATCATCAATTTAGTAGTATACTGATGCGTATTTATTTGGGTATAAAAATCATATAAAAACTAAGCACATTCCCAATCAAGTTTACATTAAAACGTTAAACCCAAATTACACATATGAGTAAGTGTACTCGTCATTAACATAACATAGGGTTCAAACGAGTGTCGATCCTCAAGGAACAAGTATACATTAATCACCTTTCTTTCATTGTTTAACCGACTCGATAAAGTGAAAAACAAATAAAATAAAACAAAAGAAAATAAGAATAAAATTATATACATGTCAAGGATGGAAAAGTATGTAACTCAAACCATTGTTTAGACAACCACGATTTTAAAGAACTCAACCATTATCATAACTAATTATTCCCTTGGCATCATGAAGGATAAAGGTAGACTCACTTCTTTTTCAATCTGTGAAATCACTATCTTCTAGACAAATTAGTATCACATATTTTGTCTCAACTAATTCACCTAAAAGATGCATTAGACATAATCCTTGATTAAATTTCCATATTCTGGCAAACTTAAAACGTGAAATTAACCAATAAATCCTTATTCTGGCAGATATCAATTAACCTTCAATTACTTTGTTCTTAGTAAGTAACCTCTTTTTTCAAGCAAGTTAAGAGACAACAAATATGAAACTAATGAATTGAAACCACCATCAACCTCTTTTTCAAGCAAGTCAATAGAAAGAAACAACCAAATAATCTCGTAATCAACCAAAGTAATTAAATACCAAGAAAAACAATCAATTAATCGAAAGATCAAATAACTCTAAATACCGTGAATATCTAAAACAATGTCAAATTACAATAAAACAATTAACATATTATTGTTCAAGAAAAAGAAAACAAAGGAAAGAAACAGATACTCATAGACAAGCCTTCTTCTTCTTCCTTTGAAGACCCTTTTGTACAATCCTTCTTAAATTAATTATCTTGAGAAAATATTGGTGATGCACTTTAAAATAAATCTAAGTCCCTACACTGTGCACCCCCCCTTTCCTAGGGTAAATTGGCCTTTATTTATAGGCTCATAAAGTTCCTAAAAGAGTCCTAAATAAAGAAGAAGAAATTACCTAAAAAATCAAAAACCAAAAAGGTTTAGAAATTGCTAAAATAAAAACCTAAGAGAATTTAATTGAATCCACCGTCTTTGACTTTTTCAATTGGAAGATTGGAAATCAATTTGAATTCAATTTGGACTTTATCTTCTTTTGTCATCTTACACTGGAGCCTTTAATTGATGTTGATTTGGAATTGTTGTTCACTGGAATTAGCTTCAATTGATGTAAAATTGGACTTGCATGACTTGGCTTCTAAGTTGAGCTGTGTGAAATTGCTTATAGCCACCAAAATTGTTTACTTTCTTTGCTTGTTGTTGGCTCGAACTGCTATTTTTCTTTGTTTTCCTACCGAGCCACCAAAGCCATGAAGCTACTTCCTTCTTTCTTTGTTGTCGCTCGCTTAGCTACCGAAATCAACTTCCTTTAGCTTTTCTTTCTTTTCATTTTCAGCCACTTTTGTTAACTTTTCCTCACCATGGACCCACCGAATTTATTTCTTTCTTTAGATTTTGTTGCAATTTTCCTTTGTTGCTTCAATTTCTCCGTGCTTTTCTCTCTTCTTTTCTAGTGGCTGACTGGCACCGGTTTTTCCTTCCTAGGTTGGCGCCACCTATATTCTGAAAATCACACAATTAGCTCTAATTTTTTTTCTTATTTTTACATAAAATTATAGAAAAGTATTTTTATTAGGAAAATATCAAATAGGAAGGAATATGACTAGTTATTTCACAAAATATATCACAAAATAGCCTCAAATAAGTAGGAAAAATATAACTAATTTAGCCTCTATCATATACGAATTTGAGAAAAGCATTTACTGTCAATAAGAAAATTGTAAGTTTTGTTAAAACTCGTAGTCCTTAATAAGATTAGAAAAACAAAATGAGAAATTAAATTTGTGCAACTATGAAATAAAAAAATTAAACATTAGCCATCTATATATCTTTGATATGAGAAAAATATAAAGCATGTTAAAACAAATATATATATATATATGTATATATATATATATATATATATATATATATATAAGCTAAAGATGAAGTATGTGGTGTTGCCATTTGTACAAAGAAATAGATTGAGAGCATGACACATGGCAAGTTTTTAGGGAGGCCAAGTTCTCATCTGCTGCCATTTTGGCTCCTCAATTTTTTGTCTACATTCACTCATCATAATTCTTCATCTGTTGGTCTCAACCTTGGGCAACCCAAACGGCCTTCCCATCTTCTCCTCCACAGAAGTCTCAAATCCCTTTATTTTCTCAATCTGAGGTACACATTAATGTCCATTTGGCCTTCCTAAACTGTAGCAAGAACTCTCACTCAAGCAAGGCCATTCGGCCATTGTAGAGCAACTACCACACTCACTATCAAGGCCTCTCGGCCTGCTCCAATTAATAGCGAATCAAAACAGTTTAGGTATAAACCCTATGATATTTGGCCTTCTCAAACAGTAGCAAAGCCATGCAACCTTGCTTCCCAACAAAGCACAAACTCTCACTAATCCCCCCAAATAGCGATAACACCCTCTCAAAACCCTTCATCGTAAAACTAAGGCCATTTTATCCTCTATTATTCTAAGGATCAAGGTGGCTATAGGAAAAAAGAGCATCACAAACCCATCTATTGGAATGCATTACTGGTAGAGGTAAGCCGAGATCTTTAGGATACAAGCAAAGAAGCTCTTCATATGGGTCTCTGTAAATGGGATGGAAGTTAATGAGAAATAGAACACGATTGAATTTCATGCTGAGGTTTTCACTGAGTCGATGCCTGCTGAGGATTTTCAATCTATTCCTATGTGCGGGGAAAAAATGTTTCATGAAACATAATTGGCTTCAATTTGAGGTAAAGTTTCCACCTTTGCACACATATATTTACAATTTTATATGAGTTTGTGAATTGTTATTTTGCAATAGCGAAAGCATGACCACTGTGTTCAATGGAGGCACTGAGATTTTTATGATTTGATGAAATTCCTTTTAATGAATTTAGCTTCCTTGCTTCTTATACTCAAATTTGACATAATTTATGTAGATGTATGTCTTTGTGTGTGTGAATTAGGTCAATTTGTCATTACTGGCAAAATTTTTGGGCTTTTGTGAGATTACTGAGTTGGTACATATATGATTCTATTACCATTCTTGAAATTCATATGCTTTTCTATACCCATTTTACATTTTGTCTTGGAGAATGGTTTCATGTTATACTAAACAGGGATGAAATTAAATAATTCGACTAATGTAAAAAGATCTTTAAGTATATTGACTAATGGTTCCCTTAAGTATATTGACTGCGGGGAAAAAACATTTCAAGAAACATAATTAGCTACAATTTAAGGTAAATTTCCAGCTTTGCACACACACACACACACACACACACACACACACACAATTTGAAATGCATGGGTTTGCGAATTGCAGTTTCGATTAATAGAGAAAGCATCAATGTCCTTGCTGGGTAGGAATGACATGATCATCCATTTAGAATAGAATTGCATGAAGTTTCATTATTAGTTTCCTTCAAATATATAGACATAAGCTAGAGAAAACTTAGAGAAACTTGGATAGAAAGGAAAAAAGAAGGGAAGAGGAAAGAGAGAGTATGCAATAAAAAGTCAAATGCAAAAGAGGAGAAGAAAAGCACAGGTAAATACATCATTCAAAAAATTGTTAGGATTCGTGGACTCCTAAACGGCGAAAACATCCACGAATCCCTCCCGAGGACCCAAGTAAACGATTAAGAAGATCTAAGCTTTAAGAATTACCTCTGGTTGCTGTAATCGAAATCCTTCGATTCTGGTTGCGCTGTTGTACGTTTAACCCGAACAATCACCAGACGCTGCAGTATGCGAACGTCCTCTATCGGATACACACCGCGAACTCACTCGATACTTAGGGAGTGCTAGCGCCTAGGGTTTGAGAGGGTTTTTTTTTCTTTCTGGTAGAGAATGGCACGAATGTTCTCAACCGAAAAATTGGACTATTGAAAAGACGGCTAGGGTTTTCTTAAAAACCCCCGAACCTCTTAGAGTCCAACCCTAATAATATCTTCTCATATTCTAATTTAAATTCAAATTAAATTAAAACTGATATGATAAGATTCTGCCATTATCTCGGTAATTTAACTAATTAATTTACCGAGTCATATTCTTATAATCTGGATATCATCTAGATTCATCGAACCTAGTCACCAGAAAAATAACCTAACAAGTTCGCTTATTGTGTGACCCTATAGGTTCATTTAACACTGGCAGTGTGCCTAAATCATATTTAAATGGCCCACAAGTTATAAGCGGTTTCTAGCAAAATATTATAACTATCCAGGTTAAATGAAGATCGGTGATCTCTTTGAACCAAACCATAATTTTATATTTAGTCCTTTTGTCACACGATATCCAGATTAAGCATAAGGAACGGAGCATGTCATCCTTATTAAGCTTAATCAATTATTTCTTGATTTCATAGTAGACTGTTCAAACAAATGATATCAATATCTTAGATTGATATATTTGAGTACGGCCATGCATTTTTAACAGTCTAACTTATCAAGGGGCCCATGGATATCTCTCCCATAACTGAGAGGGACAAATTCCTTCACAATCAATCATATTCCTCTCCTTGATTTATTCTATATCCAACAGTAGTGTAATTTATTATCTGGTTAAAGACAACTTTAGACAATGTCAAAATATAGAATTTATCAAGTAGGAAACTATGATGAATTTAGGTCGAAGGACTTTCAATATTATTATGGCTAGAAAGTACTTATGACATATTCCATGAAGTACTCTCACAATCGGTCATATCCAATACAATGTTCTCTAACATTTATTTATGTCTTGACTCGATATCACAAATATCCATGGCCAGTAAAACATAGCCATCAAGTCACAAACATACTAATCTTAATTTATTATTATTCCAATAATAATAATCGATCAGAGACAGTTTTAGAATAGTCATTGTATTCATGATAGGGTTTTACTATCAAGTCACGTACTTGATGACCAACAAAACAAAACTCACTATTCATGGAAAGGAAAGCCTCATATTATTATATAAAACATAATGACAATTGTATAAGTACAAATTGACTCTAGGGCATATCCCCAACAAAAATGTCTTCAACATTTATTTGACTTAAACAACTTTCTGCACCATGCATAACAAGAAGATAAGTTAGGAGCAGTTCATAGCATCAAAAGCTAATATGTGAATTGCAATTAAAAGCAGAAATCATGAAATCATAATTTGGCAACATCATTCACAATAAATACTTGAAATTTCTGTGAAAATAAGAGATAAATAGCAAAGTATGACCAAGAACATCTTATTAGTGCAAATTTCAGGATGAGGGAGCAAAGAATCTATCATATAAAGAAAAGAGCATATGCAAGAAGAAGTTATCAGTTTGACTTTTTACACAACTTTGTTAAAATTTATTTTATTTTCTTGATAACAATAGTTTTGTTACCCAGGTACGCTTAACTTCTCCTGCATTGAAGCTCCCTCCCTTGCTGCAGCAAAAAAGGTGAAATAATGATCCATTCTTCGACCGTAATTGAAGCTGCAATTGCTTTTCGCAGCTACATTAATTAACTGATAAAAATCTTATCACAATGTATTTTTTAATCCACTATTTCATGCTATTTTAGCTTGCCACTGGGCTGATTGCTTGAATGTAATGAGGGCTACTACAATCTACTTAACGTCACTGCTTTCCCCTGCTTCAAAGAATGTAAGAATGCAAAGCTATTGGAACTCAGAAAATCTTAAAAGTGAACGCTAAATAAATGCATATGTTTTTGTGGAAAAGGAATAAAAGTATGTTTTGACACAAGATGCTGCCAAATCTGTATGAATATTCATGATTTTTATCCTTTTTGAGACAAATTTCTCTGAATCTTTATACACATGTTTATAGGTGCACTTGGAATCAAGTCTACATCCAATTTTATCTCAAACTGAGAGTGATAAGAAAGAAGTCTCTCAAATTCTTTAAGGCGCCTAAAAAATCAAAGCTGAATAACTCATATCCTCTCATCACCACATTCGTTTGTTTATCCCATCTTTATTTTTTTTCACCCTTTCACATCCTTATTTTTACTGTTTGTTTTGAAAATTTTGTGGTTTTTTTTTTTTTTAATGTTCAATTCTTTTTGGTTTGATTTTGCGATTTAAGTTCAATTTTCATGTTTGCATATGCTTTCTTCATTTCTGGTATGGAATGATACAGATGAAAGTTTTTAGAGAAATAGATGAAAAGATGCAAATTTGTGTGCGTTGATTTAAGTATCACAGCTTTAATAGTTTCTTTTGTAAATTGAATTGCTGCATTTTATAATCTATCGTTGTAGTTTATGTTGAAATACGAATTTGCAGGAAGAATATTTTGAGATCACAATTTTATTATCATTCTAACATGATTTGGATAAAGATAAACTAGAGAATAACATGGATGACCGGCAAATACCCCGATGCCCGTATATTTGGCTTTATGAAAAATTGGGCGATGCTCCTCAATTAACTGCCCGCGGTTTTCTTCTTCTACGTCAGTCTTTGCCAAATTGGCTTTCCAGCCATTAACATACAAAGAATGACTTCCCTTTCTATTCAAATGCTAAGGTATACTATATTAAAAAATCTCAAATTACCATACAAGGACTTTTGTACTTTCTATGTTTATGATATTGTACACAGTGAAATCTATTATCCTAGAATAGAATTGTGCAATTACTGACTGCAGGTTATGTCCCAATACAACAAATCTGGGATGAATTTCGTGAAAGTGATGATCTTAGTTTTCCATTATGCTTTGTTGAGGTCTTAAATTTGGTGTATAAATGATAAATTCTATTATTTTTAGGCCATTACCTCCTCTTCCCAATCTAAAGGTTTCTGATGAATCTGTGATCAAGGCTGTTGATGTACTACGAGCATGGATCAATGATATACTATTGATTACACATGACATTGCTATTGCTAGAAATCTAAAACTATTTGTTCAGATGTAATATTGATTTTATATCCTACTTTATTTTGTCTTCATCTAGGTAAATGTATTCTAAATAATGTAATGTGGGATGGCTTTTGTTAGGTTGCTTCGAGCTTGTGGGTGGATTCTTACCTTGGTAGTTTCTTCAACTTTCTTACTTTGCTATACAATGGTAAGTACTTTTGCTACTACACCTTTTTAGTTAGAAGCTAACCTACCTTCCTATCATATTTGTCTATTGAAACTAATATAATAGTTTTTTTAGCAAAATAATCAGGATCCACATTCTCATGTTGTCCTTTTCATTTGAATTGTTGCTTTGTAATACACAGTATCCAAGTTGAGCTTGGTTTTTTAGGAAGATTGAATTTTAGATTACATTGATAATGGTGCTACACAAGGTTCATTGGCGATGCCTTCCCATAGAAGTGCAACCCTGTATCCATATACATATAGGTAATAATTCTCGGCTATTCATTCTATAGCAATAAGATTTATGTTTGAGTATTGGGTTGCCTTGTAACTTTGTGAACTTTTTCTTTATTTGTTAGTATGGATATGACTTTGATGTAGGAGAAGAAAAGGAGTATGAAAAATAAGATTTCTTAAAATCTTCCAAAAACATCAAAATCATCTTAGCTTTTGCAAAATATTTTTCTATCTTAGAGGATCACTATGTCTTTAAAGGTGTATTATGTCTAGCCATCTTTTAAGTGAATGTTTATGGTTCTTTACTTTGATCTTCTTGGACTTCTGCAATACTTTTAATTCATACACAATGAAAACAAAAAAATTTCTTCTTGCAACATTTAGTGAATAAATAATTTTAGAGGATAAATACTTTTAGAAAAATACGTTTCCTGCCCATGTTCATAGTATTGTCTTACATTAATTGATTTTTGGCATTTAGAAGCACTTTCAAGAACCAACTATTGGGTTGCAGTCCATTAAATGCTAACAGAAGTCATTGGGAATGTTGATTTTGTAAAATGTAAAATACCCCATGCAGGAAGGATAACTGCGGTACTTGAAAACAAATGACAAGTGGAACTATGAAGATAAAATGTTTCCAAATACAAAAGATGCATGGAGAAATTGCTGGGACAAGTGAGCAAGTGGAGTATCGAATTGTTGATGAATCTGATTTATCCCTAAAAAAGATAGATGAATTCCATTCTCATCTACAAGAACTTCCAAAAAAAAAAAAAAAAGGGTAGTCTATTTAATCTTTCAATCTATCTTTGTATTTAAAGCAGTTGGCTAAGTTTTACTTAAGGTATTCCTAACTAGCCATTGCTGCATGATATTGCAGAGTGAGAGTTGTAGAATGTCCTTGAATTTGTTAGTACTATACATGATCTTTGGGCTGTCCTTGGAATGGACTTCTACAATACAGTGATAGAAGTACACCTGAGCTTGAATGATTCTGCTGGTGTAAAATCTAAACACATAAGCAATGACACACACTCAAGGTTGGGTAAAATTGCCTCATTTTGAGCTAGCCACTTCATGTACTCTGACAACTTGCGGAGCAAACAATATCTCCCAAAATCACACTACCTGTATGAACAAACAAACTTTGTACAACCAGCTTTACTCATTATTTTTCTTAGTAGCCATTTGATAATTGTTTTTAGTAGCCACTTCATGGTTTTATTTTGAGAGGCTGTGAGTAGATTTATGAACTATTGGATTTAACAAATACAAAAAAATTATGAACTATTGGCTATTTGTTCACAAATTCTTGATTATGTGATCAATTTTTTAGGACAGCTGAAATGTTTTGTAATTTTCAATACAAAATGCCCATGTCATTTGTTGTAGGTACATATTATATAAGATATTGAATCAGTAATTGTATCATGTGCATATCATGATATTTTTAATTGATATATGATGAGAATTACAATATAATGAATAAATTATTGATCAGTATACAGAAAAGAATTGTGAGTAAACTTGAGTAATAACAATAGGGTTGGATGAATATATTGGCATAAATTTTGTTAAAATATATGTTATTATACCTAACATAATTTAAATTATAAAAAATAAAAAATCACTTATCTCGAGTAACGTTCGGGTGTTATACCTAATACAAAAGAAAAGGCAAAGGCAGAACATCTTCTACGACATTGAGAAAAGAGAGCATGAAATTGGTCACTTTCTTAAGGGAAAAAAATAGATTACCAATGTCTAGAAAAGTCAAACTAAATACAAAAAGTATAAAATAAAGAATTTTGATAAATTATAATAAAAAAATTACTAATCCCGAGCAACGCTCGGGTCTCCTACCTATTAGCAATATAAAAAATAAGCTGATTTTTTTTAATAAAAAAAATGAGTATGACATATAATTATAACAGTTGTCAAAATTTAAAAAATGTATACGTTTAAAAAAAAAGAATGAAACATAAATAAAAAACTATCAACTATTACTATGAAATTGATTGATCAAGATTATGGGCTCATTTGATAAAATTGAAATATGAAGACTGAAATTTGAATATTTAAATATTGAATTTTGAAAACTGAAGAGTAAAGACCGAATCTGAAATATGATGTTTGAATTAATTATAATTTAGTTTTACACTATATTTTATTATAAGTTAGATTAAATATAAAGGAATATTAATAATTCGATGGATATTTAATGCATTTAAACTTCAAACTTAAGTAACTTTTAATTCACTTAAAATTTATAATAGGATTTCAGCGCGTTTTAATTGGTAACAAAAAACTATTATCAAACGTATTTATTAATTAAACACTTAATATTAGTCCTTATCAAGCACACTTAATAAAATAAGTATTTAAATCATTTAATTTTAAGTGCTAAACTGGACTACCAAACAGGCCCTATGTAGATATCTAAACATTGAAAAACATAATTTTAGAACATTACAATGTAAAATTTATAATTTTAGAATATTTGTCTATATAGCATAAAATATTAGAAGATTACACTTCCCACCTTGCATATATTACTACCATCTTTTTCTCGAATAACATCTCCAACCCCTCCAAATATTTGAATGAAATCAACCATTTTATCTCACAAATTTTTTATATGCAATATAGTTGGTTGATATTTTTTTTTTCAATTTCTTCTATTATATATAATATTTTATTGAAATCCCTTTATATTACTAAATCGAATCATATATATTATTTATATTTAATTCTAAATTTTTATACCTTCCGTGTGTGTGTCTATATATATATATATATATATATATATATATATATATATCACCAATAAAATATAACTAATAAACATATATATTAAATGTGATATGAGGATAAAATTATCATTAGAGATAATTTTGGTAATTTTTATTCTTTCTTTTTACAAAATGAATCTGACCCATGATTTAGATTTACTTCATTCTTTTTGAAAAACTGTAATAAACAGTTTGGAATATATATATATATATATATATATATATATATATATATATATATATGATTTAGATTCATTTTGTTACGGTAAATGATTTAGTCATTTTATATCTCTCTCTATTTTGCGTTCCATCCCTTAGGCTCGGGAATGATTATTTTATTGGATTTTGTGGGGAAGGATATTTTATAAATATTTCTTTACTCTTTTTTTCAAAAGCTTAAATATGTCAACCAATTGCAATAATTCATGTTTCCGCGTTACGTACATAGATTTTACATGATCTTTAAAAATAATTTAAAAATTTTTATTATTTAATAAAATTTTGTTGATAAAGATCAATTATACAAAATTCCAAATATTTTATTATGTCAAGATATATTCTTAATAAAACTACTTAATATGTATATATGTATATGTATACGTATAGTATATAAAATAAAAGGTTTTATTTTTTTAGAAGGATGGTTGAGATAGCTCCAAAATACTACGAATGTAATTGTTTTCTTGCTTGATTTTGTGGACCAAACGCCATGAAATCATCAAGAAAAGTTACAGTAGTCTTAAAGTTCATATCTAAGCTTATACCTTTCAATGTTTACTGAAGTGATTATGTCATAAAGTCCATATCTAAGCTTATACCTTTCAATCTTCAATCATCTATTACTTCCTCCTTTCACCCTATCATATTTTGCATCATGTAGAATATCACCGCTTTGTTTGATATCCAAATTTGGTAATGTTAAGGAAATGAAAGAACAAGTCCATTATGGAAAAAATAAACGAGTATTTTTTCTCACTTTTTGCTCAAGTTAAAATAAATTCATATAAAAAGCAGTCAAATGTGGTTGAAAGATAAGGAAATTAAGAAACAAGTGATAAGCAAATTTAAAGTAAACTATTATTTTTTTTAAATTTTAATTATTAAATCTTTTGCTAAAATACTAAAGTCACACTAAAAGGCTAGAGTTTAATTTACTCTACCCTCACAAAATTTAGGTTTGAAACTAACTTCATTCTCGTATTCTATTTTTCTAGTCTGCGTTCTAAGCTTTTCCTCTCTTATTCATCATCTGGACGTGTTGAAATTTGTTTTTGAAGTAGAAAAATATGCTACTACTATGTAAAAACATAGCAAAAAATGAACAAGTACCAATATATAGTTGCAGTAATTTTAGTAGAATTTTGTTTATGATACCAAGTATCAATATATATGGCCAGAATTTGCTATATGTAGAAAAATTGCAACATCATTTCTTAAATGCAACGTGTAATAACACCACAAACAAAGTTGAAATACACGCTACCAAATAGAATATATTCAACAACACATTCATTCATAGGCGTTCATCCTAATAATGCCATCGACATTCCAATTTTCACTTGCAGAAGTTCTCATCTTAAAATTAAGAATAGCTCATCTTAAACAAAAAATAATACAACCATTCAAATAGAGATTAATACACACTCAACAAAGTTTTCATATGTCCAATGATTTGATTGGAGAAGAGATATTATATTAAGGGAATCGAGGTCTGTGAACAAACCTTTAAAGAGTATTAACTAGTCAGAGCAATATTGGCAATCTAATTTCAACATATGCTTAGAATCGTGAAATTATTGCTGATATAATGGAAGAAATTTAAAAAAAAAAATAAAGAGTTTGTCTAAAAATAAAGAATTGCATAGACTGTACATCAACCTCTAAGGCATTTAAGGCCTCTAGAGCGAATTATATTATTTCTTGGAGTACCAAAAAGAAAACATCAATGACTTATAATCCTAGAGTGATTGATTAAGATTCTAATTGTAATCAATCACTTACAATCGACAAGTGATTGATATGATCCTATCAGTCCTAATCTAACACAATCAAACATTGAGTGATGGTGGATGATCCTAATCTTGAAGATCATGATCTGACATAATTACGGCCAATCACTTACAATCTTTGACTTAATGATATGATCCTATTCTATTGTAAGAAGTTGTAATCATGAAAATCATAATCAAAACCAATGAACAAGATGATGATTAGTGTAATTAGGAAGATTGTAATTTGAATCACTCAATAAGAATATGTTGCAGATTTCTTGTGTGAATTATTGACCTGCCAAAATTGTTCCAAACAAACTTCTCTTGAGTCGTATGGATCACTAGATTGATCTCCTTTTTATATTTGATTTGCTTAATATTTGTAGGTAATTGCCCTTCTTACCTCTACATTCCATCCTTATCTCTCCATAGTGGTATGCAAATTTTCTTGTAGAGTTTGTGGAGATTAATTATCTCTAATACCCTCTATCAAGCTATGATGGGATGCGAAATAGAACTTAGAGCACAGATAAATAAAGGTAGCCTTGCCAGAGGCTTAATGAAAAGATCAGCAATTTGGTCCACATTTTGGAAACATGTCTTGTGTCTAACTGATGAAGAACAACATATTTATGAACAAAATGGTAGTCAAGATCAATGTGTTTACTTTGAGCATGGAAAACAAGACTAACAATCATGTATTAGGCACTAATATTGTTACAGAATAGGACTAGTATTAGACATTGAGAAACTTGGAGGTCTTGTTAAAGTGAGTCAAGTTAGCTCAAGAGTAGTGTGAGCTATGGAGCGATATTCATCTTTAGTGTTAGATCAGGAGACAACATTTTGTTTCCTAGCACACCAAGAAATGATATTGCAGCAAAGGAAAGTGTAGCACCCTGTAGTAGAACGTGATGTGTGTTTATGTGCATATTAGAAAATGAAATCAACAATGTCCACAAATCACTCAAGTTTTACAAATTAAAATGTCAAATTAACTCACACAACACATTAAGGCAAGTGCACCTATCGTGTAGCATAGAGAAAAAATGACAAATATCAAATAACCTAAGAGAAAGATGACAAGTGCCCCTACTTCTTTCTTATCTCATTATTTAATCAATTGATTAAGTGGAAAAAGATTAACTAATTACACTAGGCAACATATCAAGCCCTCATAAGGAAAAGTCCAAAAACTTACCAAGGAATATGAAAAAGAGATAAAGGCCATGTAATAGAAGGAATTCTCCCAATTAAATACCAAGTGAAGATAATCCCCTTAGATCAATAAATCACAACACTAGGCATTGGTGTAAGTTCAAAGGTCAATTTCACACTCTCTCGGGTAATGAAATTTCTAATTTCTAGTTCAATTAATTTGTATCTCTACCTAGTCAACCAAACCCAATGAGGCATTAAGCACTAGTTGTATACACAAAGTATCCGAAAGCCATAAATTCCTTATCCTAGGTAGTTTCATTAACCCTTTAATTATTAGGCCCAAATCCCCAATTTCTCTGTCGAGTTAATCAAGAATGACAAATATCAAATTAGCCAAGTGGGTGTTCCAAACCTTAACCCCATCACTTGAAATCAAATGAGAATAAATTAATTGAAGGATATGAATTAAAACCCAACTTAACCAACTGAGCACAATAAAGACAAATAATCAGATGCTATAGAGATAAATCCATATATCCAGGCAAAATACATCATCCTAAAGCAAAAGATAGGGTATAACCCTCCATTACAATGAAAAATCAAAGATTAGCAAAGTATTGACAATTTAGATTTTAAAAAGGGGAGAAAGAAAAAGTCATGGACAAGTCCTTCTTGGAAATTTCTTGCAACCGATGCGTTAAATTTGGGTCTATAAAATTATCCATTTTTTTCTTATTCCCAATCAAGTTTTAATTAAAATGTTAGTCCCAAATTACACATATGAGCAAATGCACTCATTGTAAAGTATAGTAGAGGGTATTAACGAGTATCGATCCTTAAGGAATAAGTACACACTAATCATTTTTCTTCTATTGTCTAACCTATAGGTAATTAGAAAAGATAAAAGAAATCTTAAGTAATACACACACACACACACACACGCACACTAAAGTAAGGAATGAAAGAAATGTACTTAGATAGAATTTCTCAAAAAGATAACTATGATCAAATCTTAATTGTCATAATCAATTTCTCATTCTAGCATCATGAAGGAAATAGAATGTAGATTCCACTTCTTTTCCAAGTCATGGATTCACTATCTTTTTTTAGCCAATTTAGTAGATTTTCCAATCTCACTAAAATAACCTGAAAGATGCATAAAGAATAATTCCTTAGAAAATACCTTATTCCCTATGTGATATTAAGCATGAAATTAATCAATATCCTTATGCTCCACGTGACATCAATCAACCTTTGATTACAAAAATTCAATTATCAACCTCCTTTACCAAGTTAGTAAAGAAAACAAATATAGAATTAACTAAATTGAAAACTCTTCTAATCTCCTTTACCAAGTTAATTCGAAGAAAGAAACAATCCATCAATTTATCAATTAAATCCAAGAAACCAAATACTAGAAATAAATAAATGAATTGATCAAATATAAACTTAATACATAGTTATAACTTCAAAACATCCTTCTAAATACAATTAAAACCAATGAAATCAACATTGTACAGTAACGAAAAACAAAGGAAGAATATAGGTACTCATAGACAAGCACTCCTTTCTTTCCTAATGAAGAACTCCTCTAACATAATGCTCCTCTTGAAGAATTCACTCATTTCTTCAATAATTCTCAATGTAGTTCCTTGAATTAATGATTGTAACTTATTATTTCCTTATACACACACACACACACACACACACACACATAACCTTATTAGTTACTGAAATTCATCCATAGATGCCTTTTCCTATCTACAGACTTATTCCCAAACGAAGTATTCAGCAATTTCGAAATCTGGCTCAAAAAGGACTTGAAACCGGCATTGAGTTAGTGAACATCCAGAGTTGGCTCCAGTAGCTGAGCCAGCACTAGCTCAACTTGGAATCTAGATCTTCAAGAAAGGGCTTTGGAAGAGGTTGTGGTGGTGGAGCATGGTGTGGCAATAGTGCTTGAGGTCATGCAATTGGGAAGGATTGAGGTGGAGGAGGTCACACTTGATTCTGATTATTCCGTCAAAAGTTAAGATAATTCCTCCACTCGAGATTGTTTGTGTTACTATATAAGTTATTCTCTTATCTTGTATTCCAAACGAAATCCACTTGCTCCTTTACTTGCTCATTAGCTGAACCCATGATTTGGCATTCATGTTTTGGGTGGCTTCCTCCACAAAATTCACAACACATGACTTAGGCGTGGGCTTGAGAAGAGACATTCATCTTCTCAGTCTTTTCCTTAAGTGAATCCAACTTAGCTTCTAGAGATGCTATGGTGTCCAAATTTCACATTCCTTGAGCATGTGCCTTAGGTTTTGGGTTTCCCCATGAGTACTTGTTCATCACAATATTTTTGATCAATTCTTGTAAGTCTTTCGGGGTCTTGCTACTTGTGGTTCCTCCTAACGATGCATCAATTAAATGTTTAGCTCCAAAGTTCAATCCACTATGGAAGGTATGTGTTTGCAATCCACGTTCCAAGCCATGATGAGGGCATTTCCTTAGCAACTTTTTCCATTTTTCCCAACAATTTAAAAGGCTCTCAAATACCATTTTCTTAAAAATGAATCTGTCATTCCTAAGCTTGGTTATCATAGTTGGAGGGAAGTACTTTGCAAGAAATTTCTTTACCAATTCATCCCATGTATTGATAGATCCAGGAGGCAGCGACTTAAGCCATGACTTTATCCTTTAGAGAAAAGGGGAAGAGTCATAGCTTGATAGTATCATTGGACACGCCATTCATTTTGAGAGTATTGCAAATCTCCAAAAAGCTTGCAATGTATGTGCCTAGGTCTTCATCCGGAAGACCATCAAATAGAAAGAAGGCTTAAGCTCGAAGTTGTTCGCCTTTACATGGGGTCTCAAAATGCTTGACTTTGTGCCAGAAAGCTAAGATCTAGCATTGTCCATCACAGTCCTTCTACCATTACCATTTCCATTTGGGGCTTTATCTCATACATTCCAGGATTACTACCAAGATTCTTTCTATTCACCAAATTTTCCAAGAGAACAAATAACCTTCATTTTTTATTATTTTGAACTGCTATATTTTCCCCTTCGTTTCTTTCTCTCCTCAATCTTCTTAATATGCTCTCTATTTCGAGATCAGTGCTTTCAATAGCAACTTACACTCTCCTACTCAAGTATAAGAAAGATTACCCCTTCAAATAGAAAACCAACTACAAATTATTCCAAATTCAAAGATCCAGAATTAAAGAAGCAACACATAACCAGTCCATATATATGTATATATCAATTAAAGTACAAAAGGTTATCTATAACCATATTTCACCTGAATCCATGAATAAGGCATTAAGAACCATTTTATATAAAAGAAATTTCCCAATGCTACGAAAAGGACTAGATGCAAGCAAAAACCAGGGAAAACTCAAGAGTACAAATTAATAATCTATACTATGCACAATAGAACATATACAGCTACCTATACACAAAAGCTCGCTATATTTACAAACATACAAGGCTAAATTAATAAGAATCAAAGTTTTAAGAATATTGCCATAAACTTTCCTTGACAACAATGCCAGAAACTCTATGTGAGGTCATGTGTGTATTAGAAAATGAAGTCAACAATGTCCACAAGACCTTCAAGTTTTACCAATTAAAATGCAAAATTAACTCAGATAATGCATACTTTAGCAAGTGCTTCTATCGTATGGCTTAAAGAAATAATGGTAAGTATCAAAGAATCTAAGGGAAAGATGTCAAGTACCCCTACTTCCTTCTTATCTCATTGTTCAGCTAGTTGATTATGTGGAAAAAGATTAAATAATTATGCTAGGAAGCATATCAAGCCCTCACAAGGAAAAGTCCCAAAGCTCACCAAGGAATATAAAAAAGAGAGAGAGGCCATGTAATGGAAGGAATTCTCCCTAATAGATACCAAGTGAATAGTATCCCTATAAATCAATTATTCCCAATTCTAGGCACCAATATGAGTTCAACATAAATTTCAGTCTCTCTAGTTATGAAATATCCGTAATCCCCAGTTCAATTAATTGGTATCTCTAGTTAATCAATCAAATCCAATGAGGCATTAAGCATTACTCATATACCCAAAGTATTCAAACCATAAAATCCCTATCTTTAGAGCATTTCAGTAACCCTTTTATTATTAAGTCTAAATCCCTAATCTTTCTCTCGAGTTAGTCCAGGATGACAAACATGAAATTAGCTAAAATTGGTGCTCCAAACCTTAAACCCATCTGTCAAATTCATTAAGGAGAGCAAAGTAATTGAAGGAAATTAATTAAAATCCAACTCAACCAACTCAGCACAACAAAGCCAAATAATCAAATACCATAGAGATAAATTAATAGATCCAAGCAAAATACATCATCCTAAAGTATAAAATAGGGTTTAACCTTTTATTACAACTAAAAATATTAGATTATCAAAGTATTAACGAGTTAGATTTACAAAAATAAGAGAAGGAAAAACTCATGGACAAGCATTTCTTTTCTTTTTCTTAGAATGTCTTGCAACCTCTCTTCTTCTTCCTCCTCAGCAGCCAAGATCTTCCTATTCTGTGAGTGTAATCCAAGTTTTCTAGGGTTTTCAAAGAAAATCTATGATCTAAGACCACAATTCAAGGTGTATAAATGATTTTTTATAGCCTTTAGCTCATGGATGCCCTAAAAATCCTGAAACAACACATTTATGTGAACATAGGTAGCCTTATACGAAGTAGCATAGGCCGCCTAGGATTTTTTTCAGCCAACAGGGTCTAGGTAGCCTAGACCCAAACGAAGAAGGCTGGGCTACCTAGGTTCTAGTAGCTACCCTCTTTTGATTAGCCACCACAGGGCTTAGGCAGCCCAAGCCCATACGTAGAATGCTGGGCTACCTAGGTTGTAGTAGTTTCCTCTGCTGGTTAGTCTCTATAATGTATCTGCTATCCAATTACTAGTGTGGTATCTGGTTGTGTTGTGTAGTAGTAATATTTATGGTTGTTCTCTAGTGGTCTCCATCCCTCCTAACTAAGATTATAGAGGTGGAGTTTGGATTCTTTTGGGTTCTACTAAACTAGGGTTGCATTAGGCTGTTGGTTCCTGCATGAGTTTCTGCTTGTGTTGCTATTATCCGCTGCTCCTACTGTTCATATTTACTATTCTACAGTTTTCTGTTCTGGTTATATCGTCATCCTTGTATGTGTGTAGTATCAAGTGAAGTATTTGCTACCTTATTTAGCAGATTGATGTGGGATGGTTATGTACCTATTATATTATTCAGTGTTTAACTATCTTATGGGATTGGTTTTACTTCTTCTTCTATCTTCTATACCAGCCATCCGGTATGTTTGATTTGCATAAACCACCTACTTCTTGCTGAAACTAGTTTGTCAGTCTTTGTTAACATATTTTATTGGCAAGGTCTAACTCCCGGATACTAGGTTCAAATTTGAATTTCCAACATCCAAATACCACATCCAGTCTGGCCTATAGAATCCTTGTTCACACCTGCATCTTTTGCTGTCAGCTTCCTAGACCACCTACCCCGAGAAAAATTACCTACCA
Organism: Voacanga thouarsii; assembly: GCA_026120185.1. Taxonomy (NCBI): domain Eukaryota; kingdom Viridiplantae; phylum Streptophyta; class Magnoliopsida; order Gentianales; family Apocynaceae; genus Voacanga; species Voacanga thouarsii. The sequence goes on from JANUWF010002337.1 coordinate 129,606, forward strand.
CTTATCCACTTCCCCTTGTCGGTTCTTACTCTAGTCGCCAGCCTTAAGGTCTGAAAGACTAGACCTAATAGTCCAGACCAGAGGACGAAAGAATACAAGCATTTCTGGGGTGTCGTCTTCCCCCACACCCCAGGCATTTTTAGCCCCCCCCCCAGATAGGGTCTCTGCTATCTGTTGTCCTCGAATTAGATATGCAAAACACTTACTCCTCATCTATACCCTAACCTGAGACTGCGACGACTTCTGACCCCAATCCGCCTTTATCAACTACACCCATCGACCAGGTCCCACATCTGCTATCCACAATACCTAATCAACAATCGTGCTTGTTGGCCCCAGATGTTGGGAGCATGCCCCCTCCTACTGCTCATGTGCCCTCTGCGCATACTATCCCAAGTGCGGTCGACACTAATAGCTATCAGTAGGCCACACAGACCAATCCTAATTCGGTGTATACAGACAACCCAGTTCGCTCTTGGGCTAATGTTGTTAAAGGGAATCATGATATATCCAATGGAATGCGGTTAAGGCACATTCCTAACTCCGGTGACTTAATCAACATTGATGTTTTGGACTTCGAGGATGTTGAGGTGAAGTTGGGCTACTATCTAATTGGGATGTTTGCTGGAAGGTTCCTGGGTATGAAAGCTGTACTGGAACTTACAAAGCAGTAGGGTGTTCAAACTAAGGTTCACACACATGCCTCGAGTTGGATTATATTTCGGTTCAATACTAATGCTGATAGACAGTTGGTTCTCCCTGGAGGGCCTTATATAGTGTTTGGTAGGTTGTTAATGCTCAAGATAATGTCATTTGAATTTAATTTCTCTTTGGATGAGGTCAGTATAATGCCCATATAGATAAGATTCCCAACACTGCCTCTAGGTTGCTGGAATAAGACAGCACTGAGTAAAATAGCATCTGCTATTAACATACCTATTATGTCTGATATGCTCACTGCTAGGCTGGATCATTTGTCCTATGCTAGAGTCCTGGTGGAGGTCGATGTTTCTAAACCACTAGTGAAGGTGGTTCCGCTCCGTCTACCATTTAGAAAAATAAAATAGTAGGCTATGCGGTTTGAGTATGAACCTGCATTCTGTAACCACTGCTGTAAATTTGGACATTATACGGAGGCTTTCATGGGGGATAAGATGAAAAAGAAAGAACAGTTGATGAACTCCAAAGGTAATACAACCAACAACCGGGAAATGGACAGGCCACTTAAAAGGACAAGAACCCAATTTGCACCGGCTGGACAAGACCTTGTCATGTGTTCATCTACACTAAGGGGGACAAGCTGTAAACATATTGATAAAGGAAAGACTCCTGTACAGTACGTTGGGCAGGAATGAATTGAGAACTGAAAGTATGTTGCTTCAACCAATGCACAGGGACCGGTCCAAGCGGCTGCAAAGGACAAGCTCGTGCAAGCTGGGGTTTCTGTGCATATTGTCCCCATGGACAAGCCAGAGCATGTTGGAGTTGATACGCAGGCTGCCATGCATGTGTATGTTGGGTATGGTGATCAGATTAAGGAGAGAAGGGGGTGCTCAAGGGTTAGATGGTTGGGACGGGTATAATCTCGCCCAAATTCATAGTGGCGTGTTCAATTTCGAAAGAGAACAATGGCAACCTCCATTGGGAATGACCAAAGCTTAGAGGAAATCCCTAAGTTGGTCCTGAATGCTAGAAAGGCAACAGAACATGCCATAAGGTTTATACGATCTGTATGGAAGAAATATGCTAATCGTAGTGTTGACTTGATTGGTGCCCAACGGGCACTAGTTAGTTCCCAATAAAAGTCGCATGCCGGAATATTTGAGGGTTAAACATGACCCTTAAACATCACGGGGTTCTGGAGTTTATCTCTAAACATCGTGTTGACATTATTGGATTACTAGAGACAAAATTGAATGTGGATGGACTTGAGAATATCATGCTTAACTAGTTCACTAATTGGTCGTTCATTATAATTTGGTTGAGATGGGTGGTGGGTAGGGTGGTCATCCTATGGAATGCTACTAGGGTGGATGTTCAGTTATTTCACTCTTCGCCTCAGGATATTACTGTTCGTATCACCTGTAAGGTTACTCATGTTTCTTATTATTTTAGTTTTATCTATGCTTACAACTCTATTGTGGCACAAAGGGCGTTATGGGAAGCTGTTGAGTACCTATCTACTGCTCTGTCTGAACCACGGATCCTTATGGGGGATTTTAATGCTTATCTACATATTAATGACAAGATTGGAGGCATCCCACCTTCAACTTATGAAATAAAGGACTTTGCAGCAATTTGCACTAATACGGGCTTGGAAGACCTTCCTTACGTTGGGTAGCGGTTTACTTGGACAAATTCTAGGGTGTGATCTAAACTGGATAGGGTAATGGGTAACGATGCATGGTTCTAATGCAACGTCCATGCATCTATTGAATTCTTCCCCATTGGTTATCTGTTTGATCACTGTCCCTGCCTTTGATCACTAGTTGACAACCGTGGTGATTCTCTTCGTCCGTTCAGGTTCCTTAACTTCTGGGCTAACCATGTCTCATTTTAGGATTTGGTTAACGGCATGTAGGCCCATCCCTACTTGGGACACCACTAGTTTACTCTTTGTCGTCGGTTGAAAGACCTTAAGAGGGACCTGCGGAGATTAAACAGATCAGAATTCTCACAATTATCTGGACATGTTGAACAGGCGAACAAGGATGTACTTACTGTCCAATAGAATTAATTGATAACCCTTATGACCTGGATCTTATCTCTAAGTTCAAAGAGTGCAAACTATTTTCTTGGCGTCTTGCGGATACGGAATTGAAGTTCTACCGGCAACTTGCAAAAGGGAAGTATGTGGCTCATGCTAACAAGAATACTCGCTACTTCTTTAACATTGTCAAACAAAACAAAAAAAGGAGCTTCATCGCTTCTATTCTCAAGGAGGATGGTTCTATGTCTCACAACCCAATAGCTCTTACTAATGAATTTGTTGACTACTATCGTAATCTTCTAGGGACGAGAGTTGACTGCTAGAGCATCAATGTGGACTATGTTCGTGCTGGACAAATGGTCCCTTATAACCTGAAGGATGACTTGGTTAGGTCGGTCTCTGATCAAGATATTAAACTGGCTCTGTGGGACATAGGTGATTGCAAGGCACCGTGCCTGGATGGTTACTCTACGTTATTTTTTAAGAAGGCTTGGGGTACGGTTGCAAGAAGCCTATGTGATACGATTAAGGAATTCTTCTCGTTTGACAAAATCCTCAAGTAGATCAACCATTCTGTGACAACTCTTGTTCCTAAGTCTGCACATGCGGAAAGAGTGGGGGACTTTAGACCAATTTCTTGTGGTAACGTCGTGTACAAGATTATCTCAAAAATTTTGGTAGACAGACTCAAAATTGTTCTACCTTGTCTTGTGGACATCTCGTAGATGGCTTTCATAAAGGGCAGACTCGTGGCTAACAACATCCTACTTGTTTAGGAGCTTCTGCGTATGTATGGGAGGACAAGAGTTTCCCCCCACTGTATGGTCAAGATGGACCTTAGAAAGGCATATGACTTAGTAAACTGGGCTTTCTTACTTGAATTACTTACTGAATTAGGTTTCCCACAACTCTTCATAGTCTGGATTCAGTAGTATGTCACCACTACCTCTTTCTCTGTTGCTATTAATGGGATAGTGCACGGGTTCTTTAAGGGTGAAAAAGGTCTTCGACAGGGTGATCCTATCTCTCCACTCCCGTTTGTCATATGCTTGGAATATTTCTCTCGAATGATCAAAGTGCATACACTTAGTACTTTGTTCTACTATCATCCTAAGTGTGAGGGCTTAAGGATTACCCACCTTTCTTTTGCAGATGATCTTATGTTGTTTGCTAGGGGGGATCATCCCTCTGTTCTCATCCCCTTGGACTGGTTGGACGACTTCAATAGGAGCTTGGGCCTTCAAATCAATAAGTAAAAGTCTAATATCTTTATGGCTGGTATTTGTAGCACTGATCAGGAAGGTCTTCTAGCCAATACAGGAATACCCATTGGGGAATTTCCTTTTCATTACCTGGGCCTACCTATCATACATGGTAAAGTTTGGCTATCTCTCTATAGACCTTTGATGGGCAAAATTGGCTCCTACATTGGCTGTTGGCATGCGTGTTCACTGTCTTATGCTGGCCACCTACAACTGATCCAAACTATCCTTCAGGGAGTTGAATGTTTCTGGTTGTCCATTCTTCCCACTTCGGCTGCAGTGATATCTCAGTTGGATATGATAGCTCGTGATTTCCTATGGGACTTAAAAAAGGCGTTGGTTTCCTGGAAGGATATTTGCCTACCCAAGCATGCGGGGTGGACTTGGTTTGCATCATCTACAGACTTAGAATGTGGCACTTTTAACCAGAATCATTTGGGACATACAATCTGAGAAACAATCCTTGTGGGTCCAATGGTTAGACCACTACTACATAAAGGGCAGATCTATTTGGGAGTTTGAACACCACAGGGAGTTTTCTCCACTATTTTGTAAAGTCCTAGCAATTTCATGACTTGATACTTGACTGGGAAAATGGTTCCCTCTCTGTTTCTGTTCTTCTCCATACATGGGCTACATCTAGCACATCCTTCACCTCTTTGGCTTATGACTACCTTCAGTTGCCTTCCTCGAAGGTTTTCTGGGCAAAAACTATTTGGAAGCAGGGGCTTACCCCCAAACACTCATTCATGGTGTGGTTGTGTGCAAGGGGACGTTTGAAGACAAAAGATGCACTTGTGTTCCGCTTGGATGATTTATCTTGTCCTCTTTGTAATGCACATATGGAGACGGCAAACTATTTATTTTTCAAGTGCTCTGTTTTTGCATCTATCTGGAGGGAAATTCGACTGTGGCTAGGCTTGCCACAAGCAATGGATACAGCTGGCTCTTGTCTTATGTGGTAAAATCGTACGAACTGTGGCTCTTCTTGGATGGCAAAGGCTAAGGCTACTGCTATGGCTGTCACGTTCTATTACATATGGACTGCACGTAACAAAGCGTTATTTGAGGGGATTGTTTGCCAACCGTTGGATATTTCGAAAAAGATCAAAACACATGTGTACACTGTTATTTTTACTTTGTACCCTAATGTTCTGACTAGTTTGGAGGATGTTTACTAGTTTATAGTAAAATCTTTTTTTTTTTTTATCACAATATAAAAGGATTGATATTGATCAAAAAGTATTTACATGAATGTTTACTAGTTTATGCTGGACTATAAACTAGTAAACATTCATGTAAATACTTTTTGATCGATATCAATCCTTTTACGTTGCGATAAAAAAAAAAAAAGATTTTTTCATCATTTTACATCAATCTTCATCTTTTTTCACCTTCGCTCATTCTCAAATGATCTTTTACAATCATTATACAAAATAAGGAAAGAAATGTGTCGTAAGTTGTGATCTAAACAAGATTTTATCATAAATAAGGCACAAATGAGATATAAAACATATACACGATGAGCACTTATTAGAATGACTTGTATTAGGATAGCTAGACCAATCTGCATAAGAAAAAACAAACAATCAAGTGTAGAGTGAGATATAAATATTTATAATGATATGCAAGGACTTACAAGTAAAAAAAAATTATTCATATAAAAGTGTTTCATGTGAATGCAAGAACTTACCTTGGTCTTTAGCAAAATAAGGAGATAATTGAAACTGTTGGTTTTGGTATACAACCCCCCACTTCAACCAAATCTATCAAGTAAATTAAACATATATCAATCCCGTATATACATTTTTCCAAATAAAACTCCAACCACAATTGTAGTATAACTAGGTCAATAATTAGGCCCGTAGTATTTCTAACCATCTCACAAGAACACTACAAGAAAACAACAATTTAGCGACGGTCAAATCTGTCGCTAATTGAGTTTAGTGACGGATTTTGACCCTCGCTAAAACTGGCGTTGCAAATAGTGACGGAACGAAAATCCGTTGCTAATAGCGACGGATATTAAGTAATGATATTTATGATTAAATTTGTAATTAATGCCGTCGCTAAATTTATCGACGGATTAGCGACGATGGCCAACGAATTTTATTTTTAAAAAATTAATTAGTCAAGACCCGGCCTAATCGGTTCGGCCTGACCACTGACCCGACCCGAGGTTCAAAATTATAAATAACCTCACCAGAGGTTCTAAAACATACAAAGATATTCAAAAATTCCATTATAATTGAACTTAACAAATTCCTTCATTTACACAAATGAAATCAACGACACCCTAATTATAAATTCCTAATCACAAAGCAACTCATAGACCAGCTTTCAAAGGTCATAAAAATCTTGTAATTCTCAGTAATTCAAACTAAGTGTATCAAGTTGTTAAGTGATCTCTCAAGAATTAAAATTTCTGTTAGGTAACCATGTCACACTAGGGGACTGCATTAGATTAAAATTTTTATAACTAAGTAATTTAATTCAAGTAAGAAGGCACACATATAATTAAACATTCCTGGACATCCCATAAATGTCATAGAATCAAATCAAATTAAGTTTAAAAAGATTTATAGCAACGTTCAAATCAAAACCAAGCTCCAGCTTAAGCAGAGTTTTCCACCTTAATTGAGCAAAATAGGGGGTTAAAATGTTGAATTAATTGACCAAGCACACCAATTTATTTTACCTTCAAAATTTCTTATTTCAAACCTCATTGTGTAAGGTGAAATACCATATAAAATTCTCTCCTAAATTCCATTTAAAAGTGGGTCAAATTAATTTTTGAAATAGGTGTGATCGTAATGCCCTACTACATATGTAGCCAATTTGGGCTGGAGAAGTCGCCCGTTTATAATGCGACATATTAATAAATGAATAAATAAACTTTGATAAAATTTCAAATTGAAATTAAACTTGAAATTAATCTATAACATCTAGATAATCGTCAAATCCAAATTATATAATTCCAAATATCCGAAAAAGTAACTAAAGTCAACAACAATATTGCTGGACCACAGTTCAATATGGAAAATACTAAATCTAGAGTAATCTCTCTTAGACTTCCATCTCATCTTTTCCTAAAAATATGGTTTGGCAAAAATTGTATGAGATTATAAATAATCTAAGTAAGTTCATAGTGTGTTTGCATTACAGTTTATAAAATTAATGATATGATGCATGAGTAATAATGATTTAAATGGATATATAGACATAATTTAAATACTTTTATACATCAACAGAATCAATCATCATTTTTTGGGGAAATTTTACTAGTACAAATTCAGTACAATGTGTAAATGTAATTTTGTTAGGTAAATCATTCACAACACATTTCTGGAACATAAAATTCATTTATTCAAAAGTCTTGAACCCATTTTTACCATATCACATAACTTCTAGATAATGTATCATGACAATATTATCATGATACATCATATTTAAGGCATATATAATGTCAAAATATCATGTAGGATAGAAATCACTACTGAGAAAATTTCCCAATTATCTATCTCGTCTAATCCATTAGGCGGATGTCCCATGTCCGTCCTCCAATTGTATCCATGAAAACCATGTAGAACTATCACCTTATTTGGGAAAGGACAACTTTCCAAAGACGGCCAATCTACTGAAATTATCTCTTAATGAAAACTAGTTCTAGAGTGCCACCCATTGAGATCTCAATGTCTATTTAATTCAAATGGTTTGAAAAATTATTATTCCGATATGAAAAAATCAAATTTCATTTCCAAAATGTAGTTCCACTCGTTGAACTACAAATTTCCCAATCTCAACCTGACCAAAAACCAAAACTAAAAATTTCCCCAAAATTCCAAAACTGAAATCCCTATATCCATTCTAAAATTTCATTTAAGGCATAATAAATCATTATTCAAGCACCAGACTTACAAAAAATAAGATGTTCCAATAGAAATATTCTTGTTATTGCTTCGACTCATATTCCCCTAAAAGAGGATCCCATTCTAATAGCTCCGAATAAATTCAATATGTGCATTAAGATAAAATCAAAATACTTACTATCTAATCTAATAATCTATCAAATTTAATAATATTCGAATTGTAAATCATAAACAAAGTGTTGAAAATTTATGCTTTCTATTTTTCCCCATCTGTGGGATTTATCCTAGCCTTACATACTTCACGCCTATGTGAATTAATCTTGAAAGAGAGAGAAGAGGTAGAGAGAGAAGCTCTCAACTCCCTTGAGTCCTCTTCTCGATTCTCAACTTATTTGCTACCAGTGGAGGATTTTCAAGCTCAAGTGAAATACCATGTTTGCTATCCTGGTTAGTACTCTTCCTACGGGACTGCAAATTGTGTATTTTATTATTGTTTTGTTGATTTTGCCTGCTGTTCATGCCCGAATGATTTGGCTTTCTTCAAATCTGCTATATCCATATATTCTACCATTTAAGTGGATTGGCTGCTGCTTATGATGTGTCGTATCTGTGGGGCATAATCTTAGCTATGTCGGAAATGTTGTCTGCCATTTTGCTCGGTTCATACTCAGCTTGAGTGTTCTGCCTTCACATCACAGTTCCTATCATACCTGGTGGATCTCTATGTTCATGGTCTGAGTGGGGTTTGTAGCTAGTGACATATGAGCATATCATTGAATTTATGATGGTTTTTTCTATGTAAGTGGGGTATCTGTGTCGGATATTTGGCTCTGCAAATTTGTTGATGGGTTTGTTCTTGGCTGTTAGCTCGGTTTCTGGGTACTCTTGCATGCTTCGCCATCTTTCATCCATTCATACCATTTCGGTCAATTGAAAATTGGTGTTTCTACCCTCCCATCTCTACCCTACCGGCTTAATTCCATTTTCAATTCATTCCTGTTGACATTTCCGCATCTGCTCTAGCCGGATATAAGCTCCCACCTTACTCCTTCGTTCGACAAACCTTCTTCCCAAAGATATTCCTGGATATAATGACCCCATCGGAGCTACACACCCACTATTCCTGGACCATCACAGCATACCCTACCCTCTAGATCTCAGTCCATCTCTAATCTAAACTTGCTGTCCATTCCTCAACTATTCCAACCGGGCCTAATCCGTTAGCTTTGCTGCTTCTTTCCATGCATGTCAGGTTGGTAGGTTACCTAACCCGGTATGTTTTTTCCCTTCTTCAAGGCGTTTATCTTCTTCTCTTTACCGGTTTGGTCTTTGTTTTCCTTCCTTGATCTGTGGGGCTGGACCTATGGTCCAGACCAGGCGTCGTAAACAAGAATCCAAAGTGGGGGTGTCTACTGTTTCTCTTCCAAAAGCAGACTCGCCATCCATGGAGCTGCCCACCCCATCTCCCTCCCACTAAATCTTCTCTTACTAAATTTTCGCTCGTCTTTCACTTATCTCTGTAATTTTTTGTTGTTCTTTTTTGAGGCTCTCAAATATGCTACAAGACGTGGTCTAAAGGTAAATATTCCTTCTGTCTTGAATTAAATAGCTTATATATTTTGACCTAATATAAAGGTTTATATGAGTATTTAATTGTGAGTAAATTACCACTTTATCCTTATTAATTAAAGAGATTAATAACCCTCTATTGTGTAACTCAGCTGATAAAGCAAGTGACTTGATCAAACCCGAATTTACATGCTTATGGGTTTGAGAGGGTGTTTCATAGTCTCAAGAAATAGTCAGATAAAATTTGAACACTTAGATTATTAAAAAAAATAATAATAAAGCGATTAATAGTGAGATCTATATATTACGAAACTTATATGTCTTAAATAAAGGAAGTTAGTTGTGAAAGTTTAGATGATAATAAGCTTTAGGAAGGTACATATTCATTTTCAAACGTTCTAAAATGAAAATGATCATATTCATTTTTCCCATGGAGAAGTACAACATGAGTCATGTGTTGCCTAAAGAATCGAAATAGAAAAGGAAATACTTTTCTTTTTAAAAAGATTAAGGAAATAAAATTTATGCAACTATGAAACATAGGGGAAAATGATATTGTACCCGAACAATAACTTTTATCATCAATTTAATGGTATACGAATTCGATAAAAGCATTTACTGTCAATAAGGAAATTGTAAGTTTTGTTAAAACTTGTAGTCCTTAATAGGATTAGAAAAACAAAACGAGAAATTAAATTTATGTAACTATAAAATAAAAAAATAAAACACAAGCCATTTATACATCTTTGTTATGAGGAAAATATAAAGCAACAAAGACCAATATAACAAATAAGAGATATAAAAAATAAGCTGATTTTTTTTTTAAAAAAAAATTGAGTATGACATATAATTATAGTAGTTGTCAAAAGTTAGAAAATGAATAAAACCTAAATAAAAAATTACCAACTATTACTATGAAATTGATTGATCAAGATTGTGGGCTCGTTTGATAAAACTGAAATCTGAAAACTGAAGTCTGAATATTTAAGTACTGAATTTTGAAAACTGAAAACTAAAGACTGAATCTGAAATATGAAGTCTGCATAAGTCTGAATTAATTCTAATTTATTTTACACTATATTTTATTATAATTTAGATTAAATATAAAATGAATATTAATAAATAGATGGATATTTAATGCATTCAGACTTCATACTTAAATAACTTTTAATTCACCTAAAATTTATAACAGGATTTCTTTTCGTTTTAATTGATAACAAAAAATTATTATCAAATGCACTTAATTAATTAAACACTTAATATTAGTGGTTATCAAATATATACACTTAATAAAATAAGTATTTAATTCATTCATTTTTAAGTGCTAAATTGGGTTTACCAAACAAGCCTTGTGTAGATGTGTAAGCATTGAAAAACAAAATTTTAGAGCATTACAATCTAAAATTTTGTAATGAATAACATATCCACCTTACATATATTACTACCATCTTTTTCACGAATAACATATCCAACCCCTCCAAATATTTGAATGAAATCAACCATTTTATTTCAAAATTTTGTTATATGCAATATAGTTGGTTGATTTCTTTTTTTTTTTCCAATTTCTTCTATTATATATAATATTTTATTCACATCCCTTTATATTTCTAAATTTAATTAATTATATGTGTTATTTATATTTAATTATAACTTTTTATACCATCCGTGTATATGTGTGTGTATATATATATCACCCATAAAATATAACTAATAAACCTATATATTAAATGTGATATGAGGATAAAATTATCATTAGAGATAAATTTGGTAATTTATATTATTCTTTTTATTTCAAAATTTACAAAATGAATCTAACCCATGATTTAGATTTACTTCATTCTTATTGAAAAACTGTAATAAACAGTTTGGAGTTTATCAATATATATATATATATATATATATATGATTTAGATTCATTTTGTTGTGGTAAATGATGATTTAGTCATTTTATATCTCTCTCCATCTTACCTTCAATTCTAAAAGAATCAGGCTAGGCAATGATTATTTTATTAGATTTTGTGGGGAAGGATTATTTTATAAAAATTTCTTTACTCTTTTTTTTTTTCTTTTTCAAATGCTTAAGTATGTCAACCAACTACAATAATTCATGTTTTCCGCGTTACGTACATAGATTTTTTTTAATCTTTAAATATAATTTAAAAATTTTCATTATTTAATAAAATTTTGTTGATAAATATCAATCATACAAAATTCCAAATATTTTATTATGTCAAGATATATTCTTAATAAAACAATTTAACATGTATATATATGTATATGTATACATATATCATATAAAATAAAAGTTTTTTTTTTAAATGATGGTTGAGATAGCTCCACAATGCTACAAATGTAATTGTTCTCTTGCTTGATTTTGTGAACCAAACGCCATGAAAAGAGTAGATAAATAGCCAAATACTTAATAGAGCCTATAGAATCTGATGGTACTACATTACAATAAGCTTACATTTTCCCTTCACCATCTTGATGCCAATTTTAACTTTTAAACCAAATCAAAGAATTGGCAGATGGCAAGACAACCAAATATTAACATAAAGAAGACCAGTAAACAACAAAAGCAAATTGAAGTAATATTTGCTTGTACGGCCACAGGCAATATCCACTGCCTTGACCTGTATTCACATTTCTATGTGTCTTTGCACTTTCAGTTGCATATTACTGAAATCTTCAATCATCTATTAGTTCCTCCTTTCACCCTATCATATTTTGCATCAAGTAGAATATCACCGCTTTGTTTGATATCCAAATTTGGTAATGTAAAGGAAATGAAATAGCAAGTCCATTATGGAAAAAATAAACGAAATTTTTTTCTCACTTTTCGCTCAAGTTAAAATAAATTAATATAAAAAGCATTTAAATGTGGTTGAAAAATAAGGAAATTAAGAAACAAGTGATAAGAAAATTTAAAGTAAACTATTATTTTTCTAATTTTAATCATTAAGTCTTTTGCTAAAATACTAAAGTCACATTAAAAGGCTAGAGTTTAATTTACTCTACCCTCACAAAATTTAGGTTTGAAACTAACTTCATTCTCGTATTCTATTTTTCTAATCTGCGTTCTAAGCTTTACCTCTCTGATTCATCATCTGTACAAACATAGCCAAAAATGAACAAGTATCAATATTTAGTTGTAGTAATTTTAGTAGAATTTTGTTTATGAAACCAAGAATCAATTCATGACCAGAATTTGCTATATGTAGGAAAATTGCTAGATCATATCTTCAATGCAACGTGTAACAACACCACAAATAAAGTTGAAATACATGCTACCAAATAGAATATATTCAACAACTCATTCATTGAAAGGCATTCATCCTAATAATGCCATCAACATTCCAATTTTCACTTGCAGAAGTTCTCATCTTAGAATTAAGAATAGCTCCTCTTAAACAAAGAGAATGCAACCATTTAAATAGAGATTAATACACACTTTAGAAACAGAAAGTATCTTTTAGCAATTTCATCAACAAAGTATTCATATGCCCAATGATTTGATTGGAGAAGAGATATTATATTAAGGGAATCGAGTTCTATGAACAAACCTTTAAAGAGTATTAACTAGTCCGAGCAATATAGGTAATCTTTCCGTGGAATCAATTTGAACATATGCTTAGAATCGTGAAATTATCGAAGAAATTTTAAAAATAAGGAGTTTGTCTGAAAATAAAGAATTGCATGAACTGTACATCGATTTCTAACGCATTTAAGGGCTCTAGAGCTACTTATATTATTTCCTGGAGCACCAAAAAAGAAAACATCAAACACTTATAATCCCTGAGTGATTGATTAAGGTTCTAATTGTAATCAATCACTTACAATCAATAAGTGATTGATATGATCCTATCAGTCCTAATCTAACACAATCAAACATTGAGTGATGGTGGATGATCCTAATCTTGAAGATCTTGATCTGACATAGTTACAGCCAATTAATTACTTACAATCTTTGACTTACTGATATGATCCTATTCTATTATAAGAAGTTCAAATCATGAAGATTATAATCAAAACCAATTAACAAGATGATAATTAGTGCAAATAGGAAGATTGTATTCTGAATCAATCAATAAGAATTTGTTACAGATTTCCTGGGTGAATTATTGACTTGCCAAAGTTGTTCAGAACACACTTCTCTTGAGACTTACGGATCACTAGATTAATCTCCTTTTTATATTTGATTTGGGTTAATATTTGTAGTTAATTTGCCTTCTTATCTCTCTATTTCATCCTTATCTCTCTATAGTGGCATTCAAATTTGCTTGTTGAGTTGGTGGAGATTAATTATCTCTAATACCCTCTCTCAAGCAATGGTGGGGTCCGAAGCAGAACTTAGAGCACAGATAAATGAAGGTAGCCTTGCCAGAGGCCTAATAGAAAGATCAGCAATTTGGTCCACAATTTGTAAATATTTCTTGTGTCTAACTGACCAAGAACAACATATTTATGAACAAAATGGTAGTCAAGGTCGATGTGTTTATTATGAGCATGGAAAACAAGACAAACAATCATGTATAAGATACTAATATTGTCACATGATAGGACCAGTATTAGACATTAAGAAACATGAAGATCTCGTTAAAGTGAGTCAAGTTAGATCAAGAGTAGTGTGAGCTATGGAGCGATATTCATCTTCAGTGTTAGATCAGGAGATAACATTTTGTTTCCTAGCACACCAAGAACTGATATTGCAGCCAAGGAAAGTGTAGTACCCTATAGTAGAACATAATGTGTGTTCTTGTGCATCTTAGAAAATGAAATCAACAATGTCCACAAATCATTCAAGTTTTACCAATTATAATGCCAAATTAACTCACACGACATATTTAGGCAAGTGCACCTAATGTTTAGCATAAAGAAAAATGACAAATATTAAATAATCTAAGGGACAAATGACAAGTACACCTACTTCTTTCTTATCTCATTATTTAGTCAATTGATTAAGTGGAAAAAGATTAACAAATTACACTAGGAAGTATATCAAGCCCTCACAAGGAAATGTTCTAAAACTTACCAAGGAATATGAAAAAAGAGTGAAAGGCCACATAATTGAAGGAATTCTCCCAATTAAATACCAAGTGAAGATAATCCCCTCAAATCAACAAATCACAACACTAGGCACTAGTATGAGTTCAAAGGTCAATTTCACACTCTCTCGAGTTATGAAATCCCTAATTTCTAGTTCAATTAATTGGTATCTCTACCTAACGAACCAAATCCAATGAGGTATTAAGCACTGCTCATATACACAAAGTATCTGGAAGCCATAAATTCCTTATCCTAGGCAATTTCGTTAGCCTTTTAATTATTAAGCCCAAATCTCCAATCTCTCTCTTGAGTTAATCAAGAATGACAAATATCAAAGTAGCCAAGTGGGTATTCCAAACCTTAATCCCATCTCTTGAAATAATTAATGTGAATAAATTAATTGAAGGAAATCAATTAAAACCCAACTCAACCAACAGAACACAATAAAGACAAATAATCAGATGCCATAGAGATAAATCAATAGATCCAAGCAAAATACACCATCCTAAAGCATAAAATGGAGTACAACCCTCCATTACAACTAAAAATCAAAGATTAGCAAAGTATTGACAAGTTGGATTTTAAAAAAGGGAGAAAGAAAAACTCATAGACAAGTCCTTCTTGGAATTTTCTTGCAACCTAATGCGTTAAATTTGGGTCTACAAAATTATCTATTTTTTCTCATTCCCAATCAAGTTTTAATTAAAACGTTAATCCCAAATTACATATACAACAAGTGCACTCATCGTAAAGTATAGTATAGGGTATTAACAATTATCAATCCTCAAGGAATAAGTACACACTAATCATTTTTCCTATATTGTCTAACCTATAGGTAATTAGAAAAGATAAAATAAATCTTAAGCAATACATATATTAATACGAGGAAGGAAAAACATGTACTTGGATAGAATTTCTCAAAAAGATACCCATGATCAAATCTTAATTGTCATAATCAATTTATAATTCTAGCATAATGAAGGAAATAGAATGTCAACTCCACTTCTGTTCCAAGTCATGTATTCACTATCATTTTTAGCCAATTTAGTAGATTTTCCAATCTCACTAAAATAACAAAAAAGATGCATGAAGAATAATTCCTTAGAATATACCCATATTCTCTATGTGATATTAAGCATGAAAGTAATTAATACACCTATGCTCTAGGTGGCATCAATTAACCATTGATTACAAAAATTCAATTCTAAACCTCTTTTCCCAAGTTAGTCAAGAAAACAAATATAGAATTAACTAAATTGAACCCTCTTCTAATATCCTTTCCCAGGTTAATTCAAAGGAAGAAATAATCTATCAATTCATCAATTAAATCCAACTAACCAAATACTAGAAATCAATAAATGAATTGATCAAATATAAACTTAATACATAGTTATAACTTCAAAACATCCTTCTAAATATAATTAAAGCCAATGAAATCAACATTGTCTAGAAACGAAAAATAAAGGAAGTAGAGAGGTACTCATAGAGAAGCACTCATGAAGAACTCCTCCAACCCAATGCTCCTTTTGATTAATTAACTCATTTCATCAATAATTCTCAATGTAGTTCCTTGAATTCATTATTGTGGCTTATTTTTTATATATATATATATATATAACCTTCTTAGTTGCCGAAATTTATCCAAAGATGCCTTTTCCCATCTACAAGCTTATTCCCAAAAGAAGTATTCAGCAATTTTGAAATTTGGCTAAAAAAGGACTTGAAACCGGCATTGAGTTAGTGAACATGGGGCGCTGGCTCCTATAGCAGAGCTAACACTGGCTTAACTCTATCTCGCTTAACTTGGAAACTAGATCTTCAAGAAAGGGCTTTGGAAGAGGTTGTGATAGTGGAGCACGGTATGGCAATAGTGCTTGAGGTTGTGCAATTGGGAAGGATTAAAATGGAGGAGGTCACACTTGATTCTGATTATTCCATCAAAAGTTGAGATGATTGCTCCCCCTGGGATTATAAGTGTTACTATTTGGGTTATTCCCTTATCTTGTATTCCAAACAAAATCTTCTTGCTCCTTGACTTGCTCGTTTGTTGAACGCATGATTTAGCATTCATGTTTTGGGTGGCTTCCTCTACAAAATTCGCAACACATGACTTAAGCTTGGGCTTGAGGAGAGATATTCGTATTCTCAATCTTTTCCTTAAGTGCTTCCAACTTAGCTTCTAGAGATGCTATGGTGTCCAAATTATGCATTCCTTGGGCATGTGCCTTAGGTATAGGATTTCCCCATGAGTACTTGTTCATCACAATTCTTGTAAGTCTACTGGGGCCTTGCAACTTGTGGTTTCTCCTAAGGATGCATCAATCAACTATTTAGCTCCAACGTTCAAACCATTATGGAAGGTATGTGTTTGCATTCCAAGTTTCAGGACATGGTGAGGCCATTTCCTTAGCAACACTTTCCATCTTTTCGAACAATTATAAAGCCTCTCAGATACCATTTGCCAAAAAGAGAATATGTCATTCCTAAGCTTGGTTGTCCTAGCCAGGGGGAAGTACTTTGCAAGAAATTTCATTGCCAATTCATCCCAAGTATTGATAGATCCAGAAGGTAGTGACTTGAGCCATGACTTTATCCCTAAGAGAAAAAGGGAAGAGTCTTAGCTTGATAGTATCATCAGACACGCCATTCATTTTGAGAGTATTGCAAATCTCTAGAAAGCTTGCTATGTGCGTGGTTGGGTCTTCATCCTGAAGACCATCGAATGGAAAAAAGGCTTAAGCTCGAAGTTGTTCACCTTTACACGGGGTCTCAAATGCTTGACTTTGTGCCATGAAGCAAAGATCTAGCATAGTCCGTCATAGTCCTTCTACCATTACCATTTTCATTTTGAGCTTCATCTCATGCACTCCAGGATTACCACCAAGATTCTCTCAATTTGCCAAATTTTCCAAGAGAATAAATAACCGTCCTTCTTTAATATTTTCCACTACTATATTTTCCCCTTTATTTCTTTCTATCATCAATCTTCTCAATATCCTCTCTATTTCGGGATCAATGCTTTCAATAGCACCTTACACTCTCCTATTTAAGTACAAGAAAGATTACCCCATCAAATAGAAAACGAAGTACAAATTATTCCAAATTCAAATATCTAGAATTAAAGAAGCAACATATAACCACATGTATGTATATCAATATAAGTACAATAGGTTATCTATAACCACATTTCACATGAATCCATGAAATAAGGTATTAAGAACCATTTTATATCAGAGAAACTTCCCAATGCTACAAAAAGGACTAGATGCAAGCAAAAACCAAGGAAACTCAAGAGTGAAAATTAATAATCTATTCTATGCACAATGGAACATATACAACTACCTAAATACAAAAGCTAGCTAT
Organism: Voacanga thouarsii; assembly: GCA_026120185.1. NCBI lineage: Eukaryota > Viridiplantae > Streptophyta > Magnoliopsida > Gentianales > Apocynaceae > Voacanga > Voacanga thouarsii. The sequence goes on from JANUWF010002337.1 coordinate 147,425, forward strand.
ATTTACAAACATGCAGGCTAAATAAAAAAGAATAAAAGTTTTTAGAATATTTCCATAAACCTTCTGTGACAATGGCACTAAAAACTCTATGCATGTTCATGTGCGTATTAGAAAATGAAATCAACAATGTCCACAAGTCCCTTAAGTTTTACCAATTAAAATGCCAAATTAACTCATGCAATGCATATTTTGGCAAGTGCTTGTATCGTATGGCTAAGAGAAATAATGGTAAGAATCAAAGAACCTAAAGGAAAGATGTCAAGTACCCCTGCTGCCTTCTTATCTCATTGTTCAGCCAATTGATTATATGGAAAAAGATTAACTAATTATGCTAGGAAGCATATCAAGCCCTCCAAAGAAAAAGTCCTAAAGCTCACCAAGGAATATGAAAAAGAGAGAGAGGCCATGTAATGGAAGGAATTCTCCCAATTAGATACCAAGTGAAGAATATCCTTATAGATCAATTAATCCCAATTCTAGGCACCTGTATGAGTTCGGCATAAATTTCAGTCTCTCCAGTTACAAAATCCCTAATTGAATTAATTGGTATCTCTATTTAATCAATCTAATCCAATAAGGCATTAAGCATCACTCGTATACCCAAAGTATTCAGAAGCCATAAAATCCCTATCTCTAGGAAATTTCAATAACCCTTTTATTATTAAGTCTAAATCCCTAATCTTTCTATTGAGTTAATCAAGGATGCAAACATGAACTTAGCCAAATTGGTGTTCTAAACCTTAACCCTATCTATTTAATTCATTAAGACAAGCAAAGTAATTGAAGGAAATTAATTAAAATCTAACTCAACCAACTTAGCACAACAAAAGCCAAATAATCAAATGTCATAAAGATAAATTAATAGATCTAAGCAAAATACATCATCCCAAGGTATAAAATAGGCTTTAACCTTCAATTACAAATAAAATATTTGATTAGCAAAGTATTAACAAGTTAGATTTACAAAAATAAGAGAAGGAAAAACTCATGGACAAGCCCTTATTTTCTTTTTCTTGGAAATGTCTTGGAACCTCTCTTCTTCTTCTTCTTCTTCTTCTTTAGGAGCCAAGATCTTCCTCTTCTTTGAGCGTTATCTAAGTTTTCTAGGGTTTTTTTGGAGAAAAGTTAAGATCTAAGACCATAATTCAAGGCTTATAAATGAGTATTTATATCCTTTACCTCTTAGGTGCCTTAAAAATCCCGAAACAACGCGTTTCTGTGAACCTAGGTAGCCTCATATGAAGTAGCCTGGGCCACCTAGGATTTTTTCAGCCAACAAGGCCTAGGCAGGCTAGACCCATACGAAGATGGTTGGGCTGCCTAGGTTTTAGTAGCTTCTCTTTTTTGAAAGGCCACCACAAGGCCTAGGCAGCCTAGGCCCCTATGAAAAAGGCTGGGCTACCTAGGTTCTAGTAACTCCCCTCTTTTGAAATGGCCGATATAGGTAATCTAGGACTATCTAATGTAGGCAGGACTACCTAGGTGCTGAAAATTTTTGTCATTTTACATCAATCTTCATCCTTGTTCACCCTCGTTCATCCTCAAATGATCTTTTACATTTCCTGTACAAAATAAGACAAACAAGGTGTGGTAAGTAGTGTTCTAAACAAGATTTGATCACAAATAAGACACAAATGAAATAAAAAACGTATACATGATAAGCACTCATTAGAATGCCTTGTATTAGGACAGCTAGGCAAATTTGCATTAGAAAAAACAAATAATCAAGTGTAGAGTGAGATTTAATATCCAACCCTAATGTGATGGTTGCTTTAACATATCAAAAAACACAACAAAACATTTTTAGTTGAGAGAGACAAGGTTTGTGCATAAATTGAGAAACAAAATTTAGACTAAAGGTTAAATTAAGGAATCTAAGAGAAAGATATTGAAAAGCTACAACAAGTGTGGAAAAAAAGAAGGATCTATAAGAGGAAGGTCATTCTTGAGCTGGCCTTTTGGCTTTATTTCCAAAGTAGCACTAATGAGGTTGCTATTGGTAATTTGTGTACATTCCAGAAGGGAAAGAGCATAATGAGTTTGGGAAATATGTAATCCTGTTGATGTGGAAGTGATTTCCATGCTTAGAAAATGTTAGATAGGGCTAAGATCTTTCATTGCAAATTCTTGGGCAAGAACTACCAGAAATTGAATTAGTAAAGTAGAATAAGAACTAGTAACTAACATATCATCAACATAAAGTAAAGGAATGATAATGCCTTGGGGTGAATGATATATAAGTAAAGAAGGATATGCCATATAACAAAAGAAACCAAACTATGAAAAGAAGGAATTAAAACTATCAAACCATGCTCTATAAGCCTATTTAAGACCGTAAAGTGCATGATCCAGTTTACACACATGGTCTAGTTTGGTGGGATCAATCTTACTAGGAGGTTAAATCATACAGCTATTCCTTAGTGATATTACCATGAAGGAAGGCATTTTAAACATCTAATTGGTAGATTTCCCATTGCAAACTAGGGCAAGACAAATCACAAGGCGAATAATATCAAGTTCGATAACTGGAGAGAAAGTCTTAGAGTAGTCTACTCCATCAACATAATGAAAGAATTTGGCCACAAGATAGGCCTTGAGGCAATATAAAATTCCATCAACTTTTAGCTCAGCCTTAACGACCCATTCAATACCAACAACATATATATCAGAAGTTATGGGTTCGAAATGCTAAGTTTGATTAGGGTGCATGGTGTAAAGTTCCTCTAGCATAGTTTCCTTCCATCGAAGTTGTTGGTGCACAATTTTAACCTTTTTAGGTTCTTGAGGAATATGAAAATGAATACTGGTTAGAATATTTAGGATTTGGCCTAATTACCCCTACTTTGAACCTCATAACCATTGGGTGGTTAGTTTGCATAGGGCACGATGTGATCATTAATTTTTCAGGTGCCATGAATGAAGGCTCGGTAGTGTCTGTGCCTGAGACAGATTATGTCTTAACCAATTCTGTGTTCATCTTGGGCACAGAAGAGTCCAAGTGAGACCTACATCTGTGCCTGGTGCATCAGAGATTAGTGTAGACACTTTTTCAACGAACCCTAAGCTAAGTTAGTATAAGACTCCACGACGTACGTGACCCATACGAGTCGGGGAAGTTTCCATATCTCTAGGAACAAGGGTCTTTATAACATGGCAAATAAATAAATAAACTCCAAAAATTCAGAATGTAAAATTAAACTAAAATAGGATCTATTATAAGCTCATCATTAACTGAAGTCTCAAAATAAAATGCAGATGAAGGATAAAAACATAGTGTATCAATATTTTAATAACATTGCAAAAGAGACGAATTTAAAAACCTTTATCTTGATAAGCTCACTTCACCTTGGAAACATGGTTAGATATGAATGTGTAATATTAAAGATAATCTCAGTTAATCCTGTAGGATGACCATAACTTTAGTTATGAAAATATGTCATGAAGCATGAGAAACATTAATTTGAACGGATATAAACGTATACTAAATGCCTTTATGCATTTTTGAAATAAAATATTATTTACTAGGAAATTCGACAATTCCAATACGTTTACAGTGCCAAAACTAATTTTGTTGGCTAAAATATCAACAACACAATTCTAGAATATAACAATTATTTATATTGAGCCTCAAACCATAATTTCAACTAAAATATCAAGACACATTCTATAATGAATTCAATATCTTCATGATAATGTCATATGATGATTACATTAGTATCATTAAGATACCACCATGTTATAATCACTTCAGTATCATTATGATACCACCGTATAATAATCACTTCAATATCCATATGATACTTCCATATAGTAATCACTTCAGTTTCAAAATGATATTGCCATATAATAATTGTGCTCAACTACTCGGATGTCGAACGTAAGTACTGTGGCTCCCCTTGGAGACTGAGTTGCTACCTAAGGACTTGGCTCTACCATCTAGAACTATCACCGCATTTGGGAAAAAAAAAAACAAATTTCAAAAAATAGCTAATCTACCAAAAATCTCTCCTAATATAACATAAGCTAATTCGAGATCCTTGCCCATTTAATACTTAAATGTCTAATTCAATATGGTTCAAGGAATTTCTATTCCTCTAAGGAATATTTCTATTTCAATTTCCCAAAATTTTGTTTCTGTCTTAAAAGCATAATTTCAACTTTCATCCCAACTAAATTCCAAAATCATGCTAATTTTCCCAAAATACAAATAATCCATATATCCAATCTAGAAATTTATTCAAGTCATAATAGTTTAGTATTTATACTTTGCCTTGTAAAAACAATAAAAATTGTAGTCATCATAAATAATGTTCATGCTATGATTTTCGTAATATTTGCATGAATGGAAATTTATAAAAAATGTTCACATGCTTTTCATGATATTCAATGCATGGCTTCATATATATACACAAGACAATTCATGTATAATTAAGCATGCCATGAGTATCAATAAATGGACTTACATCTCAAACATAAAAATCATTTCAAATATCCTGTTCATATTCCATTTCAAGATGTACATGTCCAGAACATAAACCATTTCATAAATTTGAGAAAAGAATATATATGTGTGTGTGGGAATATATATATATATATATATATGCATTTATATTGCATGGAATATTTATAATGATATGTGAGGACTTACAAGTCCAAAATTTTATTCATACAAAAGGGTTTCATGAGGATGCAAGAACTTACTTTCGTCTTTAGCAAAATAGGGAGATAATTGATACTGTAGGTTTTGGTATACAACTCCCCACTTCAACAAAATCTATCATGTAAATTAAACATATATCAATCCCTTATATACGTTTTTCCAAATAAAACTCCAACCACAATCGTAGTATAACTAGGTCAATACTTAGGCCCTTAATATTTCTAACATCTCACAAGAATACTTAGTCCTAAAAATTATAAACTTCATTTACACATATGAAACCAACGACACCCTAATTATAAATTCCAAATCACAAAGCAACTCATAGACCAACATTCAAAGGTCATAAAAATCTTGTAATTCAAAGTAAGCGTATCAATTTTTTAAGTGATCTCTCAACAATTAAAATTTATGTTAGGTAACCATGTTACACTAGGGGGCTGCCTTAGATTTAAATTTTTATAATTAAGTAATTTAATCCAAGTATCAAGGCACACATATAAACATTCCTGGACATCCCATAAGTGTCATAGAATGAAATCAAAACCAACGTCTAGCTTAAACAGAGTTTTCCACCTTAATTGAGCAAAATAGGGGGTTAAAATGTTGAATTAATTGACCAAGTAAACCAATTTATTTTTCCTTCAAACATTCTTATTTGAAACCTCATTGTGTAAGGTCAAATACCAATAAAATTCTCTCCAAAATTCCATTTAAAAGTTGGTCAAATTAATTTTTGGAATAGGTGAGATCGTAATGCCCTACTGCATATGTAGCCCATTTGGGCTGGAGATGTCTCCAGTTTATAATGCGACACATAAATAAGTGTATAAATAAACTTTGATAAAATTTGAAATTGAAATTAAACTAAAAAATAATCTATTACATCTGGATAATCTTCAAATCCAAATTATATAATTCTAAACATCCGAAAAAGTAAGTAAGAGTCAACAACAATGTTTCTGGACCATAGTTCAATATGGAAAATACTAAATCTAGAGTTATCTCTCTCAGGCTTCCGTCTCATCTCTGCTTAAAAATGTGGTTTGGCAAAAATTGTATGAGATTATAAATAATCTAAATAAGTTCGTAGCGTGTTTGCATTACGGTTTATAAAATTGATGATATGATGCATGAGTAATAATGATTTAAATGGATATAGACATAATTTAAATACTTTTATACATCAACAGAATCAATTATCATTTTTGGGAAAATTTTGCAAGTACAAATTCAGTACAATGTGTAAATATAATTTTGTAAGGTAAATTATTCACAATGCATTTTTGGAATGTAAAATTCATTTATTCAAAAGTCTTGAACCCATTTTTACCATATCACGTATCTTGTAGACCATGTATTATGACAATATTATCATTTTGGTTTGATGATTGGACGGGTTTTGGGAAACTTTGTAATCTGAACTCGGTGGTTGTCCAACTAGACCTGAGAGTCTCTCAATGCTTATCCAGTGGTTTTTGGAATGTTAATCTGATCAGGCAATTGTTGGATCTGGGATGGGCGTATAAAATTATTACATTGTTGCCGCCTTTTCTTAATTCAGGCGATGATGACACGGTGATTTGGAAACTCTCTGAGAATGGGAGTTTTTCTTCCTCCTCAGCTTGGCAAGTTGTTCGTCTCAAAGGCGAGCCCCATCAGGGAGCATCAGATATTGGGGATCTCAAAATCCAACCCTCCATTAAGGTGTTCTTGTGGAAATTATTCAATGACATCCTTGCACTAGATTCGCGTCTTAAACGTTTAGGGTTTGAGCTCCCATCGTGCTGCAATCTATGCTGGGCAGCAGAGGAATCTGCTACCTATCTATTTTTTGAGTGCTCTGCGGTGATGGAATTTTGGGAACTTGCTGCTGCCTATCTCCCTAGACGTAAAACTCTAACTCGTTGGCACTCCTTTGTCGACTTCTTTAATTATTGGTGGAAGGGGACCTCTTCTGCGATAGTTATTAGCCGGCGCTTCTTTGCTATTTCATTATGGGAGATCTGGAAGTACAGGAACAAATGTAGGAATGATAATCTCTATTTTCAATGTCACAAACTTTGTCTTGTAGTGGCCACTACTTTCGCAGCTAACATGCAAGCTTTCCCTGTTAGCTTCTGTGCGGGATTTGCAGACTTTTCTCAGTTTTTCCCTATCTCATGAAAGGCTTCAAAGACGAGACAGATAGAGGTAGTCATCTGGTTGAAGAGAGCACACGATGAGGTCATTCTAAATGTTCATGGAGCACGTAAAGGGAATCCTGGTTTATCCAGTGTCGGAGGCATTCTGAGATACGGAGACGGCCGTTTGATACAGGCTTTTGCCCAAACTATTGGTCAATCGGATAGTTTCACTGCTGAGCTTTCTGCATTGGTCGAGGGACTTAGGTGGTGTCTCAGGCTGGGTCACTTCGATATTCTAATACAGTCACATTGTAAATTGCTAGTCCGACAAATTGCTGATGGAGCTCGATCGAACTGGAAGGACCTCCAAATTAGTCGTCTTCTCCAGCTACTTCAGGGGAAATTTAGACGATTTACTGTTACTTGTGTTTATAGGGAGGGGAATCAAATTGCAGAACAATTAGCAAACTATGCATTGACTCAAAACGGGTGATTTACTTTTTCTAACTCTTCAGAGTTACCTAGGCACTTTCATGGATTATACCATATGGACAAGATGCAAGTCCCTTCCATAAGATTTTGTTTATAATTATTCGGAGGTCAGGCTAATACCCCCCTCCTTGTATTCCCCTCTTCTATCTCCGTAAAATTTCCCACCCATTGGGTGGTTTAAAAAAAAAAATCTTATTTAAGGCACATATAATGTCAAAAAATTATGTAGGATGTAAATCACTACTGAGAAAATCTCCCAAATATCTCTCTCGTCTAATCCATTAGGCAGATGTCTCACGTCCGTCCTCCAATTTTACCCATGAAAACCATGAGGCTTGTTCCAGACCTAATTCAACTAACTAGAACTATCGCCTTGTTTGGAAAAAGACAACTTTCTAAAGATGGGCAATCTATTGAAATTATCTCTTAATCTAATGAAAACTAGTTCTAGAGCGCCACCCATTGAGATCTCAATGTCTATTTAATTCAAAGGATTTGAAAATTTATTATTCCGATATGAAAAAATCGAATTTCATTTCCAAAATGTAGTTCCACTCTTTGAATTACAAATTTCCCAATCTCAAGCTGACCAAAAACCAAAACTATAATTTTCTCCAAAATTCCAAAACTAAAATCCCTATACCCATTCTAAAGTTTCGTTCAAGGTGTAATAAATCATTATTCAAGCACTAGACTCCAAAAAGTCCTAGCCTTCCATACTTCATGCCTATGCGAATTAATCTTGTTCATTGATTTTTCTTACAAAAAAAGAATTTCAAAGCAGCCCTAGAAGCCTCTTGGACAGCAACCTCCTCTAATATTAGCCAAAACATTTTTCTCCCAAGCATTTTCTTCCTCTTTGGCTAAAATTGCTCTCTCACCCTTTCCTTTCATTTTCCTTTACCAAAAACACACCCCATCCAAGAATACAAAGATCAAGCTTTTCATTTATTGGTTTTCAAGAGTTCTCCAAGGTTTCTTGAAGAGGTAAGCCATTTCCTTCTTGATTTCTCGAGCTAAACAAAATTATGTAGGTTTGAAAGATTTGTTGCTTCAAAAAATAAAAAATAAAATAAAAGATCTTTGATTGTGATTTTGTTGGGGTTTTATTTTGTTTTTTTTTTTGTTTTTGGATCAAAATGTAAAATGATTAATATTGATCAAAAGATATTTACATGATTACTCACTAGTCCATAGTCCAAGGGACTGATTGCTAGCGGATATGACAACAATTCTCAAATCTAGTCAAAACATTAGGGTACAAAGTAAAAATAACATTGTACACATGTGTTTTAATCCTCTTGACAATATCCAATACTTGACAAGCTTCCCCCTCAAAAACAGCTTTGTTATGAGCCTTCCATATATATGAAGTAGAAAGTTCCTGCCATAGCAGTAGCCTTAGCCTTAGATAACCACGAAGACCCACGGTTGGCATGCTTGTACCACTTAAGGCACGCTCTGGATGTATTCATTGTTTGATGAAGTCCCAGCACCTTTTAATTTCCCTCCAAATCGTAGCAGAGATGGGGCACCTGAAAAATAAGTGGTTATTTGTTTCCAACTGTGCCTTACACAGTGGACATGATATATCATCAAGCCGGAACACAAGTACATCTTTGGTCTTCAACCTTCCCCTAGCACACAACCACAGAATGAATGCGTGCTTAGGGGTTAGCCCCTATTTCCAAACAGTATTAGCCCAATATACCCTGAATGTAGTTGGCCTCAGATATTCATAAGCTTGAGAAGTGAATGAATTAGTACCCATAGACCAAGAGTGAAGAAGGTCTGCCGCACTATTAGTGATCTGTTCCCTATCTATTATTAGATCTCTGATTGAGAGGAGGCTACGAAGCAAAGGGGATTGGCTCCGATGATGATCAACCTCCCAAACTGATTTTCCTTTTATATAGTAGTGGTCCAACCACTTGACCCACAAGGACTGTTTCACTGCTTGTACATCCCAAATGATCCTAGATAATAATGCCCCATTCCAAGCTTGTAAATTTCACAAACCAAGTCCCCCTTTAGTCTTGGGCATACAAATATCTTTCCAGGCAACCAATGCTTTTTTTGAGTTCCACAGAAAATCCCTAGCCATCCTATCAAGCTGGCAAATCACATCCTATCAAGTTGGGGTTTTGTTTTGATGTTCTTGATAACATTATATACTAAGAGTATGTGGCTTTGTATATGAAAATTATGAAGTTTGAACTTTAATTTCATGCTTAAATTAGACGTGCAAAACAGAGACTGTTACTACAATTATATTTACCTTGGAATAATGTTTTGATTCAAGCATGATTATGCTTAAGGTTTGAAAAGGATTGATATTTTTTTTTTTTTTTTTTTTTTTTTGGTGATAGTCTAATGTTTTGAGAGTTTACTGGTTAAAACTTGTCTTTATGATATTTAGAAAAATGTTATGAAATTCTATGTTGAAGCTGCAATTGTCCCTCAGGACCACCAAACCTGCAAAAGCAAAACCCTCATTTCAAAACCATCTTTCCAGTAGCCGGAAGCAATTGACTTCCGTGTCTCTGACGTTGTATAACATAATGGAAGAGGACGAGCACAACGGTGAGAAGGGATTTTGTCTCCCTCTGTCTGAGATGGCATCAAAAGGTGGTTTAGTGACACCCTTAAAGAGGCCAAAGCTGGGGATATCAACATGCAGGTTTTAGTGGGTCAGATGTACTATAGTGGGTATGGTGTTTCTAAAGATGCCCAGAAGGGAAGACTTTGGATGACAAGAGCTGCAATAGTAAGATCTTCAGTTTGGAAAGTTAGCAATAAACGTCTAGGTTATAATGCGAGTGATTCCGATTCGGATGAGTTGATAGGCGAACCTTAAGTCAGCCAACACTGCAACCATGTGCAATGCTACTTGGAATGTCTTCGGATGGATACCAGTTTGAACACGAATTGGCTTGTGATGATCCTGGTACTTGGATTATTGACTGCAGTTGGCTTGTATGATCCTGATAATGTTAATCATGTATTCTTTGTACTAAAATTCCTGCTTAATTTGGTTGATAGTGTGAAAATTAATTCGTAATTGTCATTCAGAGGAGGTGAACCTTGTGATTCCCGCACACACATTGTTTGTACTGTAATATTTGATTGAACAATTTGATCTCAAGTTATTTTGGATTCTGGAAAAAAAAAATGTTGAAGCTGCAATTTTATTGATTTAATTAAGTGACTTCCCAGATGAATTTCAGCGTGATATTTCACAATTTACATGAATCACCGGGAAATTCCTTGTATTTTATTTTATGTGAATTTTTGAATTCAACTACTCAAAATTGCCCCCATGAATTACTGTAGCAGCATGTTAATTTAGTGCATGAACACGACCAAACTATGAACCAGATTTTTGGATGAATTTTATATAGTTCATACTACTCATGTTGACATTTTAAACTGGATCTTTTCATATAAAAATAGATTCATTTATTAGGTTAGATTGACATCATGTTTATTACTCTATTTTTAAATGCAAAAAAAAAAAAATCACTTATTTGATTAAGTTTGAGATTACTTCTATAAAAAAAGTGCATATTCATTTAATCTTACATTATGGTTTTTGGGATATCCTGATGAGTTTAAAAAGTTATTTTATTGATTCCATTCAATTTCCAATTTGATATTAGTTAATGACACCAAACAATCTTTATGGAACAATAGCTTTCTTGAAAAGGATCATTTATATGTTGATATAATTGCATGACTGATCATTTGATTGATTTGTTGAGTTGAATATATTAATATTTTAAGATTTATAAGCTACCTATATGGTGTGTTATACCTTGCTCTTATGATTGTGTTTGAATTTGAGAAGAGTGATTTAGGAACGTGAGTTGGTGACATTGTTGGAATAGGAATTGTGAATGAGGTTGAGTTCTATATTTATAGATGTATTATGGGAGTTTGATACATGAATGGTTTTAATGCTAGATTTTGTTGAAGTAGAGATTTGTGGAATTCAAGGATGGGTTAGGACTACCCTTTTGGCTAGGATCAAGGCAAGTCTTAACTTTCCTGAAACCTCTTTTGATATGATGTAAGTCACTATACTTCATTAAAACCACTTTTGTACAAAATGTTGCATTTCTTGGAAATATTTATAGACCTTGAATTTCCTGGCATAGGTTTACAGAAAATGTTTTGTACTTAATATATACCCTAGTATCATGAAAATGTGATGCATTCAACCTATTTTGAGAAAATTGAAATCGTTTAGTCTCTTGAAAAGTTATATGCAATTGATTTTGAGGAAATGCTTCCAAATAATGATTATAAATCTCCATGCTTATGAAATGCTGTGATCATTATTTATTTGATAAAACTCCCAAGATGATAATGATATTAGAATATGGAGCCATGATTCTATTTTAGTGACATGCAATATATCATAATCTTTTCTTCATGTACTTATTTGTGAAACTCATAACACGGTTTATAAGATACCTCACCGCCAAATGGAAAATGTTTCTTAAGTGTTATTTAAAAATATGATATATGATATGCGTTCTTTTGTTATTCGAAATAATGTGATTTTTCTATACCCTTTAGAATTGAGAGATGGAATATGTTGTGAAATGTTTTACGAGATTTGTTATATGTGAATATTCTGAAAAATTGCGTATTGTATTTTGATGAGAAGATTGAGATGTTCCTTGAAGGAACATACTTGTAATGAAGTCACTTTGAAAGGTGAATGTGAATTCTTTAGTACTCAAAGGAGCGATACTTAGGTACTAGTTTATGTGAGTTTGAGGAAGCTTTCGATAGGTGGCCACCTCCAAGAGGTTGACTCTCTCTTTGCAAGGCAGAGGTACTTAGGGGCGTAAACGAATCGGGTTTTTTATCGAATGTTTGGACTCTACTCGAATTCGAAGTATCGAACTTGAGCTCGAATATAAACCCTGTATTTAGGCTCAAATTTTAAACGAGCTAAATTCGAATATCTAAGTATTATGCTCAAAGGCTCACGAACATGTTCGATTAATTAATTAATTAATATATAATTTATAATATATTATACTAAAAATTACTTATTTAAATTTGAGTTCGACTTGAACACGAATTTGAGCTTTCAAATTTATTATAATCGAATTATAATCAAACTCGAGCTTTAGAGTATTTCAAATGAATCGAGCTCAAGCCAAGATTTGATATTTGAATAGAACTTGAACTCAAATTTGAGCTCTATGTGAAAATAATAAAGTTAGGCTCGATTATCTTAAAGTTCGGCTTGATTCGATTTGAGTACACCCCTAGCGGTACTGATAGTAAAGTCGTCCTTATCTAGCAGTAGGGTTCTAAAGAAACCTTAGTAGGTGGATGTGGGACATCAGTGCTTGAGGCATTTGTTTGAGTGAAATGGTTAACTAATTATCTAGGCATGGTGTGCACATACCTAGTGGTAAGCAAACCATGCTTTGCTATATGGTTCACATACTGTACTTATCTGTTATCCTGAGGACATGGTTATATTTTTTGTTTGAAGCTCAACTCGTAAATTCTTATTGTCCTAAGGACATGGTTATGTTATTGACTCAAAGCACATCTTGCAAATTTATTTTGTTCCTAAAATTTTATTAGAGTATCTACCTTAAAAGGTGATTTATCCCGATGTGTTCATGAAAAACTCTATTTATAAAGGTTTGAAAAATTCTCCAAAAGTTTATTTGAGAAAATATTTGAAGGCATAATTTAGTGATTCTAAGTTCACTATTACATTCATGCCTTATGAAATAAATTTGAAATAGAATCATGAGCATACTACAACACTTACTAAGATATTCATCTCACACTCTTTCCTTATCATGATTTCAAGGGATTAAAGTTTGGCAAAGCTTTTGGAGGAAGTTAATACCTATTCTATTCACACAACATAAATATGGACAAGTATATCCATCGTGTAGTATATAGTTTAGTTGGTAAGTATTGAAGATCCTCGAAAAAAGGCTAAGGGTACCATTATTAACTCTTCTATTATTTAGCCTAACAAATTAGTGGAATAAACTTACTATAATGGATGAACTTAGAAAATCAACACAATCCCCCACAACATTGGCTATGAGAATATCAAAGCTGAGAATTGTAACATCCTACAACATACATAGCCCAATCGGGCTAGGGATATCGCCCCGTCCTTTGGACCAGTGGTCTTTATGACGTGGGAATAAATAAAAGAGTATATAAATAAATTTATAGAACTTGAACTTAAATTAAAACTTCAAATGCATTATCACAATCCTGACATTTAAGTCTCCAAAATGAACTTTCTCAATATTTGAATAAAAGATAACAAATATTTTATCTAGACTATCACTATTACCAAAGATAAATCTACCTCTCAATCTTGATAGGCTCATTTTATCCTGAAAATATGATTAGAAAAATTTTGTATGATTATAAAAATCTCAATAAGTCCGAGGTGTGTGAGTTCATGTCACATTTTCCTAAATAGATGTCATGATGCATGAGTAATGCAGACTTGAACGGATATAGTCATAATTCAAATAATTTATGCATCACAAATACATTATCATTTTTTGGGTAATTTAGCAAGTACAAAATTAGTACCTTGCATAACAAAATTTTTGTTGGGTAAATCATTCAAATCACATTTATGGAACCAATCTTTCATTTATGCATAGTCTTGAACTCAATTTTCCCACATTATTTATCATTATGATATCGTATCATGAGATTTATTTCCCGATACGTCTTATGTGGCCAAGGCATATCCATTGCCAAAATAGTATGCAGGGTGTACATCCTTACCGAGATAATACCCTCCAAACATTTCCCTCTTTCTAATCCATCAAGTAGATGTCCCATGTCCATCCTCTAGTTTTGCCTACTGAAAATCATGTCACTAACTAAGGACTCGGCTTGGCCACTAAGAACTGACACCCGTTTGGTTAAGGATAGACATCTGATGATGGCAAATCTTCTGGCAGTCTCTCCAAAACTAACGTCAAGTAGTCCTAGGACCTCGCCGATTGAGATCTCAATATCATTAAATTATTAGTTCAAGAGTTAAGCATTCCAATATGGAATAATCAAATTAATTCCAAAAATTGTTCTAGACTTTTGAAGTAAAATTTTCAAGTATCATCCCGACCCAAATCAAAATCACAATTATTTTTCCCCAAGGTTTCCAAAACATATCGTTCTATCTCCATTCCAAAATTCATTCAAGGCGTATTAATTTATTTCTTATAATTCACCATAATACTATTGGGAGCCATAATGAATAAAATCCATGCCATGTTTTTCGTAATATTTTTCATGCATGAAATGCATACGTATATTTTTATGTGTCGCATATATTTTATGCATGTCTCAATTCCATAATCATAATACTCATGGAAAGCTTCACATAAATACTTATGCACGAATAAATCATAATATCATATTATAATCATTATTTTCATGCAAAAGTGTTTTCTCAAAATGGCATGCTCATAATTTAAGTCATAAATTACATGCTATTATCATAAAGCATTTCATAAAATTATGAGAATATTATTTATGAATTTGAATGCAAATTTTGCATATTTCAAGCATGGTATTTTTGCATTTGGTGTTATGCATTTCAAAAGATACTTAGGATGCAAGGACTTACATTTGTATGTCCAAGCTTTGCAAATCGTCTTCACTTAATTTAAGTTCCTGCTTCTCCTTCTTCATCTAAGTCAACCACATCTTTCACATATAACATAAAGTAATTTATTTCCTATTTATATTGCTCCAAATAAAATGTTAATTGAGACATAAGGCAATTCGGGAATTACTTAGGTCGTAAGTAATTCTAAAAATGCTTAGTGATAAAACTTAGTTCTAGGGGTAAAGCATCCCATCACAAAATTCAATTGTAGCTTACTAAAAGTATCCACAAATTCTCATAGCATAGGACTCACCAATTTTTTTTGTTAACACGAATGGCCAACCAAAGCCTTAATCCATTAACCAAAAGCCCTAATTATGACTTAAAACCTTAATTATCTTGTAAACCCTAATTACTATACAAAAACTTAACACAAACACAAATCCATGTATAATCTAATAAGAAGTCATATGATCATATTAAGTAAAACAAGTAACTTGGGCAAGAAAATTGTTTTACGAGAGTGAAAATCCCCCGTATAGTGCTTTATTTATATAAAATGGCTTTATACAGGGTTTCACCATCCAAAATCACTTAATTCATTTTTGTGCCATCAAAAATTATATAAAACACTTTTAAGAAACTTATGAGTCTTATAGAATTAATTAATTCAGGTTCTAACACATTTATAGCAATATTTTTATGCAAATTTGTTTTTCTCTTTAAGATTAAAACACTGCACAAAACGATAAAATAGGGGTCTTGAAAATTACATTAATTACTTAGGTAAATCCCTTCATTTATTTGATAAAACTTTCCAGAATGATAGCTCTACATCTTAGGTGAACAATCATATAATTTTCTCCCAAAAGTTCCACTTAAAAGAGGGTCAATTAATTTTTCCAAAAATGTGCTATGCTACAGTAACTAGTGTTGAGCAACAATTTTTGAAAAGTCATAACTTCCTAATGAAACATGCTTTTCCCGTGATTCTTCTTCTCAAAATTTCATAACATCCTGTAGTTTATTAATATAAATTTCATTGTCAAATTTAATTGGAATGCATGTTTTATGGGTCAAGACATTGACGTCCTCTGTACAGCATTTTTCACATATTGTAGAGTCTTCTACTATTAATCATAAAATTTTGTTGCTTTCATTTTCCTCATGCAAAAATCATATCCACACACTCCCCACATATCATAAATCATTCAGAGACTTTAATAATTTTTGAATTCAAAAGTCACACCCATTTCTGTACAAATATATCTCCCGCAGTGCTCTGTTTTTTTTATCATCTTATCAGGAAATTCTTGCATAGATTGTAGACTGTGGACCACATGCACTGAAAAGTTGTACCATACAATTTTTACTACATGAAGTACAACCCTTCAATACATGTGGTCTATGTGGACCAGGTCCATGCTAGAATTTCCGATCTTCATTACCCTCAACACACATAGTAAATCATACCATTCACTCATACAACCTCTACACACATTATGGTTCTCAATACCACGGAGTTCAATACTTTATTCCCACCAAATTCAAAAAGAGAATGACATTCCGTCACCAAACACAATTCTGGACAGAAACAAAACATTTCGGCTTTACATTCAAATATACTAAACAAGAATGATTTCTTCACACCAAGACTTGACTCTCACAATGTATATCATGTCCCTAACTCAGCCAAACCATCCCCATATCAACACATTACACAAAAACATCACTAAAATAAAAAGTTGTAGATAGGACAGAAAGCCCAGATTTTCAGCCATCACGCTTTCTGAAAGAAAAATGAGTTTTTTGGCTCACCTCATGAAGGCTTAGTTCGAGCACCGAAAACACAGCGAAGGAAGGCTTCTAGCTTTGGTTTTCCAGCTGATTTTCTTGTGCGTCTTAAGAGGAAAAATGAAAAAACAAGTGCCCCATTAGGTTGTAAGAAGAAGGAAATGAGAAGGAGCTTGATGGTTACCTTGAAGAACCTTTGTTCAAGTCTTCTCACAGCAATGGCTGCCTTCCAAGCACCAAAGAAGTGGTGTTTTAAAAAGTAGAGATTATCAAACGGTTGAAATTAATGCTCTCGATCAAGAGGAATTTGCAAGAAGAAATAGCTTTCTTCTTGGGACTTAGGCTGTCGACCTGCCTTGAAAGGAAGCAAAAGAAGACTTTTCTTCTTGGAAGAAAAGTGATAAAATTTATAATATGTAAAGCTGTGGGGTAAATTGCTGTGGGTTTGACAACTCAGCATAATAAGGTAAATAGCTATAATTTTTTTGTTGACTTCTTGGTTGCTTTGCCAGAGAAGTATTTGTGAAGTATTTTATAGTATGGCTTTAGGTTTTTTTTTAGGTTTATTAACTAGGTATAGATCATAGTTTTAGAGTTTTAGGTTTAGTTCATAGGTTTTGTTTGATTCTTATTGTCTTTAGAGTATATTTTTTATAAGAATGAAATGAATTATTTATAGGATCTTGGGTTCAAGATTTTATGGACTCTTAATTTCATGCACGGGTTCTTATGGAGGCCTCTCATCTTCTTTGTCAAATGACTCAAATCACAATATGTCTGTGTCGTTTCAATGTTCACCGAAGTATTCAAATTGATCCGCATCTCCAATAGTTACTGATTTAATTCGTGTCTTTTTTATTTCTGGGTAGAAGAAGGAAACCCAAGAGAAGAATCGGGATTGGAACATCGCAGGGAGCTGAGCATGCAAACCAGGCCGGTTTGGTTATCCAGGACGTGGTTTCGGAGAACGGAAACTCCTATATCTGGAAGGCCTACTTCTACGTATCCCCCTACAAGCGAACCAGGGAGACTCTGCAGGAAATCGGACGGTCATTTCCACAGGATCGAATTATTGGTGTCAGGGAAGAGTGCAGGGTGAGGGAACAAGATTTTGGGAATTTTCAAAATTACTACATGATGAAGGCGCTAAAGAACATTAGAGACATATATGGGAGGTTTTACTATAGATTTCCTGAGAGTGCACTCATCTCCGGGTCCCCCTTTCAAAGCTAAACGAAGCCCAAAAGGAAGAAGAAAGACCAAGCGAGACGCGGCGTCGCTTCGGCTCGCGTGAGCTATGTGGCCTTCTACTCCACCATCGCCAGAGCAGAAGCCTATCAACTTCGATCCTTCAAGCCTAGATCCACGCCTCTCATCACCCCCACCATGAAAATTTACAACATCAATAAGGAGGAGCCTGACCCAGATGAAGTTATCAACGGTGAATTCTCCGACTACATTTCCAATCTCCTTGATAAGTGCTTGGCTTCTATTTTCCAGTCCTTGAGCTCCGGCGACCGGAAACGTTGCTCCTTGGTTTGCCGACGATGGTTTGTGGTCGAGGGACAGAGTCATCATCGGCTCTCCCTCAACGCTCGCGCTGATCTGCTTGAGGTAATTCCGTCGATCTTCTCATGATTTGATGCTGTGACGAAGCTTGCCCTCAAATGTGACCGCAGATAGAACAAATATGGTATGAAATTGCTTTGCCTTCACATTCTTAGACTCGAAGAACAGCGAATTCTATTCTTTTTGAAATTCCTTTTGTTGATTTGATTTTTTTTCCAAAAATTTAATACCCATGAAGGGTTGACAGTCCACCACCAGTTGCAGTAACATTTGGATCGATGGAAAACCAGAAACCAAATTAGATGACCTCTAACGGCGGAGATCGCCTTAGTATGGTGGTGGAGCTACCACTGGGGGTGGCTGCTGCTACATTCAATTTGGAAAAAGCTGTATGCAGCCATGGACTATTTATATATGATGGCACCCAACTACTGGGACCCGCAATCCAAGACACTCCAACGCCCTCTGCGTCTCATCCTCGACTTTGATCATCCAAATTATGAAACTTCTTTAACTGTTAGAATCTCACAGCCCTTTGATTCTCCTCATTCTCTACAGATTGAAGTCTTTGACACAGATTCGCTCTCTCCTCAGCATCGCCACTCTTTGCTGGTACCTTTTTTTTTTTTTTTTCTTTTAAAGCTTTTCTTACAAGAATTTGTTTGGAAGTTGTCAGGGAGCAATATCGAACAGTTTCAAGATTTGATTTTTTGGGCTCAAAAAGGCAGCAATTGGTGCTTCATTATGTGATTCTTGGCTTTCTGTTTCTTAAAATGTCTCAGAATGCATAGTCTTTTGTTTTTCAATGGTGGGAAGAAACTTAAAATTTGAAATATTTTCTTTTACTTCATTTTCGTTCCTAGAAAAATCTGGTATCAAAATGTTGCGATTGTTAGAGGAAGATGAGAGAAATGTGAGGGAGTTTCAGGAGATCTATGGGGAAGCAAAAGAGATGGGATTTAGGAGAATGTTCTGGTCACCGACATTGTTTGAGGATATGGTAAAATGTATCCTTCTATGCAATTGCCAGTGACTAGGTTTACCTTACCTATATGGTCTTCAATTTAGCACCTACTTTACTGCAGACATATATATGTTTTGTGTGCTCACTTATTTTTTTTGTCAAGATAAAGAAAATTTTGATGGATTCAGAGAGAAGGAGAGAGGGTGGAGATTAGGACTGTTAAAAATGTATGCGAACATTCAATACTGCACCCTTACATAATTTCATGGGCTTAAGGCCTAAAAGTTCGGGACCAGAGAATGAATATATGTCTTTAAGGTTTCTAATACAGGTTTTTAGGATAGGTTAACTTATTTTAAATTAAAATACTTAAGCAAATGTAATGTGCATTAAGTTCATGATCATCTATGAAAGAAATTCACAATTTGTGCAAATTATATTGGCAGATTTTGTATAGTGGTTAATTCTAATTTGAATACATGTGTAGAGATTGTTATTATGTATTGAAAAATTGAAATAGATGTGGAAGAGCTGCTGGAAGACCAGGCTATGGAGTTAAATGAGAATGGAGAAGATGAAGTCGTGAGAGAAATTGATGTGTACTTCAATCCTGCTATTGATCCTAACACTAAAGTAAAGCTTAAGTATTTACACACTTTGTAGTACCGTGTTGCTTTTTCTTTTCCTTGAGTAAATGTTTTTTCTAAATTTTTTGGGGGGCAAATTTCAGCTTTATATATTCTAGTATCCATTAAGGCCATTGTGGTGATCGTATGAATTGGATGAGCTATGCAAAGGGGTGCGTACTGAGTTATCGTTCTTGATATTTAGCTTTTCGGTTGCTAATTGAGAAATAGAAGTTTAGAACTATTGGAGATAATATTTTTATGCAGTGCTGTAGTCACTAGAAATATATTTGCTTTGTAGGTGAGGGTTAAGCCTGGAAGTGCTGAGGTAGAGGTTGATTTGGCAGTTGATGTTGATTCCAAGAATTATGACCGGGATGCTGATCCAAGAGCTAGAAAGGAAAAACAGGTTTGCTTTATTTTGTTTACGGCTCAAGCTAAGGTTTCAAAGCCTTTTGTTAGTTATTAGGAAAAGGAATTATGGTGGAGTCATTGGAAGAGATCTTTTCTTTCACTTTAGTCCTTGAATATGCATTTGTGAACATGTAATATGTTGCATATCTCTTCCTTGATATTTAACATCCTCCACATTGCTGCCTTGCAGGTAGCTGCTAGAGGCACACATTCAGTTGTCCTAACACTGGAAGGACATTTATGGACATGGGGTCAACCATGGCCTCCTGATGACATGTATACTCTCTTTGTGATTGGCTTTCCGTAAAGTCATTATAGCTTATGAAATTGGACTTAAATTTTGTTTGTGATTTCTCCTCTGAACTTGCACAGAAAGCAAATTTCTACTCCTGTTCGAGTACAAGGTCTTGAAAGTGTGAGAGTGATTGCTATCGGAGCTTTCCATAATTTGGCTTTCCTTGATGATGGAGCACTAATGGCGTGGGGTAATAATGAGTATGGACAACTAGGAACTGGTGATACTCAACCAAGATCACAGCCTATTCCCGTTCAAGGGTTGTCAGGCCTTACATTGGTTTGTATTTCTGTGCAGTGACTGTTTTCCTAAATCTTGAAAGGCCTGCTTGTATTCGTATAACAATTCGCAATTGAAATCGCTATCTGCATTTTCTTGCTAAGTGATATTTGAAATCTTAAGCCTCATAGGAATAGGCAGAATCACGAAAACATTTCATGGGGAAACTATGCTAAAGTTTTAATGAAGTGAAGCGCCAGATGTCTTATGACAGAAAAACCAATCGTATTCCAGGCAAACTGTAAATTAATGGAGATGTTCTGTAAAATTAATGGAGCTATGTGATAAGTGTCATATATCTCCCTTGCTTTCTCCACTTATTATATTTTTCATTCTATGAGATCTAATATGTCATTGTGTTTCTTAGTGATATACTTCAACTCTAAAGGTAACTTTCTTTGCACTCCTTTTATTTGGTTAGAAGGTAAATGATGTCACTTTTCTTTTTCCTTGACTTTGTTAGTGTTGAACGATCCCAATTTGCAGATGGTAGTTGTTTTTAACTATGAAAAACATCAAAAAAATCTTTATATTGTATCAGTTATGTGTGGGACAACCTGGAATCCAGTCAAAATTCAAAGCACTCTGGGATCAACCATTTTCATACTCACAGTCATAGAAATTATAAACAAACAGTTAAAAAAGGCATCACCTGAACTTTCGTTCCAAGATAATCACCTCTCATTTCCTTATCAAGGATAGACTAAAAAGAACAGAATAAATTAAATTCTTTAAGAAGTATGCATAATTCCATAAACCAAAGCACTGAAAAGTTGGCATCCAAAGCAAATAACAACTAATCAGCTGATATATCTTCCCAGTGGTAATGTTGTTATCCCTGGTAAGTGTCACATCCAAAAATCGCTCATAATTCCCTAAATCTAGATCAACCTATTAAAAGATTGCAAGGTGACACTAATGAGCTTCATACAAACAAAGCTCCCAAAGGATATCAAGTCGGCCTAATCAAAGCATATCATGGAGAATAGAATATACCTGGGCTTTTCCTAAATGTTTTGTAATTTTTAATCCAAATCATTTTTTTAAAACAAATCTCATAGAAAAATAATTTATAATAAAACATAAATTTCATTAAAAAAATTTCTCAAAATTTTTTTTTTTAAAAAATCATAACAAATATTTCATATACAAAATTTATTCAATTATAATAATATAAAACTTCAAATTAAATCAACAATTTAATTGTTTTTAAATTAAAATTATAACCTACATTACCAACTACATTTAAATAATAAAAATTCTCATAAAAATTAAACTAATTTTTGCATACCAAATTTACAAAATAAATTTATAAATAAAAATAAATAAAATATCTAAAATTTTAAACCGTGCGGAGCACGGGCATCCAAACTAGTAGAGTGAGAAAGACAGCCAGATGTGTGGGGAGGAAATGAGAAGAAAAGGGGTATATATATTAGGGTTGTTCTTGGTCCAAGAGTTGCGACAAGTTTCTTTGAATTCCTCCACAATTCGAGGGCTGAGATTTTATGGTATTTTAATTGGTCAATGATGCGTAAAATTTGGGTACATAAAATCATCAAATTTAAATCCATCCCTTAGTAAAATTTTAATTAAAACATTAATCCTAAGATACACATACGAGCAAGTATACTCATTGCAAGCATAGTATAGGAAATTAATGAGTATCGATCCTCAAAGAAACAAGAGCACAATAATCACTTTTCATTCATTGTTTAACCGACCAAATGAAGTGATAAGATAATGAAGAGAAAAGTAACGAAATATGTACAATTCAAGGATATAAAAATATGCAATTTAGACAACTATCCCAGAATACATAATAATGAACCATTTAGCAACCATCATCTTGGCATCATGAAGGAATATAAAGTAAAATTCAATCATTTCCTAAGTTATGAATTCACTTATATAGACTCCACTTCTTTCCCAATCTATGAAATCATTATCTCTTGATTAAATTAGCAGATTTCCCAATCAAATATACATAACAAAAAAGATGCATTAAACTCAATTCCTCATAAACATGAAATTAGTCAACAACCATATACTCTAGGCGAAATCAACTAGTCTTTGATCACTCTAGTCCTTTAATCTTAACTTCATTTCCCAAGTCCATTAAGAAATAACAAATATGAAATTAAATCAATTCCTAAGGTCGTTTCCCAAGTCAATTAGAAGTAAATTTAACTTCATCGATGCTTCCATGATTACAAGTAATGAAACATCAAGAATGATGGAAAATTGATCAAATAGCTAAATTAATACAAAAATCATGAATCCTAAAATATTGTCAAATTACAATGAAACCACTAATTACATCATTATTCTAGAAAAAGAAAACAAAGGTAAAAGAAAGAATTCATAGACAAGCCTCCTTCTTCTCCCTTGAAGACTCTTGAATGATGCTCCTTGATTTGATGAATTCCTTCTTCAATGAGTGATTTGTTGATTTGATCCTTGAATTCATCGTTTTGTCTTGTGGTTTTCTTGTTTAAATAGGCTTCCAAGATGCTAAAATTCACCCCCTAGAAGTTCTAGGCTATGTAGAGATTGGGAAATACCAAAACTCTTGGGAAATTACCAAATTCATGCATAATTGGAAAATCTCGCCAACATTGGCTAGAGCTGGCGCCAGCTCTAGCTCCATGGGTTACGATCAGCGCCAGCCGTGCTCTATTGGCTCGATCTGCTTTGTTTTTTGAACCAAAATTCCCTTGTTTCCAAAATGGGACCGAGCGAGTTTCGTAGGTCATGGCCAGCATTGGCCATGGTCTGATAGCGACAGTTTTGTTGTTCTTTGGTCATTTTTTGCAATAAAATTCCAAAACGCCTTTCGAATGGTAAAATATCAAATATGAAGGAATATACCTAGTTTTTACAACAAATGTATCACAAAGTACCCTCAAATAATTAGGAAAATATAGTTAAAATTTGCCCCTATCAGTCAAAATGATTACAAACCTTGGGTTTTGTTGGCCAAAATAATTTAAATGGGTTAAGTAGAAAAAATTAATCTTAGTCTTGAATTTGACCAAGACTTTTAATTGATTAAAAATAAAAAATAACTTTAATATAAAATTTGAATGTTCAAGTAATCATTTTCTTTCATCAAAATCATTGTAATAATATTTTTTTAGACACAATGTAGTAATTAATTGACAATAAATCATTTACCACATGTCAAGCAAATAGCCATATTATTAGTCACACTTTCTTCGTTTATTTCCTTAAGAAATCACATGCAATAATTCAGCAAAATAATCACACAAACAATTCAATTAATTCATAAAGTAAAATTAATTATCTAATTTTTCATAGTGAAATTTGTAGGGTATTACATGAAGACTAGTCAAAATATATGACATGTAGTCAAAATAATTACCATATGATACCTCTACACGTAGGTGAATTACCATCTAATTTTCTCCCTATAATTCCACTAAAAAAAGGGTTCATTAGTTTTTACAAACTCACTGTCAGTATAGTGCCCTGTATAGATTGTTTTGCACGACCATTTTTGAAAATTCATTTCTCCCAATCTACAAATGATTTTTCAGTGATTCTTGTTCTCAATTTTTTTTTTTTTTTTTGAAAAATTAGCCGATTCAGTTTTTTAACTTTTATATTTTGAAAGTTTAGATCTCTTTTCTTTTTTTTTAAAAAAAACATTTTTGGTCCCATAACAATTATTTTTGTGAGGTTTTGATCTTTTTTCAGGGTTTCATTGGTCGAACGATGGTCGACTAATAGAACCCTAAAAAGGGACCAAAACTGCACAGAATTAATAGTTAGGATATGTAAAAAGTAAGAAAAACAAGAAAAAGGACCAAATTTGTCAAAAATAAAACTTAAGGGACCAAATTGATAAATTTTCCACATAAATATAATAAACCCTAAACTCTAAGAAATAAACATAAGGAAAAAGAAAACCTTTACAATAAACTAACTTAAAATTTAAAACTAACTTATAAAAGGACCATAGGGCTACAAATCTCCTCCTACGAAGGATCTGTGGTATTGCAAAGGCAACTATTCAGTCAAACTAAAGTCGTACTGCTCCAACGAAGTCAGTCATAAGTGCATACGTTCAAGTACTAAGTTAACAAATTAGTGTTTATTATTTAGAGTTTATGATTTGGTTTTTTTTTTTTTTGGGGGGGGGGGGATGTTGGGATTTATAATTGAAGGGTTATAGCGTTTAAGGTTTTAGAGTTTAGGATTTAAGGTTTTTAGGGTTTATGCACCACGTATTAAGATTTAGGGTTTGGGGTCAATTTAAATCATGTAAATCAATTGAAATATACTATTTAAACATCTTTTGGCTTGTTCTCTTATTTGGAGAGAATTATACATACCTTGTGAAATTACAAATTGTTAAAGAACAATCATTTAGGTTTACTAAGGGTTTTAGTTGTATTAACATTAACTCTTATGAGTGAATGCTAATTTCCCAAAAATACAAGCTTGTGTCTTTTGTTTTGCATTTAGAAGACAAAAATGTGTACTCTTAGATAAGATGAAAGTGTTGGTCATGCAAAAAAGTAATAAGCTCCTAATGAATTAGGACAAAGGAAATCGGTTTCCATTTAAGCATTCATATTTCTCATGCTTTTTAATTCATATATTCTCTTTTGTTTCAAGCATTTGAATATGATATGAAGTCGTTTTGCAGAAATAGATTATTTCTTTTCACCTATTAAATATTAATAAAGTGTTAAAAGTAATATATATATATATATATATATATATATCTGTGTGTAGAAAAATTTCCCAATTTAGTTCCTTAACTTTTGTTTTTGACAATTTTGGTCCTTTTTCGTTTTTTCAACTTTTTAGATCCCTAAATACTATTTTTGTGAGGTTTGGTTTCCATTTTAGAGCTTCATTAGTTGGATGATGGTTTGAATAACGGAACTCTAAAAAAGGACCAAAACCTCACAAAATTAATAGTTATTGGACCTAAAAAGTTGAAAAAAAAAAAACCAAGGGACTCAAACATCCCAAACATAGAAGTTATGGGACTGAATAGGCTGTTTCTCCAAAATTTTCCTAACATCTTGAAGTTTGTACAGTAAAGATTTTGTGGTTAAATTCCATTGGGAGGTGTGTTTTTTGGGGGAAAACATTTGCGTCATTTGCACAGTAATTCATCGATAGATTGCAGAGTTAACTTTCAAAAATAATAAAGCTCTTTTTCTTTCATTTTCTTCGTGCAACAACCACATCAATACACTCCCCACATATCATAAATCACTCTAAACGTGAAACCCCAGCAAGCGGTACTTAATTTTCATGCACAAATTTGAGGCCCCATTTCGAATAATACAACACTCTATTTTGTACGCCTTATTATCACAATTTTTTTTTTTTTTTTCAAGAGCCCAAAGGCAATTTAGCTATAAAAGAAAAATAGAGAGATTACAAATTGATGTGCAAATATGGAACTTGTGCCTTGTCTAATTTGAGAAGGCCTCTTAGCTACCTAGGCAAACAACTAAAATTAGAGAAAGCATAAAGAGGCTAAACTAGTTTAAAATGACCAAAATTTGCAAGAGAATCAGCTACTTGATTGGCCTTCCTAAAAATATAAGCTGGGTGGAAACTATCAAATTGAGAGATCAATCTCTTAATGTCTGAAAGTAAGACAGAACACCTCCGTAGAACTAAGTTAACCAATACCTGTGAGTGATAGTGGTAAATAGTAACTTTTTGTCACGAAACCATACACAACTTTTCTCTTCCATGATGGCGCCTCAGCCACCAAATCCTCCTGATCCTCCAGATCTACCGGTGAAGTCCTGCTGGGAATGGAGATCTTTCGCATCCTTATTCTCATCTAGAACAACTTCATCGATGATCAAACCATAATCTTCTTATAAAGGTGTTCTGACTATATTTTTTACCCAAGCAGAGGCTGATTCATTAGCAGAACCTTTTCATTTTTGGGTCGTCCTACTTTGGTTGTGATTCGTAAGGAGATTCTGACATTTGGCTTGAAAGGAGATGTCTTGATTGGTCCATTGGATTCTAAGCACGTCTTGTTAAGGCCAACATTAGAGGAAGATTTATTAAGGTTGTGGTTGAAGAAATAATAGAATTTGTTTGGTTTCCAGATGCGTGTGATGAAGTGGACACCGAATTTTCGTGCTTCTGAGAAACCATCTGTAGTCCCATTGTAGGTATCATTACACAATTTGCCTATCTAGTTTTTCTCTAAATCTGCTTTGTTCTCCATTGCGACTAGGATTAGCTGCCCTTCGAAGCTTGATGAGGCCACAACAACACTTTCTAGACCAAGTGTAGCACGGGTCTGTGTAGAGGTGGATTTTATGAAGCCTATGTCTAAAAAAGTGTAGGTTAGTGTTTCAGAGGATGGCTTTTATCGGTCAATTTTTGTTGAAGATCTGCTCGAGTTTTATGTTGATTGTCATAGTTTGGGTAATTCAACTCGAGCATGCAAGTAATCTGGTGGCCAAATAGATCTTGGGACTCAATCTAAACAACCTACTATAGGTTCTAAGTAGCCTACTACCACTAGAGGGACGCTGAAGAAGTATCCGAGAAATCAGAATTATCAGCAATCGCTGAGGAATTCATCTGCTCAGCCAAGATTACCTATGCCGTTATTGCATATTGATGCAATGGATGAAGTTCTGATACATAAAGATCAGAATGTTGATTCCTAAGCATCGCTTCATTCATAGCTAGAAGAACTTCTTCTGCCGACAGTCTTGCAACTGATAGTTCCTCTAGCAGAGGAGTCCTTGCCGGGTGAGGGCTTCACCTCTAGGAGTCCTACCAGACTTCTTATTGATGCCCATGACAGAATTCATATGTCAAGTGGATACCCTCTTCCTGAAAATTCTTAGTCTATGCCTTATCAGACTGAGCCATACTCAATCTCTGATGTTGTTGTTACTAATGCATCTCATGCTCAAATGTCAGCCCTTGATGATCCAAGTCAGGTTTTCTCTTAGTCACCATCCATTCCAACTCACACATCAATGCCTACTCCAGCACAGTCTCCTGGAGTTCAAGCTGATGTCCCTATCGTTGATGTTGTACGGAGGATATTGGACTCGCTTGATAGGGGGGTCAATTTTGCCACATAGCCAATTGAAGGCATGAAGGTGTAAAATAACAAAAATCATCAAACCAAAAGCATGCTTACAAAACAAAAATTTACCTTTGTGATCGAATGACCTTTTTGACACTGAAGAAGATGTATGTACAACGATGCTTGAAGCTATTAGATCACGTCCTTGTAAATGTCGACTTCGTCTCATTCATGCAAAGCTTTTAAGCTTCCAAAATGGTGCCCTATATACTGTCGGTGAAAGCTTAAAGAAGTTAGCTTTGCAATGCTCTTTTGCTTCTATGATTTTTTCTTCTCTGTTTTGCTTCTGTGAGAAAAAACTCCACAGACCTCCACATGCATTTTCCTTTTGATCTTGATTTGCAATTAATGAGAGAGACTGACCAACAACGTGAAAACATAAAGTAACCATATTTTCTGTTATCCTTCAAGCAAAATAACACGAGATCCATCTCGTGTTGTGTTTTTATTTTATTTAATTAATTAATTTAATAATTAAAATTTTTAATTTTAATTTTGTTTTACCCTTGGTCTTATTCATTGGGCCAGATAAAATTATTTACTCTCAGGTTTGAATGCCCATAAATAATAAATCTTAATTATTTATCTTCTGATCTTTATTAGTCATCCCAATAAATAATTAACAAGCATAAATAGACCAATATAAAATAACAGGCCTTTTATTTAGTTTATATCTAGGTTAATTTTCTAATTATTCAATCGGGGCCTTGGGCCCTGAATAATTAATTAATCAATTAAACTAGATAATATATACTCTTTCTCAGGCCTTTTATTTTATTCTAGTCAAATAATAAATTAGACTATTTAAATAAAATAAAATAAAAACCATAATTATCAAGATCAATTCCTTAACCGAAATCTGTCAGGACTTAAGGGCCATTCTGGAGAGTAAAACACACATCATCTTGGCTATTAAAATGATCAAAATACCCCTACTATAGAAATAGCTATATTTTACATTTTAAATATTTCTAAATATCTTATTAAGGATATATTGACCCCAAGGATAATGTTGCGTTAGCAAAGTCTTCGACCTACAGGTGTAATGACTAAAATACCCCTCTACGCATCACCGTGCATTTAGAAAGGAGGAGTGTACTAACACCTCTCTAATAGACATTTACCATCCTTAGACCACTAGTCCAATGATCCATGACTCTTGGATTGTTTCCACTTTCCAAGAGAGCTACCCTAAAGTAAACATTCAAGTCACGTTCCTCAGGGCTTTAGATAACTAGATCATTTGAATAGTTACTAGAGGCAATATAGCGCATAAGCTATCTTGTATAAGTTTATCTTAACTAACTAATCACATATACCCAACATACAAGTATATCATCTCTACGAAAGAACCTCAACTACATTATATCAAAGTATATGCTTCTAGCTTCGACAGACCACCAACTCATACTCAAGCAGTAGAGTATTGTAGTTTATGCTGTAGTAGTAATTGTCTGGGTTTTTTCTAAATAGCACTTTTATAAACCCCTATTACAGGACATATTCTACGTATTCAAAATACGCTTATATTATAACATGAGTAGATAGAATGTATGTGATGTTGTTAGGGAATTCTTCATATCTGGTAGATTATTAAAGAAAATCAACCATTCTATTATTACTCTGGTTCCCAAGTCTGAACATGCTTAGTGGGTGGGTGATTTTTGGCCTATTTCTTGCTGTAACGTGGTGTACAAGATTATTTCAAAAATTTTGGCAGAAAGACTTAAGTTGGTTGTTCCACATCTTGTAGACATCTCCCAGTCTGCTTTCATCCAAGGTAGACTCATAACTGATAATATCCTCTTGGTTCAAGAGCTTATGCGTGAGTATAATAGGACAAGAGTCTCTCCTAGATGTACGATTAAAATGGACCTTAAGAAGGCTTATGAATTAATTAACTGGGACTTCCTACTGGAATTACATACAGAAATTGGGTTCCCTCATATCTTCGTGAACTGGATTGAGTAGTGTGTGACCACTACCTCTTTCTCTGTTGCTATAAATGGGACTGTGCAAGGTTTTTTTAAAGGTGCTAAAGGTCTGCGCCAAGAGGATCCGATCTCTCCTTTACTATTTGTCATTTTCTTGGAATATTTCTCACGAGCTGTTAAAGTGCACACACTTAGGACTTTATTCAGATATCATCCTAAGTGTGAGGCATTAAGGATTACTCACCTTGCTTTTGCAGATGACCTGATGTTGTTTGCTAGGGGAGATGTTCTTCTGTCCGAACTCTCCTTGATTGCCTGGATGTATTTAAGAGGTGCTCGGGCCTTGAAATTAATAAGGATAAGTCAAATATTTATCTTGCTGGGATCCGGAGGACTGCACAGGAGAGTATCCTGGATGACACGGGCATTCCTATTGGGGCACTTCCTTTTTGCTACCTAGGTTTACCAATCAGTAATGGTAAAATAAGGCTAATCTTCTACAAACCATTGCTTGATAGAATTGGCTCTTACATTGGGAGATAGTCTGCACATTCTCTTTCGTATGTAGGGCGACTCCAATTAATCTAGTCTATTCTTCAAGGCGTTGAGTGTTTCTGGTTGTCCATTCTTCCTACTCCGTCAGCTGTTATTTGCCAGCTAGATAGGATGGTTAGGGATTTTCTGTGGAACTCAAAAAATGCATTAGTTGCCTAGAAAGATATTTATCTTCCCAAGACTGAAGGCGGACTTAGTTTGAGAAATTTACAGGCTTGGAATGGGGCATTATTGTCTAGAATCATTTGGGACTTACAAGCAGAGAAACAGTCCTTGTGGGTCAAGTGGTTGGACCACTACTATATGAAGGGCATATCAGTTTGGGTGGTTGACCACCGTAGGAGCCATTCCCCTCTATTTCGTAGACTGCTTTCAATCAGAGACGTGATACTGGATAGGGAACATGATATTAATAATGCGGCTAACCTTCTTCACACTTTGGCTATGGGTACTAATTCGTTCACTTCTCAAGCTTATGAATATCTGAGGCCAACTACATTCAGGGTATATTGGGCTAATACTGTTTGGAAGCAGGGTCTAACCCCTAAGCACTCATTTATACTTTGGTTGTGTGCTAGGGGAAGGCTGAAGACCAAGGATGTACTTGTGTTCCGGCTTGAAGACATGTCATGTCCACTATGTAAGTTACATCCGGAAATGACCAACCATTTATTCTTCAGGTGCTCCATTTCTACTACTATTTGGAGGGAAATTAAAAGGTGGCTAGGATTACCACAAACAATGAATACGTCCACTGCGTGCCTTAAGTGGTACAAGCGTGCCAACCATGGTTCTTTGTGGTTAGCTAAGGCAAAGGCTACTGCTATGGCAGCCACATTCTACTACATCTGGAAGGCTCATAACAAGGTTATTTTTTAGAGGGAAGTTTGCCAAGCATTGGATATTGTTAAAAGGATTAAAACACATGTGTACACTGTTATTTTTACTTTGTACCCTAATGTTTTGACTAGTTTTGAGAATTGTACTCATATCCGCTAGTTATTAGTCTCCTTGGCTATGGACTAGTGAGCAATCATGTAAATATCTTTTGATCAATATTAATCATTTTACATTTTGATAAAAAAAAAAAGAAAAAAAAAGAGTGGACTACTCACTGGCTACAGGTAAGCTATTCCCCATTTGGAATTTATAACATAATAACTTATACATGATGAGATTGTCATTCTCATCAATTGATTAAGAATAAATATTCATGTGTTAAGTAACTCGTGATCCATACCTTACTGTAAAATACCACAATTCACATGGATCACTTATTTAAACACAATTGGTCTTTTCCAAATGAAAATCGTGCACAAATAAAATGTAAATTCACAAACAAAATTTGAGAATAAGTTCTTTTATTAATAAATTCAATAATTACATCATATAAAATTACTCTAGAAAGCATATATTCCAACAATCTCCCACTTGGATTCTAAGACTAAGAAAGCCCGTCGGTGCCCACCCCTATGGCTTCTAAGTGTCTCTTGAAGACTCTCTCAGCCAAAGGTTTAGAGAAGGGATCTGCTAGATTGTTCTTCGAGGCTATTTGTTCTATCACGATGTTCCGTGTCTGAATGAAATTCTAGATCAAGTGGTACTTCCTCAAGATATGCTTCCCCTCCTTGTGGTTCTTGGGTTCTTTGGATTGCGAGACTGCTCCATAGTTCTCGCAATACACCACAATCAATTTGTCCATGTGTGGCACAACTCCAAGTTCTGAAAAGAACTTCCGGAGCTAGACTGCTTCCTTAAAATCTTCTGAAGCTGCCATATAATCAGCTTCCATGGTTGAGGTAGCAATACAAGATTGCTTAATACTCTTCCATGAAATAGCTCCTCCAGACAAAGTGAAGATATATCTACTTGTGAATTTTCTCTCATCCTTATTTACCTGGAAATCTGAGTCTGTATATCTAGTAGGAACCAAGTCGTTAGCCCTGTAAACCAGCATATTATCTTTCGTACCATTGAGGTACTCAAGAATATGCTTTACGGCTTGCCAATAAACCTCCCCAGGGTTTGGCTGATATCTGCTAACTAAGCTTACGACAAAGCAGATATCTGGCCTAGTGTACAGCATGGTGCACATGAGACTTCTCACAACCAAAGCGTAGGAAATCCTACTCATTCTACTTTTTTCCTCTAGAGACTTAGAACAAAAAGGCAACCCATGTCTGCAAAGGATTAGAGCTCCGTTGAATGAGTCCATGCTAAACTTAGCCTGCATTTTGTTAATGTATGTCATTTGGGATAATCCTAACATTCTCTGCTTCTTTTTTCTAAGAAGCTTAATCTTGAGAATGTAACTGGTTTCTCCTAAGTCCTTTATGCTAAATTGACTAGACAGTCAAACCTTAGTAGATGACAACGTTCCTACATCATTTCTAATGACTAGAATGTCATCCATATATAGGACAAGAAAAATTACATTTATGCCTTCTAATTTCTTGTACACGCATGGTTCATCCTCGTTTTGAATGAAACCGTAAGACTTTACAGTATCATTAAAACGAATGTTCCATGTTCTAAATGCCTGCTTAAGTCTATAAATGGACTTCTTAAGTTTGCAAACCATATGTTCCTGTCTTTTAGCAATAAAACCTTCTGGTTGGGACATATAGATGTCTTCATTAAGATGGCCACTAAGAAATGCCATCTTGACATCCATTTGTCATATCTTATAGTCGTAATGACATATAATGGTAAGAAGGATACGGATGGACTTAAGCATGGCTACCGAGGAAAAGATTTCATCATAATCAATTCCCTCTTTCTGAGTACACCTTTTCACCAGAAGGTTTTCACCTTCCCATCTACTCACCTCTTCCTCTTGTACAGCCACTTACACCCAATAAGTTTTATCTCTTCAGGTGAAGCTATAAGATCCCAAATTTGATTGAAGTACATAGACTCAATCTCGACTTTCATTACTTCATGCCATAGATCTGCATTGGCATCAGTAATAGTCTTCTTATATCTAGTGGGATCTTGTTCATGATGGTCAGAAACCAGCTCAAAAGACTCTCCTGTCCATCTTTCTGGAACTTTAGATACCTTCCCACTGCAACGAAGCCCGTTTGTACAGGTTCTTGAGGATGTACTTCTTCTTGTTCCATAATCGGGTCTGAAGAAATTGATTCCGAAGATAGCTTCTCCTCGAGTTCCAACTTTGTTGAACATTTAGTGGAAGTACTTTGATCATCCTCCAAGTATCTAGCATTAGTACTTACCAGTACTTTCTGCTCTTTGGGATAATAAAAGTAACCTCTTTTTGTCCCTTTTAGATACCCAACAAATTAGCATAATTCTAATTTTGGTTCTAGTTTATCTCCCTTGATCAGTACATATGAAGGACAACCCCAAATTCTAAGATGATTTAGACTTAGCTTACGCCAAATCCATATCTCATAAGGTGTCATAGGTATTGACTTGGAAAGCACTAAGTTTAGAATGTATGTCACTATTTTCAAGGTATATCCCTAAAAAGAGACCAGAAGAGTAGCATGAGACATCATACTTCGGACCATTTCCACTAATGTCATGTTCCTTCTCTTAGCTACTCTATTTTACTACAATGTACCCAACGCAGAAAGCTGGGATACTATCCCATGATATACCATGTAATCCTTCAACTCACCGAGAAGGAACTCTCCACCATGATCTAATCATAAAGTTTTGATCAATTTACCTATTTCATGCTCCACTTCAATCTTAAACTCTTTGAACTTGTCAAAAGAGTTAGACTTGCACCTCATCAGGTAGACATAACCAAACCTTATACAATCAATCGTGAAAGTGATGAAGTACTTAAAACCCCCTCTAGCTTGTGTAGACAAAGGACCACACATATTAGTATTAACAGGGCCCAATATCTCATTGGCTCTATCAGCCTTTTGGGTGAACGACTTTTTGGTCATTTTCCCCATAGGGCAGGATTCACACTGAGGCCAATTTTCCAATCTTAATGAACCCAAGGGCCATCATGGATTAACCTCTGAATCCTGGTTGAGTTAATATGACCCTACCTTAGATGCTAAAGATATAAGTCATTGGCATTGGTCGTTCTCTTCTTACTTAAAGGTTCAAATTGAGCGTTATTAATTTGATTGCTTATAGGATTTAAAAAGAATAAGTTTCCATACTTGTGCCTTGTACAAAAAACTTCTCAATTTCTACTGATAGTAATACTAGAATGGAGAAATAGAATATCCATGATTTATTAGCTTTGCAACTAAAATCAAATTCTATCTAAAATTGGGTACATATAAAATACCCTTTAATATAACTAGTTTATTACAATCAAAACAAGATCCAGCTCTCCCACTGCAAAAGCCCATACTCGTGCTCCATTTCCTACTCGTAGTCCATGCTCACCATTTTGGAATCTTCTTATATTCCTAAACCCCAGCAAGGAGTTACAGATATGATCAGTGGCACCAGAATCAACAATCCAAGTGGAAGTTGATCTAACCATTGAAATTAACTCTAGATAGAGAACAATACCTGTAGGGTTTTTTTTTGCCTGAATTTCTGGACACTTCTTTTTCTAGTGTTCCTTCTGCCAGCCCTTGAAGCATTTGCCTTTGGGCTTGTTGGGCTGGTTCTTGGGCTAGGCCGGTGCGTTTCCCTTCTTCTTCTTGAACTTCCTGGGCTTGGGCCCATTTTTAGAAGAAAAGTCCTAACAATTATAGCCTGGGACTGTGGTCTCATGACCTTCACTGCTACCTAGAGCTCTTTTATTAACTCAGTTAAATTTAAGTTTAACTTGCTCATGTTATAATTTAACTTGAACTAAGTAAAAGAGCCCGGAAGAGATTCGAGAACCATGTCCACTTGGCTCTTGGGGTCAATTAAAGCCCCTAAGACTTCTGCTTCCTCGAAAGCAACAATCATCTTGAGCATATATACTCCAATTGATGCTCCCTCAGCCATCTTAGTATTGATGATCATCCTAAGAGCCTTCTGCGTTGCGGGCTGACTTTTATCTGCAAACATCGTGGCTAGTGATCGGCTAATGGTGTACGCAGTGGTCATGTGCTCATGTTTAGACTAGAGCACATTAGACATGGAGGCTAACATGTAGCATCGAACCATATTTGTTGGCCTTCTTCCATGCTTTCTCACCCTCTCACTCCTCAGCAGTAGAACTCTCCCTAATAACAGGAGAGGTGTTAAAGAGGACATACTTATACTCCTAAATAGTGAGTATTATGTCCAAATTCCTTTTTCAATCCACATAATTTGGACCCATTAGCTTATTCTCTCAGAGAATAATGGCCAAAGTACTACAAGTGTAATGCCCCGAATCTGGAACCCGAAATAGAACCCGAGTCTGTACTTGAAACGCTACACAGCAGCATCTCCAAGAAGACACTAAGCCTCTATCTTAAAGAAATCACTATAATTGAACTAATTGCCTCCAAGGAAAAGAAAAAAACATACATCCTGAAATATAATTCCATGAACAAAATATAAAACCTTTAATACAACCAATGTCTTGCTCAACCTAAACTAAGGATTTATGCGAACAACACTATCTAAATCAAAGTAAAAGTCATAATAAATAAAAACTCTCAAAAAGCCAATCAATCAAAAAGTGTAGTCTAATCCCTTCCATTTCCACAATTCTCTTCATATTCTTGATCAAAATATAGGAAATGTTAAATAGAGTGAGCTACACTAGCCCAATAAGTAGTCCAAACATCTTCTTGGAAAAGAGAATGTTACATATAATATCCTTCAATAAAACACATCGAATAGTACCCAACAATTATATGGAACCGAGTTTTTTTTTTTTGAAATATATATAGACATATATATATATATATAATATAGTATAAAACTTAGTCTAATATTAAATAAAATAAGATTATCACCACAATAAAAATAATAAAGTAGAAATAAAATATGATTTAATTATAAAATAAAATAATTAACTTAGTTTAAATTTCTAAATCAGAAAGAGTTGGGCCCACAATTATACAAAAGAACAAAAAGAAAATAGTATAAAACCATTTGTTTTTTTTTTCCCCAATTGGGAACATCAGTGATGTCCCAACAACCACAAAACCATATGGTAGCAATTGGAAACACTACTATGAAGGAATTTTGTCTCTTTCGAAGGACATCTGAAGCCCCAAAAATTGCAAAACCCATATGCTATAAAAAAACAAAAACGCTGTTTCTTTTCTAATAGAACA
Organism: Voacanga thouarsii; assembly: GCA_026120185.1. Taxonomy (NCBI): domain Eukaryota; kingdom Viridiplantae; phylum Streptophyta; class Magnoliopsida; order Gentianales; family Apocynaceae; genus Voacanga; species Voacanga thouarsii. The sequence goes on from JANUWF010002337.1 coordinate 184,089, forward strand.
ATTGGGCGCAAGTTTTTGTTAATCTTTTTGGTTTTTTTTTCCCCATACATCATGAGTAAGTCAAATACAAGCCAAAGAGATCGAAATCGTTTCCTTTCGAGAGAATAGGAAGACCGACCAAGATCTCCCATGCATTGAATTTCTGACTAAAAAAACGAGAATAGCTCTACGGTCAATTTCAATTTCATAAAACGACTTCAACCCAATTTCAATTCCATCTCTCATTGAGGTATTGTCTTTATAAATATATATATATATATATATATATGTAACATACGTATACATACTCAAACATAACATACAGACCTCATAACATGCTCATAAAATTCAAATTAGGAAAAGGATTACTGATATCAGTCCTGACTATTTATTCGATCAGGGAGGGCAGACATATATTTCTTATTGACTGAGAGGGATTTCAGTCACACAAATAAATTTTAGAACATGTTCTTCCTCTCCTTCTTTAATCTCATGAGCCATTAAACACATATCACATATAGCCACATGATACTATGATTCAAAATTAGAGTAAAATAACCAAACTCAATTCCCAAATTTTATATAGAAAATTCAAATTGTAGAATATTTTGAAATACAGAAGATGCCTGAGCCACTTACCTCAAAAGTCATACTAATATCTCCAATCCAAGCTAATTACTCCACACAATCGCTCCCTAATATCAAACCACACAATACCAATATCTACCCATGAAACTAAACCCCATGAATCAATTAACCTTATTATCTAGAATTCCAGAAACAAAAAGGAAGAGAACCTCCTAATATTTACTCCTCAACCTCTAACTAAATTAATAGTCAAAACCAATAGAACTCACCTACCTTCATGATTAAAGCAAATCAGAACTTTCTTCTCCAGAGTTTGGAACCCTTGAATGATCACTTTGACCAACTGATGATAAAAGCAAAGAACGTCGTTTAGATTAAGACGTAGGTTTAGCTTTTAAAAATACTAAATAGCAAACACATCACTTAACTTAATTAAATCACTCATGACCCCTAAAACCTTGTGGGCTATCTCATGCGCCATAATAAAAAAAATCACTTTATGGGTCTGTTAAAATACAAGACCTATAATTAATTAGGTTGGGTATTTACATTCCACCCTCTTTACAAAAGTTTCATCCTCGAAACTTATACGTACCTTCCAAGTTAAACAAAGATGGATACCTCGTGTGTATGTCCTCCTCCAATTCCCATGTAGCTTCGCGAGGTGTATGATTTGTCCACTGGACCTTGACATATGGAATGATAAGTCTTTGCAATACCTGCTCCTTATGATCTACGATCCTCAAAGGAATTTCTGCGTATGACAAGTTTTCAGTTACTCTCAATGGTTCAGCCTCTAACACATTACTTGGATCTGAAATGTATCTCCTCAATTGAGAAACATGGAAAACATTATGCACCTTAGATAGTGCCAGTGGTAAAGCCAAACGATAAGCAAGTTCCCCCACTTTTTCTAGAATCTCGTAAGGACCTACGAAACGGGGACTTAGCTTTCCACTCTTTCCGAATCTCATCACCTCCTTAGTAGGAGAAATTCGAAGATACACCTTCTCTCCCACTTTAAACTCCAATGGTCGCCTTTTGCTATCTGCCCAACTCTTTTGTCTATCATGCATTGCCTTCATCCGCTCTCGGATCAATGACACTTTCTCTAAGGTAATTTGTACTAATTTCGGTCCAGAAATTATCCTCTCACCAACATCATCCTAGCACAAATGTGACCTACACCTCCTCCTGTACAATGCCTCATATGGAGCCATCCCAATACTTATCTGATAACTGTTATTATAAGAGAACTCTACCAACATTAAATGATCAACCCAACTACCTTTGAAATCCATCACACATGCCCGCAACATATCCTCCAATGTTTGAATAGTACGTTTGGATTGCCCATCAGTTTGTGGGTAAAATGCAGTACTATGTGCTATCGTAGTCCCTATAGCTTTATTAAAGCTCTTCCAGAATTGTGAAACAAACCGTGGATCCTTGTCAGACACAATGCTAACTGGTACGCCATGTAATCGCACTATTTCTTCCATGTACATCTTTGCCAACTCATCCATTGTTGTTGTAGCCTTCATTGACAAGAAATGCGCAGATTTAGTCAGTCTCTCTGCAATCACCCAAATAGTATCCTTCCCCAACCTTGATCTTGGCAACCCAACAACAAAGTCCATAGTGATATGCTCCTATTTCCATACAGGTATCTCCAAAGGTTTTTGCAATCCTCCTGGTCTTTAGTATTCGGCCTTCACTAGCTGACATACCATACATCGAGAGATATATTCCATTATCTCCCTCTTCATTCCACTCCACCAAAAGTTTCTCTTCAAGTTCCTATACATTTTGGTACCCTCGGGATGTACAGACAAAACAGAGTTGTATGCTTGTTTCAAAATTTCAACTTTTAAACTTGGATGGTCAGGTACACATAATCTTCCTCTAAATCTTAAACTCCCATCATCATTAATTTGGAAATCTTCTTGCTGATCATCACGGACTTCCTTCTTCTTCTTCTTCTCTAAACTAGCATCTATACCTTGAATCGTCTTTATACGTTCCACTAAGGTTGGTTGCAACGTCAAAGCTGCTACATATCCTTTTGCAGACCCTCATACTTCTATCTCCAATTTCTCAAATTCTAATATCAATTGCCTCTGATGAGTGATCATAGCTATTAGGGTATTGTTCTTCCTACTAAATGCATCAGCTACTTAGTTGGCTTTCCCCAGATGATAGCTGATCTTCAGCTCATAGTACTTAAGCAGCTCTAGTCATCTCCGCTGATGCATATTAAATTCCTTTTGGGTGAAAAAATATTTCAAACTTTGATGGTCCATAAACACCTCACAAGGCTCTCCATACAGGTAGTGCCTCCAGATCTTTAAAGCAAAAACTACTACAGCTAACTCAAGATCATGAGTGGGATAATTTTGCTCATAAGGCTTTAATTGCCTTAACGCATAAGCTATAACCTTCCAATTTTGCATTAGCGCACAACCCAACCCGTTCTTTGATGCATCACTATAGATTACAAAACTTCCTAATCCAGATGGTAGTATGAGTGCAGGTGCGGACGTTAATCTTTTCTTCAACTTCTAAAAATTGGTCTCACATGCTGAACTCCACTCGAACTTGGTCTTTTTCTGGGTAAGATGAGTTAACGGTCCTGAAATTTTTGAAAAATCCTCCACAAACTTCCGATAATACCCAGCTAACCCCAAGAAACTTCTTACTTCGGATGCATTAGTTGGTCTAGCCAAATTTACAATGGCTTCTACTTTCTTAGGATCTATAGCTACTCCATTTTCAGATATGACATGACCCAAGAAAGTAACACTCTTTAGCTAAAATTCACACTTGCTAAATTTTACGTACAATTTATCCTTTCACAAGGTCTGCAAAACCACTGCCAAATGCTCCGCATGCTTTTCTTCAGATGATGAATATATCAAAATGTCATCAATAAATACCACTACAAACTTATCTAACTGAGGCTTTAAGACCCGGTTCATCAAGTCCATAAATGCTACTAGGACATTAGTCATTCCAAATGGCATGACCAAAAACTTATAATGTCCATAACGAGTCCGAAAAGCACTTTTGGGTATATCTTTTGCCTTAATTCTTAACTGATGATATCCAGAGCGCAAGTCAATCTTGGAAAACACACAAGCACCTTTTAGCTGGTCAAAGAGATCATCTATCTGGGGTAACGGGTACCGATTCTTGATAGTGATCTTATTAAGTTCGCGGTAGTCAATACAAAGTCTCGTACTACCATCCTTTTTCTTCACAAACAAAACTGGAGCTCCCTACGGGGACACACTTAGGCGTATAAATCCCATATCCAATAATTCTTGCAGTTATGTCTTTAATTCTCGCAATTTAGCAGGTGCCATTCTATATGGAGCCTTCGAGATCGGTTCCGCTCCCGGTATAAAAACAATCTCAAACTCTACTTCTCGCTCAGGGGGTTGTCCTGGTAATTCTTCCGAGAATACATCTGAAAAGTCACATATTACTGGTATATCTTCAAATATTTGCCCCTTCTTCTGAGTATCCAATAGGTAAGCTAAGAAACCTTCACATCCTTTTTGAAGGTCCCTTCGTGCCTTTATAGCTGATATGATTGGTTTCAACTTGCTCGCTCGCTCGCTTCTCCAAACCTCCCAGAAATGGAATTCCTCTTTCCCTGGAATTGCAAAATTTACCTCTTTGCCCTTGTAGTCGATCATTGCACAGTTGCGAGAAAGCCAATCCATTCCAAGAATCACATCAAAATCTACCATTGGAATTTGGATGAGATCAACACCTAACAGTTCATCTCCAATCTCTACCCTACATCCCCTCATCACAAGCTTGGAGACTAAAACTTTTCCACTAGGAATAGATACATGAAAAGGATCAACTAAAGAGGTAGGGGCTAATTTTAGAGTTTTGGCAAATGTTGAGATACAAAAGAATGAATGGCACCACAATCAAAGAGCGTCAGAGCTGGTACAGAATTAATTAGTATGGTACCTATAACCAGATCATCTTCAGTCTCAGTCTCCTGTTGAGTTAGTGAAAAAACCCTAGCATTTGGCTTCTTTTGCACCGCTGGCCTCGTAACCGGTTGAGTAGCAGGTCTTGATGATTCCTAAGCCATCATCAGACACTCCCCAATACAATGCCCTATCTTTCCACACTTGAAACAAGCCCCAGTCTTCCATCTACATTCGCCGGGATGTATACGTTGACAAGTCTCACAAAGCTTCTTTTTATCATAAGAAGCTACTACCGAAGTAGTTTTGGGCAGTGGATGCCTTCTTGCTGTTGGGGGTCCCACTGGTCTTGAACCTTAGCCCTGACTGAATATAGGTCTCGGTCTCTTCTTCTCCCTTTCAGCATCACCTTTCTTAATCTCCGCCTCAATGTGAAGACACCTGGTATAGGATTCTTCATAGTTCTTCTAGGGCATCGAGGATAACTGATCCTTAATTCTCCTTTGCAATCCACTATCAAATCATTGCAACTTAAGTGTTTCACTGGCCATGATCTCCGGTGCAAACTGTCCCAAGGCATTAAATTGTGATGCATAGTAAACCACACTCATCCCTTTTATCTGTATCAAATCAAAGAATTCATTCTGTTTTTGTAGTCTGATTGCCACAGGAAAGTAGTGATCAAGAAATGCCTTCTTGAACACCCCCCAAGTCATAGATCTCTCACCTTGAGTATATGCTGGTTTTGCCCCCCTCCATCATTGGTTTGCATCTCCAACTAGGAATGGAGGTACAATTTTCGGCTTGACATCATCAGGTATCTTCAGAATCTCAAAATTTTCCTCTAACTCTTCCAACCACTTGCTCGCCTTTAACGGATCTGCAGTTCTATCAAAAGTAGTCATCCCCACCTTCTTAAGTCGTTCATAATGTGCTCTAGGCCCCAATGTTAGTCTTTGTTGCCTTTGTTCCTATTGTAGTTGCAATCTCTATTGTTCTTACTGCACCTGTTGTTGATTTTACATAACTTGTGCCATCATATTTAAGGTCGCTATTAATTTAGATGACGTTTGCCCGAGCATAGATGTTGGTGTAACTTGTGGAGGAAGCCCGGTAGGTGGCATCGGCACATGTTGATTGGTTCTAGCTATTGGTTGACGTGGTATTCTTCATCCCCATTCTGCCAGTGGCACACTCATGTCATCTGATTCGCTATTCAGACCCTCACCATCGTTTCCATGCCTTTCCTAACGTGCCATCTATCTCGCACCCACAATAAGTAATTATGTAAAAACTAATATTACCAAGATTAATAACTAAATATTTAAATAAATAAGTAGGTAGATAAAATAATTAAGGGATTTTTTTGGTCAAATAAATAAATAAAACTACTAATAATAAACCATAATAGTTAGACATAAAACATCTGATATCCTATCCTATCTCAGGATTCGTAGTAAATTAAATTATAACTTAATATTAAAGATCATGAACCTAGTCTCTGATACCACTGTAACATCCCGAATCTGGAACTCGAAATGGAACCCAAGTCCGTACCCGAAACACTACACGACAGCATCTCCAAGAAGACACTAAGCCTCTAACTCAAAGAAATCACTTTAATTAAACTAATCCCCTCAAAGGAAAAGAAAAAAACATACATCTTGAAATATAATTCCATGAACAAAATATAAAACCATTAATACAACCAATGTCTTGCTCAACCTTAACTAAGGATTTATGTGAACAACACTGTCTAAAGCAAAGTAAAAGTCATAATAAGTAAAAACTCTCAAAAAGCCAATCAGTCTAAAAGCGTAGCCTAATCCCATCCATCTCCACAATTCTCTTCATATTCTTGATCAAAATCTATGAAATGTTAAATGGAGTGAGCTACACTAGCCCAATAAGTAGTCCAAGCATCTTCTTGGGAAAGAGAATGTTACATATAATATCCTTCAATAAAACATATCGAATAGTACCCAACAATTAGATGAAACCGAGTTTTTTTTTTAAACACACACACACACACACACACACACACACACACAATATAGTATAGGACTTAGTCTAATATTAAATAAAATAAGATTATCACCTCAATAAAAATAATAAAGTAGAAATAAAATATGATTTAATTATAAAATAAACTAATTCACTTAGTTTAAATTTCTAAATCAAAAAGAGTTGGGCCCACAATTATACAAAAAAAAAACAAAAAGAAAATAGTATAAAACAGTTTGTTTTTTTTTTTTTTCCCAATTGGGAACATCAGTGATGTCCCAACAACCACAAAACCATACGGTAGCAATTGGAAACACTACAATGAAGGAATTTTATCTTTTTTCAAAGGACATCTGAAGCCCGAAAAATTGCAAAACCCATATGCTATTAACCAAAAAAAAAAAAAAAACGCTATTTCTTTTCTGACAGAACAACTGGGCACAAGTTTTTGTTAATATTTTTTGTTTTTTTTCCCGTACATCATGAGTAAGCCAAATACAAGCCGAAGAAATCAAAATCTTTCCTTTCGAGAGAATAGGAAGACTGACCAAGCTCTCCCATGCGTTAAATTTCTAACTAAAAAAACGAGAATAGCTCTACGCTCAATTTCAATTTCATAAATGACTTCAACCTAATTTCAGTTCCATCCCTCGTTGAGGTATCTTCTTTATATATATATATATATATATATATATATATATATAACATATGTATACATACACAAACATAACATACAGGCCTCATAACATGCTCATGAAATTCAAATTAGGAAAAGGATTACTGATATCAATCCTGACTATTTATCCCGTCAGGGAGGCCAGACTTATATTTCTTATTTATTGAGAGGGATTTCAGTCACACAAACAAATTTGAGAACATGTTTTTCCTCTCCTTCTTTAATCTCATGAGCCATTAAACACATATCACACATAGCCACATGATACTATGATTCAAAATCAGAATAAAATAACCAAACTCAATTCCTAAATTTTATACAGAAAATACAAAATGTAAAATATTTTGAAAAACAGATGATGCATGAACCACTTACCTCAGAAGTCAGACTAATAACTCCAATCCAAGCTAATTACTCCACACAATCGCTCCCTAATATCAAACCACACAATACCAATATCAACCCAAGGAACTAAACCCCACGAATCAATTAACCTTATTATCTAGAATTCTAGAAACAAAGAGGAAGAGAACCTCCTATATTTACTCCTCAACCTTTAACTAAATTAATAGTCGAAACCAAGAGAACTCACCTTCACGATTGAAGAAAATCAGAACTTTCTTCCCCAGAGTCTGGAACCCTTGAATGATCGCTTTGACAACTAATGACAAAACTAAAGAACGTCGTTTAGATTAAGACGTAGGCTTAACTTTTAAAAATACTAAATAGCAAACACATCCCTCAACTTAATTAAATCCCTCATGACCCCTAAACTTTGTGGGCTATCTTATAGGCCATAATAATAAAAAAAAATCACTTTATGGGTCGATTAAAACACAAGACCTATAATCAATTGGGTTGGGTATCTACAAAAAGAACCTCCACCAACCATTTCTGAAAGATCGAAACTAAAAGAAAATTCAGTTTGTGAAAAACAAAATAATTTGTGACTTTATCCTCATATTCAATCCAATAATTGTTAACCCTATCACTACTATCTTTAATATGATTAATTTGGCTCTTAGAAAAATTGGCATAGCTTCTTGAGAAGATTAACAGTTTTTCTAAGCAAAGTGTATTAACCACCACAAATTAATTTCCCTTCTAGGTATTGATCTAGAAGATAACTCCATCGTAGGATGACCGTTTCTTCTTATTTCCTATGGACAATCCTCACACTATAACCTTTAACGTGGGCTGGTTGGTCATAGCACGTGTCCTAGGTTATTAATTACATCCATCTATTAGTTTTAGATTCTTGTGGTATCCCAATCCTCTACGGGTGCACTCCTAAGATGACGCGAGGGGACCTACGATCTCTAATGAGGATCGTGATGGAAGCTGCGGGGCCGTTGGAACTACTCTCCTACTTAGTATTTTAAAATAAGGGTTTTCTTGGAAAATGTCTTTTGAAAATTTCAATTAAGTTTTCTTTTAACTCAAAAATAAAATATCTAAACCCATAAAAATTTCTATGTCAAGGTTTATACCTTTTGAGAAAATTTTCCATGGATTAATTTTATTTAAGTTAATAAACTTAATAATTTCAAAATTTTCCATCAAAACCTTTGAGAGATTTTGATCTCAAGTTTAATTTGACAAAAACAAATTTTCTTGTTAAAATTCAATCGAAATGGTTTTCTATTTTAATTCACAAAAATATCTAAATCCAAAATATTTTCTATGTCAAGGATAAAATCCTTTGAGAAAATAACCAAGAATTAATTTTTGTTAGAATTAAAATTATCCATTTGATTTAAGAAAAATGTTTTTCTTTGTCAAAAATTCCCAAAGACTTTGGTCTTTGAGAAAACGCACACATAGGGTACAAAAAAAATAAGCATGCTAGAAAACTGTAAATGTTTCCATACTTTTCTATTCTTTTAACCTACGTTTTCAAATAATAGAATTAAACTTATTAATTAAATAATGATCTTGTTTAATCCTAAATTTTCTTTACTATTATTTTTCATGCAAAATATTCAAAGAGTATTAACTATTGCAATATAAATAACTTCGCTTTGCATGAGACCCAAATATATATATATATATATATATATATTAGGTCCAATAAACCCGCCACACTGGATCATGGCCCAGGGGAAAACCAATGGGCAAAGATTCGAGCAGGTGCCCGTGATCCACCTGCTGCCGCGGTCAAAATCGTTAACTGTGGCAAACTCTAATTTGCAACTTTGCCATTTGGAGAATTGCTTCCTCTTGGAAGTAGAGCTTCAACGAGAAAGGCTTCCTCACACGGTGCAAGGAAGCTAAGGCATTCACGAGGAAGCTTTTCTCGCAAGGGAGGGTGGCTTGTGGCTTCAAGCCACGGCTCAGTGGCTTCTCTCACAGACCAAGGCTGGCGGCTTGAAAATAGCTCAGCTCGGCATAGTGGCGCTGCTACAGTGTTCATCTTCTCCAATGTTTCAGATGCTACTGGGCTTCATTGTTTACATAGATTTCACCAAAAATCATCCAAAACAATCCACAAACACCTATGTCTTTAATTATAGGCTTACACGAATACTATGAAAGCTACAAAAATTAATTACAGAGGTTCCTATGTCTCAACCGCGAGACGTACAGAGCATGAACTACCAACACCAGAAACGCGGAGGATCACAGATTTCATCCAAAACAAATATTTTCTTGTTTTAGTTAAGCCTAGCATGCTTTTTACATTGGCCAAACCATAGCTCTAATACCAATTGAAGGTTTAAAATGGCAAAAATCATCAAACCGAATGCATGCTTACAAAACGAAAAATTTACCCTTGTGATTGAATGACCTTTTTTCAATGAAGGAGATGTCTGTACAAGGATGCTTGAAGCTATTGGATCACGTCCTTGTAAACATCGACTTCGTCTCATTCACGTGAAGTTTTTGAGCTGTCGAAATGGTGCCATATACACTGTTGGTAAAAGCTTAAAGAAGTTGGGTTTGCAATGTTTTTTGGCTTCTGTGAATTTTTCTTCTCTATTTTGCTTATGTGAGAAAAAACTCTACAGACCTCCACATGCATTTACCTTTTGATCTTGATTTGCAATCAACAACAGAGTGTGACCAACAACATGAAAACAGAAAGCAGCCATGCTTTCTGGTATCCTTCACGCAAAAAACATGGGATCCATCCCGGGTTGTTTTATTATTTTATTTAATTAGTTAATTTAATAATTAATTATTTAAATTTTAATTTTATTTTACCCTTGGTCTTATTCATTGGGCCAAATAAAATTATTTACTCTCGAGCTTGAACACCCATAAATAATAAATTTTAATTATTTATTTTCTGAGCTTCATTAAATAGCCCAATAAATAATTAACAAGCCTAAATAGACTAGTATAAAATAACAAGTCTTTTATCTAGTTTATATCTAGATTAATTTTCTAATTATTCAATATTAATTAACAAATTAAACTAGATAAAATATATACTCTCTCTTGGGTCTTTTATTTTATTCTAATCCAATAATAAATTAGACTACTTAAATAAAATAAAATAAAATCCATAATTATCAAGACCAATTCCTTAACCTAAATCTGTCAGGATTTAAGGGCCATTCCGGAGACCAAAAGACACATTGCCTCGGCTATTAAAATAACCAAAATACACTTGCTATAGAAATAACTATATTTTGCATTTTGAATATTTCCTAATATCACCACAAGAAAATATTGACCCCAAGAATAATGCTACATTAGCAAAGTCTTCGCCCTACAAGTGTAATGACTAAAATACCCCTTTACGCATCACCATGTATTTAGAAAGGAGGGGTGTATTAACATTTATCAAATAGATATCTACCATCCTTAGACCTCTAGTCCAATGATCTATGACTCTTGAAATGTTCCTGCTTTCCAAAGGAGCTATCCTAAAGTAAACATCCAAGTCATGTTCCCCAGGACCCTAGATAATTAAATCATTTGAACAGTCACGAGGGGCGATATAGCGTAGAAGCTATCTTGTATAAGTCTGTCTTAACTAACTTGTCACATATATCAAACATACAAGTATATCAGCTCTATGAAAGAACCTCAACTACAGTATATCAAAGTATATGCTTCTAACCTCGTCAGATCACCAACTGATACTCAAGCACTAGAGTATTAGTCCACGCTATAGCAGTAATAGTTTGGGTTTCTTCTAAATAGTACTTTTAGAAACCTCTATTACAGGTCTTGTTCTATGTATTCGAAATACGCTTATGTTATGAAATGAGTGGACTACTCACTGGCTAAAGGTAAGCCATTCTCCATTTGGAATTTATAACACAATAACCTATACATGATGAGATTTCCATTCTCATCAATTGGTCAAGAACAAACATTTATGTATTAAGTAAAACGTGATTCATACCTTACTATGAAATATCACCATTCACATGGATCACTTACTTAAACACAATGGGTCCTTTCCAAATGAATATTGTGTACAAATAAAATTTAAATTCACAAATAAATTTTGAGAATAAGTTCTTTTATTAATAAATTTGAAAATTACATTAGATAAAATTAGTCTAGAGGGCATATATTCCAACTTGGCAGCCATTTGGAACAAGCCAATGGAGACGCTCAAGTTGATGGGTAGTAGGAACAGTAACTTGTAGGTCTTTCAATCAATGACAAGCAATTTAATACATATCTTTAGGTGGTTGAGTGTGCAGGGCACCTGCTTAGACCACAAACTCTCGAAGAACAACAAGCTCAACATGAAGATTAATAAACTCTTGAAGATCAAAGTTTTCATTCTTTGCATAGCTTAACAAGCCCTGTAGATGACTTAGTGTTTAGACCACAAATATTACAAGATAAGGTTCAGCCAACAGGTTACATAGCAGACTAAAAAAAAAAAAAATTGCTATTAGCTAAACAAATATAAGTAACATAGAATAATTATTCAATATAGCAAAATAATTATTCAAAAATTGAGTAAAACCAAAATAAGGAGTAGAAGAAGATGATAATCCGAGGCTTATGTTCAACACAATCTCCGTAAAACAGATTCGGCCCCTTTTGTAAATGTGCTCGAGGTTGAAACGGTCATTTGTTTTCCATGATACAATGGATACGATGAAGCAGCTAGCACACAACTCTTCACCTAACAAACTAGATCAAACTAGAACACTATATAAAATATGCAAGTGTAGAGATAAAAAGAGAGAGAGAGCTTTTTCGGGGGGGGGTTTCAAAAATAGAATAGGAGACACCTATTTATAGACTAGGTAAGTGGTGGGATCATGAATATGGCACAGGTTATATATATAAAAGGTTAAAGGTTACAAACTCATTGTAACTCCCACTACCTCCACTATCTCTATAACCTATTTGGTAACGACTTCCCCACTACCTCAATAACTCTAGAGGTTATGAGAGAACATGGTTAGTAACTCTAGAGATCATGAGTGGTAAGTTATGATATACTTCCCACTTTCTCATCATTTATGGGTGCCTCATCATTAAAATAATTTTTTATTCACCCACCACATGTCAATTTCCAACAATCCCCCACATGAATGAATTTCTTTTTTATTTTAACTCGACATAGTGTTCCATGGCTGAAACCTGCATAGGATAGGTAGGTGTTACCCCTTGAACCTCCCTTGTTAGATATATGCTATTTACTAGCTGTCCAGTAGATGCAATGTCCTTGAATTGTCCTGCTTTTTTGTGTAAATGAAACACATACTTCACATAGGAATCATTTTTTTAGTTTGATCTGCTCTTATGATTATACCCATTTTGGCCATGAACATCAACCTAGTTCTACAAGAGTTTTGAGAGAATTAATCCCTATACTTCTCTTTTGAAGTGGCCCCACTTCTCTCTCACATAGGTGATTTACTTAAGTCTCAAGTAAATTAATTAATTACTTAAGAATCATTAAAGCAACACAATGCTATCATTATCCCTTCAACATCACTATTTTCTTGTGGGAACGGGTTGAGATTATCCCTCACAGTGACTACATTAAATCTTATGACTAGGTTATCCCATTGAACCTAGATCTTAGGATCTCTAGTCAACTAGGTTGGGTTTTCTTCATAAAACTTATTATCTAACGGGCTTTAATCCCATTCCCTTTGTTATGTTTTCAATTAACTCTCTATTCAACCCTTTGATTAATAAAGCCATAATGTTATCTTTTGACTTTACACAATCAATAGAGATAACTCCAGTTGAGAGTAGTTGTCTAATGGTATTGTGTCTAGACTTACCATTATATATGTTACTCTGTGCTCTCCCAATAGTTGATTGACTATCACAATAAATATAAATTGGTGGCATAGGTTTTTCCTATTTTGGAATGTCCTCTAAAAAATACCGCAACCATTCAACTTCTTCACCACATTTATCCAAAGCTATAAATTCGGATTCCATTGTGGATCTAGCAATAACAATTTGTTTCCAGGATTTCCAAGATACAACTGTGCACTAGCTAGTGTATACACATATCTACTAGTGGAATTTGAAACTTTTGTATCGGATATCCAATTTGCATAAGTATATCCTTCAAGAACAATCGGATATCTTGTATAATGAAGTTCAAAATTCCGAGTATATCGTAGGTATCTACGTATCCTTGTTACTACTTTCCAATGGTCCGCACTCAGATTACTTGTGTATCTATTGAGTTTACTAATCGTACATGTAATATCTGGTCTCATACAACTCATTAAATACATTAGACTTCCAATTACTATAGAATATTCCACTTCAGTAATACTCTCTCCTCTATTCAATGATAAATGAAGGCTATTATCCAATGGTGTTCTAGCATAGCTAGTATCATTCTTGTTAAACTTTTCAAGAATTGTATCCACATAATGAGACTAACTTAGAATAAAACCCTCTAATGATCTAATGATTTTACTTCCAAAAATCACATTTGCAAGTCCCATGTCTTTCATGTCAAATTTTGAATTTAACATGTTTTTGGTTGACTGAAACTATTTGGTTATCACAACCAACAATAAGCATGTCATTTACATAAAGATATAAAATGACAGCCATTTTCGGTCTCTTTTGTATAAACACACTTGTCACATTCATTGATTTTAAATCCATTGGTAGTCATTGCATTATCAAATTTCTCATGCCATTTCTTTAGTGCTTGTTTGAAGCCGTACAATGATTTTTCGAGCTTACAGATTTTTTTTTTCTTTTTCGAGGACTTTAAAACCCTCCGGTTGTTCCATATAAATTTCCTCATCTAGATCCCCATTTAAGAAAGTTGTTTTTACATCCATTTGGTGTATCTCTAAATTTCTTAAAGCTGCAATAGCAAGAATCATTCTAATAGAAGTTATTCTCATCACAAGAGAATAAGTATCAAAGTAATCTAAACATTATTGTTATTTGTAACCTTTGATTACAAGTCTAGCTTTATATTTGTCAATAGATCATCGAGCTTCATTTTCCTTTTAAAAATCCATTTAGACCCTAAAGGTTTACAACCAGGAGGAAGATCTACTAATTCCCAAGTGTGATCTGTAGAATAGAGTCCACTTCACTTCTTATGGCTTTTTTCCATAAAGGACCTTCGGAGGAATTCACTATCTCTGAATACGTTTGTGGCTCTTTTTCTAACAAATAGGTGATGAGAAAATCATCTCCAAATGATTTTTCTACCCTCACTCTTTTGCTACGCCTTAGCTCAATTTCGTGGGATGAATCATGATTTTCATCATCATGCTCCTTTTGATTCATAGTACCAAACTTTCGCTTAGACGAACTTTCTCCACTGTTGGATTTACAAGGAAATATATTCTCAAAAAATGATGCATTCCTTAATTCCATTATTGTGTTCTTGTGTATTCTTGAAATTTTAGAAGCATGCACAAGAAACCGATAAGCATTACTATTATATGCATAGGCAATAAAGATACAGTCCACAGTTTTAGGAGCTATCTTTATGCTTTTTGGTGTTGGAACAACTACGTTTGCAAGACACCCCCACACTCGCAAGTGTTTGTAAGATGGCCGCCTTCCTTTCCATAACTCATAAGGAGTTACATCTTTCTTTTTCCGGGGTATCGTATTCAATAAGTAGTTACTAGACAAAATTGCTTCACCCCACATATTTTGAGGTAATCCTAAAATTAATAGCATCATATTCATCATTTCTTTTAAAGTGCAATTTTTACTTTCAACAAAACCATTTGATTGAGGAGAATAAGGTAGAGTTACTTCATGTATAATTTCATGTTATGCACAAAATTCTCCAATTGGTGTTTCATATTCACCACCCCTATCACTTCTCAACCTTTTAATTCTCTTGTTAAGTTGATTTTCAACTTCATTTTTGTAGAGAATAAACTTTTCTAAGGCTTCATATTTACTTTTAAGTAAATAAACATAACAGTATTTTGTACTGTCATCAATAAAGTTCACTTCAGAAATAACAGCACCAAGGTTCATTTCTGAAACATCTTTGGAGATATCATCAATCATGTTTGTCTAATGATTTTTCTTCTTCATTGGGAGTCTACAATCAGCAGACTTGTGACCCATTTTGCCACAATTAAAGCATTTTCCTTGAAACTTATGTTTTGTGATTCCTCATTTCATGCCAATTGAAGATTTGACCATTTTTCCTTTTGAGCTTTGCTCTTACTTATACTCCACAATATTTGCCTTAGCAGCAATGGGAACGGATGGCTTACGCTTTTTGTCTTTACCTTCTTCTTCAATATGAAGTCTAACAATAAGCTCCTTGAAGTTCATCTCCTTTCTCTAATGCTTAATGCAATTCTTGAAATCCTTCCATCTAGGAGGCAACTTCTCGATAATAGCAGCAACTTAGAAGGTTTCACTTAGAACTATGCCTTCAACATGAATCTCATATAAAATAACTTGAATTTCTTGCACTTGGCTAATAACAGTCTTAGGATCCACCATTATATAATCAAGGAATTTGCCAATAATAAATTTCTTTGTGCCAACATCTTCTGTATATTTATGGTCCAGGGATTCCCATAGTGCCTTTGAATATTTTTGTGCACTATAAACACTATATAAAGAGTCATTCAAGCCATTCATGACATAATTTCGGCATAGATAATCAGAGTGCTTCCAAGAATCGACCGCGTTGATGGCTTGCATTTCTATCTCTTCTTCAGGTAACTTTGGAGCATCCTCCTTAAAAAATCTCACAAGATTCAAGGTAGTCAAATAGAATAGCAATTTTTGCTGCCATCTCTTGAAGTTCATACAATCGAACTTTTCGGGTTTCTTACTATGGTTAGAGGACACTATATGAGGTTTGACCACTGAAGGTAATTGCATAGCAGCAGCAGTCATAGAACCCAAACCATCTGAACAAACACCAGTAGGCACATTCGAATCATTAGTTATCATATTAAATACTTACAAACATGTTTTAAGAATGTTAGCAAAACAGCTATAAGGAATACAAAATAATTATTCAATATAGCAAAATAACTATTCAAAAATGAAGTAAAACTAGAATAAGGAGTAGAAGAAGAAGATAATCCAAAGCTTGTGTTCAACATAATCTCCTTAAAACAAGATTCGGCCCCTCTTCTTAGTGTGCTCGAGGTTGAAACGGTCATTTGTTTCCCAGGATATAACGGATACAATGAAGTAGCTAGCACACAACTCTTCACCTGACGAACTAGATCAAACTAGAACACTATATAAAATATGCAAGTGTAAAGATAAAAGGAGAGAGAGCTTTTCTTGGTTTTTTCTCATTTTTTTTTCAAAAACAGAATAGGAGACACCTATTTATAGACTAGACAAGTGGTGGGATCATGAATATGGCATAGGGTATAGATATAAAAGGTTAAAGTTTACAAACTCATTGTAACTCCCACTACCTCCACTATCTCTATAACCTTTTGGTAACCACTTCCCCACTACCTCAATAATTTTTCATTTACCTATCATATGCAAATTTCCAACAATTACTTCATCCTAGTTTCGAATAGGAGCTCAACAAGCATCTCAAGCAATTGCGAAAGGAGAGGAATCTTTCTACTATCACTCCAGTTTTGGATTTATTTGTAGACTTAGTGGAGTGTTCTGGAGATGCATATGATCCTGATCTTCATAGTTCACATCAAGGAAAAAAGTTTCGACAACAAAAACAAACCCCACCTCAACATGCAATGGTTACTAGACAAAAAGTAAGAGGATTTCGTGTTAAAAAAATATTGTTGAGCATATAGCTCTTTCATTGTTTTATTTATTTTTTATGAATAAAATTTCGCTCACCTTTTGGTGGTTCAATTAAAAAAAAAAAAAAATAGCACCTTTGAGTCTGTTTGAACTAAGATAGTCTTAATGTTCATACGGAGGCAAGGCTTCAATCCTCTCTAGAGTGCAATAACCTCCGCCTGCAGATTTGTGATGATTGGCAACTTAGTAGCAAAAGCAAAAATGAAGTTACCACTGCTACTCCTTGCAACCCCACCTGTATCACCAGGCCCAGGATTTCTTTTACTTGCACCATTAACATTCATTGCACTATTATCACACATAATTTTGACATTAAATCATACTATTTTCTCAAATAAATTTACACACACATTGTAGCACATGTTACCACGAAATTGAACTCACATTTCACACCAAATCACAGGAGGAAACTAGCATTTTACCCTAAATACTCATTCTGGATAGAACCATAGTATTGTTGATTTTCAATAAAATAAAATTGAAAAATGTGATTTCTTCACAATGTAGACTCGATTTCCACATAGTATAATATGTCTCTAACACAAGCATACCATCCCCACATCTAACATATAACAAAAAAAACGTCATTAAAATCAAAACTCTCAAGCCAAATAGAAAGCATAATAGTTTCAGCCAAGGGCTCTTGTCAAGGAAAAGAAAAATGTGTTAGAGGCTTACCTTTGAAGCTTTGTTAAGCTACAAAGAAACATGGCGAGGGGAGGCTTTAGTCTTCAAGATTTTTAGCTTCTCTTAGAGTTTTCATGAAGGAAAAATTAAAGGGATAATAATAGTTTGCAAATTAAACACTAAATAAATGGTGTTCTCTTTTAGACCAAAGCAAAAGAACTGAATGGAACAATAGCTTGGTGTCTCGGTCAAGGAAATGCAATAGGAAGTTGATTTCCTCTTGAAGACCAAGGCTGGTTGGCCAGCTTTGATGGGAAATGGGGTTGGTTTTGTTGCTAGAAGGAAGAAAGAAAATGAGGAAATAGGGAAGGAGTGCTGTCGACTGTGAGGGAGCAAATGGGAGGAAAAAATGGCGTTTATACCAAGGGTAAAATTGATCTAATGGTCGAGACAAAGTTGTTTGAATAAAACCTACATCCAAGGGCTGAGATTGAAAGGATTTTATTGGGTTAAAATAAGTCACGGATCTTGGATTCTCTTGGTCTAAATAATTCAAATGGGTCAAGTAATCAAAATTAGTTTTAATCTTAAATTGTGACCAAACCTTTTAATTGGTTATAAATCAAAATAGCTTGATATATATATATATATATATATATATATATATATATATATATATAGCAGTTGTAGGAGGCTGCTGTTGCGACACCTGGCAGCTTATTATGTTGACAAATGGTTGTTTTGAATTAAAATGGAATTTTTTTTGGGGGGGGGGGGGATTAAAAATGGCAATGCCTCTCTCTTGATCCAAGAATCCATTAATTCATTAAGGCTTTTTGATTAACCGGCTACTTACTTCACACTAAGGACTACAGAATGTCAGTGTCCTTTTAGTTCTATCTGAAGTAAATTCAATGAATTAGATGGATTGAGATAAAGTTATCTTATTGAGTTTAGATGAATTGAGATGAGGTTGACACAAATGCAAGCCATCAAACCCTATTCTCTCACTTTGTTTTTCTCACTATTCATGGACTTTGATTTCTAGACCTCTCACATCGCCACTGCAAAGCGCCAATTTAATTTGCAGCACCACCACCATCACAACCATAGTAGCCACTATCAAAGCTCGCAATTCGTAAGTTTCTGTTTACTTCTTTTACTCTTTGTTTTCCTTCTGATGGCTTTCTATAGTTTACCTAATTGAGTTAAGAGGATTGAGACTACTAGAATTCTCAGGGGCTAACTCTTAATCGATGATCATCTTCATCCCATGGACCCATCTCCAGTGCAAACCACTCATTCGGTTGAAGAAGATGAGTGGGGTAATTATTATTTTTTTCATCCTCTTCTTTTTTTGGCTATGTAGTGTGTTAATTATTTCAAATATGCTATCAAGATATGAATTTTTTTTTTTTTGGTGTGGAAGGATGATTTTGTGTTTTGGTGTTTTTTATTCTAATGATAGGGGCCAACTCTTAATTGATGATAGTCTGCATTCCATGGACCCATCTCCAGTGCAAATCACTCCTTCTGTTGAAGAAGATGAGTGGGGTAATTATTCTTTTTCCTGCTCTTCTTTTTTGGTCTATGTAGTGTGTTAATTATTTCAAATATGCTACCAAGATACGATTTTTGTTTTCTTTTTTGGTGTGGAAGGATGATTTTGTGTTTTGGTGTTTTTTATTCTAATGATAAAGTTTTGGGCTTTGAATGGTAGAATTCTAATTCAACTTTCCTTTCCATTTTGCCGGAAATGATTTGAGTTGCATTATGGATTCTGGAGTAGCATTTTTTCCCCTTGTTGTTGTGAGAGATATTTGATATGCTGTTTTTTTGTGGGATGTTTGGTAATTTTCAGATCGATTAAATATTGATGATTTTGAGGTTGAAGAGGACGTCCAACCCGATTCCCCCTGCCCATACTAGTATGAAGATTTTGATATTCCTCCCTCCGCTTACATCTTGAAGATGAGCACTGTTATGAGTCCAAAGTTACTGTTAGTCCCTTCATGAATAAAAATATAAAACCTTCTTCACTATATTGAGATGTCACTAACTTAGGTACCCAATTGCTTTTAGATAGGCGTATCTCGCATTGTAGACATTCGATGGGGAATTGGCTAAAATGTGCATGCTTGGTATTTAGGAACTTAAGTTTTATCAAGAGAAATAACTCTGCCTTTCTGTTATTTCTTTTTGGTGTATAAATATGCAGCATGCACTCTTCAGATTTGGATTTCATCAGCGTTTGATGTATTGAGGGTTTAGATTTGCATGATATGTATGACCTATATATTTGTTCTATATCAGTGTTTTTGCACTAAGAACACATAAATGACACCAATGTTCAAAATCATTTGCAAGTGATACATAGAATTCTTTAAATTTGAACTCAACCGTAAGAATGATGTGGTTACTTTGTATTTTTTCTGGTTTTAGTTCTTTATGGAGAACTGCATGCTTAATCCATTTTCACTTGTATTTGCATTTAGTTCATCATGAATTTGAGTATTGTTTTTCTGTAGCCGAGAAGTGATTGTTACTATTTCTATTCTGTTTTGCGAAGTTGTAAAGGTAAATTTTTTTCTTTATGTTTATTTGTGTCTTTCTTTATTTTCTGCATCTAGACTAAAAAGTTCTGCGGTTTCCTCAGCTTTGTAGGTGATTTGTGCACTTATTCTCATGGCAAAAAATGGAACTTTGAAGAAATTATACAAGGAGTGGAGTTTAGTTGGCTCCTTAACAGCATCGGGTTTACCAACAGCTATCTACGCTCTTCACAATAGTTTGTTGCAGATTTCATACAGAAACCTTAATTCCCTAACATTTTCAATCCTGAATCAGACAAAATTATTTTTCACAGCATTGTTCTCCTATATAATTCTAAGTTATGTGCTCTTTTGTTAATAAATCATTTTCCAATTCATATGAGATGGTTCAAGTAGAAACAATATCCTTCACAATGGGGTGTTAGCAACTTTGACAGTCTATTATACATGAATATACTTGGTTATTGAAATCCCTTCTTGATGACAATTGAGATTCCATGAGAGCACATTTTGCATGGGACTTCCAGAGGGTATCATTGGTTCCTTGGGAGTTACTCACTTTATCATGATCTCAATGATGTTTAATGGATAATCTTGGTCATTATTAACATTTATGAAGAGACACATAAGATGTTGACATACATTTGTCCGATAGTACTCTTTGTGGAGTCAACATCTTTTTCTCTTGATGCTCATTAGTTATTATCAAAATTCAAGGTTTGTGATAATGCACTCAGTAGATGTGGTCATCAATTTTTATGTTTCACGTTTTGGTTATTTTAGACTATTAAGGTTCCCCTCACAAAAAAATATCAATTGTCCACTGACAATTCCTTTTTGTGTTCTTTGTTTCCATATTAATGTTTTATGTATTCAGATTCCATCTCTTTCTTAGAAAGGTAAGCAAAAACCTCTCATTGATGGCATTGAGAAGATGTTTCCATGGACTTTATTGTCTGCCTTTGCACAATAACAAAATGATCAAGAACATGGAATTTCTTTCAATAGACTTTTATTCAGTAAAAAACCACTAATAAGGTCAATGACAGTTTTTCTGTGTTCTTTCTACACTTAATGCTACTGCCTTTGTTAGTCAAATGGTAAAATATTTGTAATCACTCAAAGACTTCATCAATTTGCTTGAACTAACACCAGAGATGTTCATACGTACTGTTATGGAGGACTGTGTGTTTCAGAAGAAAACCTCTACATTTACACTAAAACATGCATGTAGCTGTTCCAGTGAATGGCCTGAAGAATTTCTTGGCCTTCATATTGTATTCTTACATTTCCGATTGTTTTCATTTCTTTCTTAAGCCATACCTCATAATCAAATAATGTGCTTATTACAACTCTTTGTGCATTAACATGTTAATTACCTGGAATCTTGCCTATGTGCTTAGCAACATATGTCATGTCCTCAAGTAAATTTGGCGGGGTTGAATTTGTAAGTAACTCTTTTTTAGCAGATGCAGTTGAGCATGGAGATGTTTGTCCATCTCAGTTTGCAATTCTTTCCACACCTCAAAAGCCCTACACATTGTAATTGCACTCAATAACAAAAAATAATAATAATAATAATAATAATAAAAATACTACCAAGCATGTACCAAAACAATCAATATTTTTCTTCGTTTTCCCACAAAAACCATAGCTACATTATGAAGATCCAAGTCCTATCTTTCTATTTTTTATCTTCTCCCTGTCTCTCTCACTTGGTGCTACATGAAGTAAAGTAGAGTTTATTTGTTGAAATATAGTGAAGAAGGTAAATTTTATATGATGATTTATTTTTCACTTTAAAATTTAAATTATAGGGTATGGATTGGCAAATTGTTGATTATGGTAAGTTTTTTTTAGTGTTTTTATTGACATATTAATTTAAAGATGGTATTAAATCACTGTGAGTCAATAGATAAGTTTTATGAACTACTAGGAGTCAAAATATGTGGAAAAAAAGGCTTTTTTTTTTCAAATATTTGATAAAAATGTCATTTTTATGAATTCCTTATAAAATGGCCAAAATGGACAAAAAATGTTATATATGAAAATTCATTTCTTTGTTTTTGTAACATAAAAAATATTTTTTCTTTTTTCATTAATATATAAAAAAATAACATGTAGCATAAAATTATTGATATCACGTGCTTTTGCACAGGCATCTTGCTAATAAAATTTGAATGTTTAATGAATCATTTTCTTTAATCAAAAGCATTGCAATAATATTATTTTAGACACAATGTAGTAACTAATTAAGAATAAATCATTTACCACATATCAAGTAAATAACCACATTATAGTCTTATTTTCTTCATTTATTCCCCTAAAAAAATCTCATATAATAATTAAACAAAATAAATATACAAACAATTCAATTAATTCATCAAATAAAATTAATTATCTAATTTTCCTATAGTGAAATTTGTAGGGTATTACATATACACTATAGGAATTTGCTATCAAAAGTTTTATTTCAACATTTTTGTGTGATTCAGACATTAAATCACCGCGAGGATGTCAAGTACACGACCTTGTTGAGGAGGTTAGTTTTTGTTATGAAGAAAAAATCCTTTGGTCATTGGTTCAACCTCTTCTTGAAGACAGGTTCAAATCCTACTTGAACCTGATTTGGAAATTTGAGTTTGCCTTTATGTCTTGTTTGGAGAAAATTTGGAGCAGATTTGTTATTTCTTGAAGATTTGTTTGATGAGTTAGAATTTAATTCAAAGTGTAGAATTGAAGGATCGGTTTTGTATTCTAACTCTACTTGGTTAGGAATACTTGTTAAGTAGTTGTCTAATGAGCTTAGAAATACCTCTTTACAAATTACGCATAGAGTTTATAATTCTACTCTTATTTGAATTTGTAATCAATACTTGTTAAGTTTGAACTCCTATATAAAGGAGTCTTGTTAAGAGTATTAATATGTAATCTTAGATAGTGGGGTTAAATATGTAGATTACTTTGTTGGGTTTATATCCACTTGTGGGTTTTTGGTTTTGAGAAAATTGTGAGAGTTCTAACTTTTGTATCTCCTCCATGTTATTTTGGTTAGTAAAGGTTGCTATTTTTTCACCCATGGACACAGATTATGTCGACCAAATCGTGTTAAATTATCATATCTTATTTATTCTTTATTCTCATACTTTATTATTAGATACTTTGTTTATGATGGAATTTTTTTTATTGTTACTTATCAACAAGAAGTGGTGGACGCACGTTATGTGTACTGCCCCCTCCCTTTTTTTAAAAAAATCATTAGTAATTATAGTATATTAATTATGGGATATAAAATATTTGTATTTTTGGCCCTCCTTATATTTTGAAATCCTTACTAATTATAGTATATTAAATTGTGAGGTACAAAGTATTTGTATATATGTTATACTATTTGACCATTTTTAAATCCATTAGTCATTGTCTCTTCTTTTATATTTATTAAATTTTAGAGTTCTAAAATCAATTACCCCACTAAGTACTTGTTTGAGACATTTTTTTCTCATTTAGCTATTTTCTTTGTACTCTCTTTCATCAACCAGAAAACAAACAAATCTTTTACTGTTATGAATTATTGGAATCTCCATTAATTAGTGGAGGCTCCACTAATTATGGATTTATGTGAATTATTATAGAAGATTTTTATGGATGTCCACCATTTAGTGGAGACACCACTAATTGAGATTAGTGGAAGATGATGTATGCCATGATGTATTCCACTAATTAGAGCTCTATAAATAGGGCTATTCTCTAAGCTTGTAATACACCATTATTTTGTGAAAGAAATATTAGTGAAAGAAAGATTAGAGAAAATTGTGAGAGAAGAGAAAGAGAGAAATTCTTGTGCAAAATAGTTAGAGTTTTATTAGTGTGTAGTGTGAAGATTTTATTCTAACACTACCCTAATTTTATAACACGTTATCAGCACGAGTCTCTGTCGTTATTAAAGCCAGAAGACAGGTACGCATTTATTGATCTCGCTAAATTCGAATTTGTAGCCCTTGATATTTCTGGAAAAAATTATATGTCATGGGTTCTCGATGCAGTAATGCATCTAAATGCTGAAGGCCTTAGTGAAACTATTCAAGCAAATAATAGTGCATCTGCACAACACAAGGCTAAAGCTTTGATTTTTATTCGTCGTCATCTCGATGAAAATTTGAAAATGGAATATCTTACCGAAAAAGATCCATATGTCCTGTGGGTAAATTTAAAAGAAAATTTTGATCACCTGAAGACGGTCATACTACCCACGGCACGGTATGAATGGTTGCACCTGAGGTTGCAAGATTTTAAAACCGTGAATGAATATAGCTCTGCAGTGTATAAAATTACATCTCAATTAAAATTATGCGGAGAAAAAGTGACTGATGAAGATATGTTGGAGAAGACATTCTCCACCTTTCATGCCTCAATATTGTCCTGCAGCAACAATATCGAGAAAAGGGGTATACAAAATTTACAGATTTAATTATCGCCTCCTCATTGCAGAGAAGAATAATGAGTTATTATTGAGAAATCATGAAGCCGTATCAATCGGCTCAACAAAGACTCCTAAGTGAATGCTATTGGCTCTAGCAGAAGCTATTGTTATAGTTGTGGTCGTGGCCATGGCCGTGGCCGTGGTCGTGGTCGTGGTTATGGTCGTAGACATGCTCGATATTTCCCTTATCACAATCATAATCAAATTGTGAGAAATACTGCCACCAAGTGGAACGTAAAAGATCATAAGGGAAAAGAAAAAGAAATTGAAGAAAAGCATCGAGGATATATGTTATAGATGTGGCATGAAAGGTCATTGGTCACGAAACTGTCGTACGGCTAAGCATTTAGTTGAATTGTATCAAGCTTCATTGAAAAATAAAAATGTGGAAGCAAATTTTTCTCAACATCCAATAAATAATGCTGAGGATGATGATATTGATCCTAAAGATCTTAATATCAATATTTCCCATATGGATGTATCGGATTTTTTTGAACACCCAGACGGTAGGATAGACCATTTAATTGGTGATGGCAAGTGTCCGTAAGAACTAAAGCCTCACCCCGATATTTTTGTATTTTCATTTTCATTCTATTCTAATAATATTTACGTTTGCATATATATATTTGTGTTCAGATGGCTGTTGTTAATGATGATGTATGCATTATTGATAGTGGAACTACACACACCATACTAAAAAATGAGAAATATTTTTCTGACTTCAAAATGGGAGAAATAAATATTTATACGATAAATGGTAGTGCAAATGTAATTGAGGGCTCCGGAAGAGCTAGTATATTGTTGCCTAAAGGAACAACAATTATTATTGATAAGGCACTATTTTCCTCAAAATCCAGAAGAAATTTATTGAGTTTTAAAGATATCCGCAGAAATGGGTATCATATTGAAACAAATGAGGAAAATGAGATTGAGCATCTTTTTATTACTCAAATGCATTTGGGTAAGAAATCTGTATTAGAAAAACTGCCGTCTTTTTCTACTGACCTATATTTTGTAAAAATACGTACAATTGAAATTCATCATCTAGTAAACCAGAAGTTTACTGATCCTATTACTTTCAGCATTTGGCATGACCGATTGGGTCATCCGGGATCTACCATGATGAGAAGAATCATTGAGAATACACATGGTCATCCTTTAAAAAATAAAAGGATATTAACATCAGAAAAATTCGCATGTACTACATGTTCCCTAGGAAAATAAATTGTTAAACCATCACCAGTAAAAGTAGGAGCTGAAAGTCCTACATTTCTCGAATGGATTCACGGAGATATTTGTGGACCTATTGATCCACCGTGTGGACCGTTCAAATATTTTATGGTCTTAATTGATGCATCATCCCGATGGTCACATGTATGTTTATTATCTACTCACAACCTGGCGTTTGTGAGATTACTTGCTCAAATAATTAAATTACGAGCACAATTTCCGGACCATCACATTAAAAATATATGTTTGGATAATGCTGGTGAATTTTCATCACATGCTTTTGATGCATATTGCATGTCAATTGGGATTAATGTTGAACATCCTGTAGCTCATGTTCACACACAAAATGGTCTTGCTGAATTTTTGATTAAACGATTACAATTAATTGCTAGACCATTATTAATGAAAACAAATCTCCCAACATCTGCCTGGGGACATGCTATTCTACATGCTGCAACACTTGTACGTATAAGACCAGCTAGTTATCATAAATTCTCTCCTTTGCAATTGGCTTTTGGGTCGAACCAAATATTGCTCATTTAAGAATTTTTGGGTGTGTCGTATATATTCCAATTGCACCAAACCAACGTACAAAGATGGGTCCTCAAAGAAGAAATGGGATATACGTTGGATATGATTCTCCCTCTATTATCGTGTATGTTGAACCCCCGACAGAGATGTATTCACAAGAAGATTTGCCGATTGTCATTTTGATGAATCATTATTCCCTAAATTAGGGGAGAACCAAAACAAGATAAAAAGAATCTTGCTTGGACAACATCATTAAATTATCTTGATCCGCGCACAAGCGCATGTGAACTTGAAGTTCAAAAGATAATTCATTTGCAAAGTATTGCAAATAAAATGCCGTGACTCGTTTGTTGACTCCGTAAGAGTTACAAAATCGCATATTCCAGCCTATAAATGCTCCTATTCGAATTGAAGTTCCAAGCAGAACAAAATATTATACCTATAGTTGCTGAGTCAAAAACACGCTGAAGCGTGGCCGACCTCTTGGTTCTAAAGATAAAAATCCTCGAAAGAAAAAGGATTAAATGATCTAGAAGATCATATTGAAGAAAAGAATGATAAAGACCAAGAGAGAACCGATGACAAAGAACCGTAAGTTGATGAAAGTAACACTGAAATTTCTATCAATTATACCACTTCCGGTAGAAGTTGGAATCGGATAGAAACTGTTATTGATAATATATTTGCATACAATATATCTCTTGATGTTACACAGGATAATGATGATCCCGAACCAATATCGCTTGATGAATGTCGGCATAGAAAAGATTGGTCGCAATGGAAAGATGCGATTCAATCGGAGTTAAATGCACCGACAAAACGTGAAGTCTTCGGACCTGCAGTCCGAACACCGTAAGGTGTAAAACTCGTTGGCTACAAATGGATATTTGTGCGAAAGCGCAATGAAAAGAGTGAAATCGTTCGATATAAAGCGCGATTAGTAGCCCAAGGTTTTTCACAAAGACCAGTATTGATTATGATGAAACTTATTCTCCTGTTGTTGATACTATTACACTCCGATATCTTATCAGTTTGGCAGTACATGAAAAGATAGATATGCGCCTATTAGATGTTGTCACTACTTACTTGTATGGAAATTTAGAAAATGATGTTTACATGAAAATCCCCGAAGGATTTCATATGCCTGAAGCATATAAACATTATCCTCGTGAAAATTACTCCATCAAGTTACAGAAATCATTATATGGCCTGAAGCAATCTGGGCGCATGTGGTTCACACGTCTTAGTGAATATTTATTGAAAACGGGATTTAAAAATGACCAGGCATGTCCATGTGTTTTTATTAAGAAATCTGGTTCTAAATTTGTGATATTAGCTATATATGTTAATGATATTAATCTTATTGGAACTCCTGAAGAGGTCCAAGAAATAATTGATTATTTAAAAAGAGAATTCGAAATCAAGGATTTTGGTAAAACCAAATTTTGCCTTAGTTTACAAATTGAACATCTGGAGAGTGGAACATTTATTCATCAATCAACATATACAGAAAAAGTGCTAAAAAGATTTTACATGGACAAAGCACATCCATTGAGTATTCCAATGATCGTCCGATCATTAAATGTGGATAAAGATCCTTTCCGACCTCAAGAAAATGATAAAGAACTCCTTGGTCCTGAAGTACCATATCTCAGTGCAATTGGTGCATTGATGTATTTTGCTAATAATACACGACCTGATATTGCTTTTGCTGTCAATTTATTAGCAAGATTTAGTTCTTCACCAACACGACGACATTGGAATGGAATTAAAAAAGTCCTTCGATATCTCCAAGGTACAATTGATCTCGGATTATTTTATTCAAATAAAACCAGTCCAACATTGATAGGTTATGCAGATGCTGGTTATTTATTTGATCCACATAAAGCACGTTCTCAAACGGGCTATCTATTTACATGTGGAAATACTGCTATATCATGGCGTTCTATGAAATAATCTATAGCAGCTACTTCTTCAAATCATGCTGAAATTATAGCCATTCATGAAGCAAGTCGAGAATGTGTATGGCTAAGATCCATGATTCATTATATCCGAGAAAGTTGTGGATTATCATCAATCAAAGATATTCCAACTTCTCTTTAAGAAGACAATGCAGCTTGCATAGCTCAATTACGAGGAGGATATATTAAAGGAGATCGGACAAAACATATTTCACCAAAATTCTTCTTTACCCATGAACACCAGAAGAAATGTGAAATTGATGTGCTACAAATTCGGTCATGTGATAACCTCGCAGATATTTTCACGAAGACTTTACTGACTGCAACATTTGAGAAGTTGAGATATAAAATCGGTATGCATCGGTTTAATGATTTAAAGGAATCATCTCATTAGGGGGAGTAATAAACAGACATATAGAATATTGTACTCTTTTTCCTTCACTAGATTTTTTTTTCCCACTGGGTTTTTAACTAGTAAGGTTTTAACGAGGCATATTCTTTATGTAATGGATGGACATCCAAGGGGGAGTGTTATGAATTATTGGAATCTCCATTAATTAGTGGAGGCTCCACTAATTATGGAATTATGTGAATTATTATAGAAGATTTTTATGGATGTCCGCCATTTAGTGGAGACACCACTAATTGAGATTAGTGGAAGATGATGTATGCCATGATGTATTCCACTAATTAGAGCTCTATAAATAGGGCTATTCTCTAAGCTTGTAATATACCATTATTTTTTGAAAGAAAGATTAGAGAAAGAATTGTGAGAGAAAGAAAGAGAGAAGTTTGAAGAGAAATTCTTGTGCAAAGAATAGTTAGAATTTTCTTAGTGTGTAGTGTGTAGATTTTATTCTAACACTACCTTAATTTTATATCAAATAATTTCTTATTGAAATTTACCATATTAATTATATATTTGACAACATGTGTCTTCAAAATATTTTAAAACCTTATATTATCCTTAGAAAAGTTTTTTTTTAAACTCTCTAAATTTTACCATTTGACTCCCCATATTTTTATTAAAAAAATTTACAACATTATCCTCTAATATATTATTTTATTTAATTTGCCCTTCTTAACAACTTGCTGATTCCGTCTTGAGTAACAATTAAATTCACAAAAAATATTATTTGAATAAATACCCCCTGGACAATATAGCATCACCACGATCCCAAACCATATTTTTTAGATTTCTACTTATTAATAACTAAAAGTATGATTTTAAAAATTGATATGTGGCATGTTAGACGTTTGATTGTTTAGCAAAACAACTGTATGCAATCATGTGAAGCATCACTTTAGCAGAAAATAAAAGTTGGAAAGAAGTCAAAGAAATAATAATAATAATAATAATAAATACAGTTTTATTCTTTTTGGCCTTTGTTGATCACGGAAGAATGAATTTCTATTATTTTAATGACATGTACGGTTCATGCATGGACAAGAATGTGGCTTAATTCGCTAGCTTACTCCTAATCAAAGCAATTAGATTAGGATTGGACTAATCCAATAGCCTTTCTAATTAAGATATCATTGTGTGCATTTCAGGATGATGCCAAATCATTGAACCCAGAAATCAGTTTGGATGTTATAGGGAAATGACATGTCTGCATGTATTGATCCATGTACATAGAATGGAGGCTAAAAAATTGGTTGATTTCTTTTTGTCACTATCGTATGTAAATTATTACTATAGTAGATTCACTTCCTATATATATTCCAAACTCTTATTTCTTCAACAACACAATTGGTGGCTTCAAAATCGCTTGCTGATAGGGGTGGACGCAGGATAAAAAATATAGATGGGCCAAAATTTAGAATAGATGTAAATGTTATAAAATTAGGGTAGTGTTAGAATAAAATCTTCACACTACACACTAATAAAACTCTAACTATTTTGCACAAGAATTTCTCTCTTTCTCTTCTCTCACAATTTTCTCTAATCTTTCTTTCACAAAATAATGGTGTATTACAAGCTTAGAGAATAGCCCTATTTATAGAGCTCTAATTAGTGGAATACATCATGGCATACATCATCTTCCACTAATCTCAATTAGTGGTGTCTCCACTAAATGGCGGACATCCATAAAAATCTTCTATAATAATTCACATAAATCCATAATTAGTGGAGCCTCCACTAATTAATGGAGATTCCAATAATTCATAACACTCCCCCTTGGATGTCCATCCATTACATAAAGAATATGCCTCGTTAAAACCTTACTAGTTAAAAACCCAGGGGGAAAAAAAATCTAGTGAAGGAAAAAAAGTACACTATTCTATATGTCTGTTTATTACTCCTCCAAATGAGATGATTCTTTAAATCTTTAAACCGACGCATACCGATTTTATATCTCAACTTCTCAAATGTTGCAGTCAGTAAAGTCTTCGTGAAAATATCTGCGAGGTTATCACATGACCGAATTTGTAGCACATCAATTTCACATTTCTTCTGGAGTTCATGAGTAAAGAATAATTTTGGTGAAATATGTTTTGTCCGATCTCCTTTAATATATCCTCCTCGTAATTGAGCTATGCAAGCTGCATTGTCTTCATAAAGAGGAGTTGGAATATCTTTGATTGATGATAATCCACAACTTTCTCGGATATAATGAATCATGGATCTTAGCCATACACATTCTCGACTTGCTTCATGAATGGCTATAATTTCAAGCATGATTTGAAGAAGTAGTCGATATAGATTGTTTCGTAGAACGCCATGATATAGCAAGATTTCCACATGTAAATAGATAGCCCGTTTGAGAACGTGCTTTATGTGGATCGGATAAATAACCAAAGATCTCGCATAACCTATCAATGTTGGACTGGTTTTATTTGAATAAAATAATCCGAGATCAATTGTATCTTGGAGATATCGAAGGACTTGTTTAATTCCATTCCAATGTCGTCGTGTTGGTGAAGAACTAAATCTTGCTAATAAATTGACAGCAAAAGCAATATCGAGTCGTGTATTATTAGCAAGATACATCAATGCACCAATTGCACCGAGATATGGTACTTCAGGACCAAGGAGTTCTTCATCATTTTCTTGAGGTCTGAAAGGATCTTTATCCACATTTAATGATCTGGACGATCATTGGAATACTCAATGGATGTGCTTTGTCCATGTAAAATCTTTTAGCACTTTTGTCGTATATGTTGATTGATGAATAAATGTTCCACTCTCCAGATGTTCAATTTGTAAACTAAGGCAAAATTTGGTTTTACCAAAATCCTTGATTTCGAATTCTCTTTTAAATAATCAATTATTTCTTGGAGCTCTTCAGAGTTCCAATAAGATTAATATCATCAACATATATAGCTAATATCACAAATTTAGAACCAGCATTTCTTAATAAAAACACATGGACATACCTGGTCATTTTTAAATCCCGCTTTCAATAAATATTCACTAAGACGTGTGAACCACATGCGCCCGTATTGCTTCAGTGCCATATAATGATTTCTGCAACTTGATGGAGTAATTTTCACGAGGATAATGTTTATATGCTTCGTGCATATGAAATCCTTCGGGATTTTCATGTAAACATCATTTTCTAAATTTCCATACAAGTAAGTGACAACATCTAATAGGCGCATATCTATCTTTTCATGTACCGCCAAACCGATAAGATATCGGAGTGTAATAGTATCAACAACAGGAGAATAAGTTTCATCATAATCAATACCTGGTCTTTGTGAAAAACCTTGGGCTACTAATCGCGCTTTATATCAAACGATTTCACTCTTTTCATTGCGCTTTCGCACAAATATCCATTTGTAGCCAACAGGTTTTACACCTTCCGGTGTTCGGACCGCAGTCCGAAGACTTCACGTTTTGTCGCTGCATTTAACTCCAATTGAATCGCATCTTTCCATTGCAGCCAATCTTTTCTATGCCGACATTCATCAATCGATATTGGTTCAGGATCATCATTATCCCGTGTAACATCAAGAGATATATTGTATGCAAATATATTATCAATAACAGCTATCTATCCGATTCCAACTTCTACCGTAAGTGGTATAATTGATAGAAATTTTAGTGTTACTTTCATCAACTTCGGTTCTTTGTCATCGCTCTCTCTTGGTCTTTATCATTCTTTTCTTCAATATGATCTTCTCGGATCATTTAATCCTCTTTTCTTTCGAGGATTTTTATCTTTAGAACCAAGAGGTCGGCCATGCTTCTGGCGTGTTTTTGACTCAGTAGCTATAGGTATAATATTTTGTTCTGCTGGAACTTCAATTCGAATAGGAGCATTTATAGCTGGAATATGCGATTTTGTAACTCTTCTGGAGTCAACAAAAGGGTCTGGCATTTGATTTTCAATGCTTTGCAAATGAATTATCTTTTGAACATCAAGTTCACATGCGCTTGTGCGCGGATCAAGATAATTTAATGATGTTGTCCAAGCAAGATCCTTTTTATGCTGTTTTGGTTCTCCCCCTAATTTAGGGAATAATGATTCATCAAAATAACAATCAGCAAATCTTGCTGTGAATACATCTCTTGTCAGGGGTTTAACATACCTAATAATAGAGGGAGAATCGTATCCAACGTATATCACATTTCTTCTTTGAGGACCCATCTTTGTACGTTGGTTTGGTGCAATTGGAATATATACAGCACACCCAAAAATTCTTAAATGAGCAATATTTGGTTCTGACCCAAAAGCCAATTGCAAAGGAGAGAACTTATGATAACTAGCTGGTCTTATACGTACGAGTGTTGCAGCATGTAGAATAGCATGTCCCCAGGCAGATGTTGGGAGATTTATTTTCATTAATAATGGTCTAGCAATTAATTGTAATCGTTTAATCAAAGATTCAGCAAGACCATTTTGTGTGTGAACATGAGCTACAGGATGTTCAACATTAATCCCAATTGACATGCAATATGCATCAAAAGCATGTGATGAAAATTCACCAGCCATTATCCAAAAGGATATTTTTAATGTGATGGTCCGGAAATTGTGCTCGTAATTTAATTATTTGAGTAAGTAATCTCGCAAACGCCAGGTTGCGAGTAGATAATAAACATACATGTGATCATTGGGATGATGCATCAATTAAGACCATAAAATATTTGAACGGTCCACACGGTAGATCAATAGGTCCACAAATATCTCCGTGAATCCGTTCGAGAAATGTAGGACTTTCAGCTCCTTCTTTTACTAGTGATGGTTTAACAATTTATTTTCCTAGGGAACATGCAGTACATGCGAATTTTTCTGATGTTAATATCCTTTTATTTTTTAAAGGATGACCATGTGTATTCTCAATAATTCTTCTCATCATGGTAGATCCCGGATGACCCAATCAGTCATGCCAAATGCTGAAAGTAATAGGATCAGTAAACTTCTGGTTTACTAGATGATGAATTTCAATTGTACGTATTTTTACAAAATATAGGCTAGTAGAAAAAGACGGCATGTTTTCTAATACAGATTTCTTACCCAAATGCATTTGAGTAATAAAAAGATGCTCAATCCCATTTTCCTCATTTGTTTCAATATGATACCCATTTCTGCGGATATCTTTAAAACTCAATCAATTTCTTCTGGATTTTGAGGAAAATAGTGCCTTATCAATAATAATTGTTGTTCCTTTAGGCAACAATATACTAGCTCTTCCGGAGCCCTCAATTACATTTGCACTACCGTTTATCGTATAAATATTTATTTCTCCCATTTTGAGGTCAGAAAAATATTTCTCATTTTTTAGTATGGTGTGTGTAGTTCCACTATCAATAATGCATACATCATCATTAACAACAGCCATCTGAACACAAATATATATATGCAAACGTAAATATTATTAGAATAGAATGAAAATGAAAATACAAAAATATCAGGGTGAGGCTTTAGTTCTTCTGGACACTGCCATCACCAATTAAATGGTCTATCCTACCGTCTGGGTGTTCAAAAAAATCCGATACATCCATATGGGAAATATTGATATTAAGATCTTTAGGATCAATATCATCATCCTCAGCATTATTTATTGGATGTTGAGAAAAATTTGCTTCCACATTTTTATTTTTCAATGAAGCTTGATACAATTCAACTAAATGCTTAGCCGTACGACAGTTTCGTGACCAATGACCTTTCATGCCACATCTATAACATATATCCTGATGCTTTTCTTCAATTTCTTTTTCTTTTCCCTTATGATCTTTTCTGTTGCACTTCAGGTGGCCAGTATTTCTCACAATTTGATTATGATTGTGATAAGGGAAATATCGAGCATGTCTATGACCATAACCAAGACCACGGCCACGGCCATGGCCACGACCACGACTATAACGATGGCTTCTGCTAAAGCCAACAGCATTCACTTCTGGGAGTGCTGTTGAGCCAATTGGTCTGGCTTCATGATTTCTCAATAATAACTCATTATTCTTCTCTGCAATGAGGAGGGCAGTAATTAAATCTGTAAATTTTGTATACCCATTTTCTCGATATTGTTGCTGCAGGACAATATTTGAGGCATGAAAGGTGGAGAATGTCTTCTCCAACATATCTTCATCAGTCACTTTTTCTCCGCATAATTTTAATTGAGATGTAATTTTATACATTGCAGAGCTATATTCATTAACAGTTTTAAAATCTTGCAACCTTAGGTGCAACCATTCATACCGTGCAGTGGGTAGTACGACCATCTTCAGGTGGTCAAATCTTTCTTTTAAGTTTACCCACAGGACATATAGATCTTTTTCGGTAAGATATTCCATTTTCAAATTTTCATCAAGATGACGACGAATAAAAATCAAAGCTTTAGCCTTGTGTTGTGCAGATGCACTATTATTTGCTTGAATAGTTTCACTAAGGCCTTCAGCATTTAGATGCATTTCTGCATCGAGAACCCATGACATATAATTTTTTCCAGAAATATCAAGGGCTACAAATTCGAATTTAGCGAGATTAGCCATAGAGATCAATAAATGCGTACCTGTCTTCTGGTTTTGTTAACGGCAGAAACTCGTGCTTAGTCTTCTGGCTTTTGTACCGGTAGAGACTCGTGCTGATAACGTGTTATAAAATTAGGGTAGTGTTAGAGTAAAATCTACACACTACACACTGAGAAAATTCTAACTATTCTTTGCACAAGAATTTCTCTTCAAACTTCTCTCTTTCTTTCTCTCACAATTCTTTCTCTAATCTTTCTTTCACTAATCTTTCTTTCACAAAATGATGGTGCATTACAAGCTTAGAGAATAGCTCTATTTATAGAGCTCTAATTAGTGGAATACATCATGGCATACATCATCTTCCACTAATCTCAATTAGTGGTGTCTCCACTAAATGGTGGACATCCATAAAAATCTTTTATAATAATTCACATAAATCCATAATTAGTAGAGCCTCCACTAATTAATAAAGATTCCAATAATTCATAACATTATTGACTTTATTAAGATTTATATTACTTTAACTATGAGGTGAGTTTACAACTTTCTATAACTTCCGTCGAATCAATTATCATCACTAAAATTACCATTTTTGTTATCTCTTTTTTAAAAATTCTAACTTTTATCAAATTATTTTCCATATAAAATTCTAACTTTTATCAAATTCTAACTAAAATTTTCTAACTTTTTTCATTGCAAATTTTATTGCTTTAATTCCTTTATTTATTATGCATTGAGTCTTTTCTCATAAATAGGAAAAAGCATTAAATATAAAAATAAAATAAAATAACATAACCATATAATAATCGTTAAAAACAAAACAACGAACAAGGTTAGAAATGATCTGTTTCTGGCAAAAGAAAGAAATAGATATAAACTAGAGCAGTCAATCAAAAATCTCCAAAGATACCAATTATGTGATTCGCATAAACTCTCTTTGGCCAACCAAATGGGGCATTGCTCTAAATACTGTCTTGCTCTGCGAGATTATTGTAGAACGAAATGGGACATCAAAAGCCAACTGCCTCAAGTCAGGAAGATTATAGTAGTAGCAATAAAACAAGAAGGAAGTTCTCATTTTTATACTATTCTTAGGTTAATATGCCTTCCCCGAGTGAACTTCTTCACAAAAATCCTTTCTTTTTTTTAAAGCTTTATTAATCAAACTGAAATTACATTTCACCTTTTAGGAAAAGTAAAAATAAGTTCTTCTGTAAATTAACTTTTTCAATAACGAAAAAAGAATCAAAGTGCAATTATAAGGGCCTCGCATGTGTATATATTTGTAGATAGTCAGAATAAATATAATGAATCAACGAAATTTTTTATTCTTATTAATTATTTGGCCGGCGGTTATATGATGGAGGTTATGGCAGCCAAGAGAGAGCATAAGCGCCCGAAAAAGGGACTAAAAGAGGAATTGGTTTTGGCCTATTGAGAGGTTTGCTATTTTTCTTTTTTTGCTCCCGTTTTTCTTTTTTCTTTTTCCTTTTATTAACTAACGATTTGATTCTTTATCAAGCAAAATATTTTTATTATACTCATAAGTCATTACCCCCTTTTCTATTTAATTCTTGCGTGTACACTACTTTGTTTTTATCCTTTTTTTTCTTGGAGTAGTCTTTCTAGCTAGACACTTAATTCAAAATATATATATATATAATTCTTCTTCTACCATTTTTTACTATTAATTTTTTATGTTCCAGTTCACCGTTGTACATAACTGTCCTTCTCTATTAAAGATACTTAAATTAAGCAGAGTTATTTTTAAAATTATACAAATCACTTATTCTCCTTAGAAATTTAATATTTTTCAAAAGAGTTTATATACATTTTCTAAAAAACTAATTAAAATTCGAGTTTTAGTAAAATAATAATAACAAGCATAGAATTAGAAAAAAATTACAATAACTATCTCGCAAAAATTCTAATATGACATGTAATGTGTGCCAAAAAAAACTTCTAAATTTGACAAGTAAACATAATCAGAGGAGTATATGATATAGAATCTATAAATTTACAAAATCAGGTACTAGTATATATTATTGTGAAGATAATATGTGTGTCATTTGCTAGATTGACATCCTTTTTAGGTTGGAGGGAGTATATTATTGTGAAGATGGAGGAGTAGAAAGTTGGCGACTTCCATGCATGCACTTTTATCTAAAAGCATCCATTCTCGTTGCTCATGTTTAGGTTTAAGGTAATGTCAGTTTGTGGTAAGCAAGACCATGGAAACTTTCATTCTTCCCAATTTCGGCGCAGCTTGCTTGCTTTTCAATCCAATTCCTTTACCTGAAGCCTAAAGTTATTATCAGCATATTACTTCCATTTTTCAGTTTCTATGCTGCATTTAAATTCCCCTATAAATATCTCTCGCAAACTGCTCAAATCTTCATCTATCAGCGCTTCCATCCAATTCAATTAAAAGCCAAAGCCAAGCCGTTCTCTTGTCCTTCTCTCTCTGATCAGACCAAAGGGTATTGAAAATGGTGTCCACAGCCATTGTTCTTGCATTTCTTTTTCTGTTGTTCCGTATTTCATGCGGTGCATTTCTTGGTATATACAATGTTCTGGAGTTGGGAGCAAAGCCCGAAGGGAAGACAGACTCTTCCAAGGCTTTTCTGACAGCGTGGTCTGCAGCTTGCGGCTCGCCAAGCCCTGCCACCATTTTTGTGCCGCTGGGGAGGTTCTTTGTTAAACAAGCAAAATTTAATGGCCCATGCATGAATAGGGCTATTGAGTTTAGAATAGATGGCACCCTTGTGGCTCCTGCTGACTACAATGTTCTTGGGAATTCCGGTTACTGGATTTTCTTTCAGGGACTTAATGGAGTTGCTATTGGCGGTGGCCTACTTGATGGTCAAGGTACTGGTCTGTGGGCTTGCAAAAGCTCTGGAAAGAATTGTCCTAGTGGTGCCACGGTATGTTCTGAAATGACTAAATCAGCCTCCATTTTATATTGGTTGTGTAACACCCCTACTAAGTGGCCTAAATGACCAGGGAATGTCGCCCCGTCCTTTTTGACAAGGGGTCTTTATAACAATGGAAGAAAAGAAAGTAACGAGGTATAACTAACATTAACTTAAAGTGGAAACTGAATTACTAATTAAATAAATCCCAATACAGTCTCATAAAGATAAAACTCTGTAAGCCAAACGAAATCCTTATACATTATCACCAGATTAATGGTAGAAGAGTATCAAAACCTAATCTATTACAAAATGATCTTCAGCACTTGGTCTTGATAAACATACACTACCCTAGAAAAAAATTGAGGTTTGAAAAAGTCGTGTGAGATTATAAATAATCTTAGTAAGTCCGTAGTATGTGAAAATGATAGTTATGAAATCAATGACACAATGCATGCTTAAGAAATAAATTGAATGGATGTAAACAACATAAAATTTGCATTTGTCCATCTCAAATCCTTTGTCAAGTTTTTTCTTTCTTTCTTTTTTTTTTTTTTTTTGAAGAGAGAACCACAAGTACGATTGATTTAGAAATGTATATAAGAATTTTGTTGGGCAATCAATTCAAGTCAAAATTCCTAGAACAAGAATTCATTTTAGCAAAAGTCTTGAATCTATCATTATTCAACCATATCGCATATCGAGACTGTAGATCAACAATACCATACAAATATGGCTATGGTATGTACAAAAATAATCACGTGTAGGTGATCAACCTACAGAGAGAATGCTCCTCCTTCTTCTCTCTTACACATTTGCCTCAGGCCCGGATGTCCCACGTCCGTCCATTAGAGTTCTCAAACTCCGCTGCTAGCTAAGGACCCGGCTAAACTACTAGGACTGACGCCCCGTTTGGAAATGACAATTTCCCGAAGACGGCCTATCAACCGGAAATCACTCCTAGTCCAACAAAAGCTAGCCCTATAGCTTCGCCCCTTTGAGTACTCAAGTCTTCAATAAGGAGATTCAAGAAATTCCCATTCCAATTTGGAATGTACAATTTCATTATCAAAACATTGCTTTAGTCTCCAAAACCATATTTGTTTTAAAAATTCAGCCCAACCCAAAGACCACAATCGTACATTCTCTCCAAAATATTTTTAAAATAGAAATCATGTCATCCGTTCTATCAAAATTTGCTCAAGTCACAAATAAATCAAATCATATCATATCTTGCCTCAAAGGTAATATTGTTAGGAGCCAAAATCTCATGCTATGATTTTCGCAATTATATGCATGAAGGTAAAATTGCCATTAGATATAAACATTGATGCATGGCTCCTAATTATATCATAACATTCATAAGAGGATTCCCAAAATTGATCATGCATATTTTTCCCCAACTAGAAGTCGTAAAGTGCTAAGCGTGATACTAAGTACCATAAAATAAAACTCATAAGTAAAAATCATATCATGTGCTTCTTGTGACATAAATATTTATGCATGATCATATGAACTTTCCCTAGAATTATTTTGCATAAACGAGTCATGAGATGCAAGGACTTACCTTGACCAAAAGCTTAGCAAAAGAAATCTTTTCAAATTTTTCAATCCTTCCTTCCTCCCAAATCCGGCTCCAAATCTAATATAAATTATACAAGAATTAATCTCTTGATCACAAGTCCTTGGAGATCAAACTACATAAATCCCTAAGGAAAAAGAGGTTACTTATGCTCCAAGTAATCTCTTCTATCTCCTAATGCTAATCACATTTGCTTATTCTAATATTATTAATCCTAAACCCTTAATCAAGAAATCAATCCACCTAGATTAGGGCGGAAAATATCCCATCAAGATAAAAAGAACAAATAATTTAAACAATGAATAAATAGCTAGATTGATAAGTAAATAAACAAGTAAATCGATCAATCAATGAATAAATAAGTAAGTAATTAAATAAGTAAGTAAATAGGCAAATAAATAGATAATTAATAAGTAGATAAATAAATAGATAATATGTAAATAAATAGTTGATTAACTAAATAAATAAATAAATAGGTAAAAAAAAAGTAGGTAATTAACTAGCTAAATAGATAATCAATTATCTTTAAGACTTTGTATTTAAAGATTTCCAAAATAGAATAATTATTTAAGCATAAAAATCATAAGATATATATATATATATATATATATTTCCAGAAAGTTAAAATATCCCATAAATTTTATGTAGATTCATTTCAATCTAGCTAAAGAAATTTTTAGGGTAAAATTCATGTTTTAAACCCTTAGTGTAAAACTCTTTTTGTGAAGCAATTTAGAGGCCTCAAAAGTCGATTTAATTATCTAAGGAAAGCATTTTATTTCTTGCTGAAAACTTCCAGAATAACACTTCTATATGTTAGGTGAATTACCATGCAATCCCTTTCCCAAAACTATTTGAAAAACCAGGTTAATTAAATTTCTCAAATATCTCGCCAGAATCACGACCACTCTGTAGCAACAATTTTCAAAAATTCATAACTTTCAAAATACTAGGATTTTTTTTATGATTCTTGAGCCATAATTTTTTTAACATCCCCTAGCTTTTACAGTACAAAATTCAGCCTAAGAGTCCCAAAGAAGTATACTTTTCGGTGGTTTAAAGCTAGGTCTCTGAACAGGGGTTTTCTGGCAGCAAACATATACTCAACAAAATATCAAGATTTTCAAACATCAAACTCTTGTAAATACTCAAAGGTGTTCCCAAAACACCGTATATCCCATAATACACCATATACAAGCCATATGATAACCATTTCACTCAAATAAAACAACATCCAAAACACAACCCTCCATTTCCAGCAACACCTCTTTTTTTTTTTTTTTTTTCAAATGATACTTTTAGCAAACAACATCAAAATCCCTCCAATAACCCCATTATACATATCATATTCATAAGGCATCATTTACACCACATAAATACCACATTATGCTACAAATTTATAGGAAAAACTCATTTAAACAAGGCTTCAAATCATAAAACGAAAATCTGGGCAGTAGTACCTAATTTCAGTATTTTAGGTTCTTGTAACGGAGAGAAATATTTTCTTTGCATACAAGACTTTACCTTTCACATCACAAAACATCCCTTAATATAAATATCAACATTTACATCACACATCAACACTCAATATGGTTAAACAAATTAAAAATGAAAATCTGTCCAGCAAGCTAGAAATTTCGGTCAAGCTAGAAACAAAAGAAGAAAATGCAAGCTTTGGTTACCTCTTTGGAGCTCTAGTCTTATACAAATAAAAGGTGACAAGATGGAGGCTTGATCTTCAAATCTTTGGCTCTCTTGTGGAATGATTTTTCAAGAAAATGAAATGGTGAGTGAGACCATATATATTCGATTACTATGGAAATAGAAAAGAAGAAGGAAAAACACATGGAGAAATTACCTTTGCTCTTGGCTGAAAAATCACTGAAAATGCCTCTCTAAACCCCAAGAAATGATGGTAGTTGGAGGAAGAATGATTGCCAAGCTAAGACATGCATGTGGGTGCAAGAATTTCGGTTGGGAATGTTGGGGGGACCAAGCTGTCGGCCAGCTTCAATGGAGAGGAGGGGAGGGCTGCTTCTAGGAAGAAGACGAAGGAAAAAGACTTGGGGAAAATTGCAGAGGGACTTTCGGCCATATGCATGGGGGAGGAAGTGGAGAAATTTTGATTTTATACTAGGGTACATTTTGATCCAAGGGCTAAAATGGGTTCACTTAAAAATACCCTATGTCCAATGCTTAAGATTAAGGGTGTTTTGTTGAGTTAAAAAAAAAAAATCCATGGGTGTAAGAAGTGGGTCTTGGGTCAATTCAAGAGGTTAAAATTAGATTTGACCCAAAATTTGACCAAGATTATTAGCTTGGGAAAATAAAGCTGAAACCCTAATTAAAAATGAATTTGTTTAAGAGTGTTCTTTGCACAAGAGGAAGATCATTGGGATAATTTTATTGAAAAAGTAATCCTCAAGTTAATTTCACTAATTTATTTTCCATACATAGTATATATGTGTGTGTGCGCATAAAATGAACAATTACTTGCATATAAATTACTTACCATGCACAACAAAATAATTAACTTATCAAACACATTTTTCTTAAGAGAATACACATAGAGAGCACATAAAACAGCCATGTATGATGCATTTAATTTATGATGCAGTCCCAAATAGCCATATTATTAAGCTTTTAAAATCTCAATTAAGTGGGGTGTAATTAAGTGGGGTGTCACAGGTTGATATTCACTGTGCTATAGTGTGGTGTGGGGCGGTTTCGGGGTCAGTTCAGTTCAGTCAATTTGAAACGGTCGCCCGCATAAATCATAGTGGCAGACGAATTTTCAAATAGCATGTAGGGGATGCCCTAGAGATGTAAATGGGCATAACTGATAGTAGTGGCGAAGTGGGTAGTTTCGGAAGTAACTAATATATAAATAACGTTTGTTTTCAACCTCTATCATTTATTCCTCTCTTTGACTCTCACTAGTAATTGATTCTTTAATCTGGTAGTCATATAACGTTCGTAACTGAATAAGATTTCAAGTGTTTTTAATTTAATTTCTTGTAAAAAAGAAGAACTAGGAACATTCTCCTTCATTGCAATAGAAGCAATGATCAAGAAAAGTAACTGCTATTTGTTTAATTGTTTGTTTCAGACATTGGGATTTTCGAACTCGATCAACGTTGCTTTTACCGGGCTAACTTCCTTGAATAGCCAAATGTTTCACATTGTCTTCAATGGCTGCGACAATGTGAAGTTGCAAGCAGTTCAAGTTTTGGCCTCAGGAACCAGCCCCAACACAGATGGTGTTCATGTGCAATTTTCATCAGGGGTCACAATGTTGAACTCTAAGATCAGTACTGGAGATGATTGTGTTTCTGTCGGCCCCGGCACCACCAACTTGTTGATTGAGAATGTTGTTTGCGGCCCTGGCCATGGCATAACGTAAACGATCATTTCTTCAAGCTAGAAATTCCTTTTTTTCTTGTAATACCACTTCTGATATCGAAAAATAATGGTTTTGGACAGCATTGGAAGCCTTCGGAAGGATTTTCAAGAAGCAGGTGTGCAGAATGTGACAGTAAAAACTGTTACATGAATGAACACACAAAATGGTGCAAGGATATAAACATCGGACCGGCCAAGCATTGGTTTTGTGAAAGGAGTTCTTTTCCAGCATGCCACTAT
This sequence comes from Voacanga thouarsii, assembly GCA_026120185.1. NCBI lineage: Eukaryota > Viridiplantae > Streptophyta > Magnoliopsida > Gentianales > Apocynaceae > Voacanga > Voacanga thouarsii. The sequence continues at coordinate 227,922 of JANUWF010002337.1, forward strand.
GATTAATGTCCAAAATCCCATTGTTATTGACCAAAATTACTGCCCAGATAACATCAACTGTCCTGGCCAAGTAAATTTTTTGTTGCATACCATGACTTTTTCAATAAATTAACTTCCATTTCAAGAAAAAACGCCAACAATTCAAACAGTAAATATTTTTTGATTGCAGGTTTCGGGAGTGAAAATAAGTGACGTTACATATCAGGACATCCATGGATCATCGGCAACGGAAGTTGCAGTCCAGTTTGATTGCAGCAAGAAGAATCCATGCAGTGGGATAAAACTGTAAGATGTGAGACTTACATACAAAAATCTACCAGCTAAAGCAGCATGCATCAATGCTGCGGGAACAACCATGGGTCTAATTCAGCCTACCAGCTGTTTCTAAGCTAGTATAGCACCTGTTCAAGGAGGGTTGCTATACTGGTAGCCCCTTTCCTCGTTTTGTTTAGTGAAAATTTTATTAGAAATATCATTTTATTGCCTAAATGGAAGGGTGAAGTTTTTTTTTTTTTTTTTTTACTCTTGAACTATGAGATTTGCATAAAATGTGTATCTAAGGCAAGTTTGGACATGAAGGGTGACGGCTATGATTTGCAAGAACATTGACAAACAAAAAGAAACTACATTGAAAAACATAGCATCTACTTCTACGGTGCCAAGTCTAAGTTCTGACTATCGATGCCTTCTACCAGCATTTGAAGATGATTTTGCCCGAAGAGAAATGCTATTGAGTAGAGTTTAGGAGTACTTTATCTAGCTGGAGCCTGTGGCGTTTTGTTGTTCGCCTGGCCAAGAAAGAACAAACTAAAATAAATTCATATATGAGTATTGGATTCTTGAAATGAATTGATTATATTGAATTTATTGGGTTCTTTTTTCTTTGTTTCTTACAGTAATTCAGTTCATTCTGTTATGGGGGCCAAAAAAAAAAAAAAAAGGAAAAGGAAAAACTACTTCAAACAATCCATTCATTTCTCTTGCTTCCTCTAAAAGATTATCAATTTATATTCTTATATGTATTTTTATAAAATATGAGGATAGTGATGGGCACATGCTGAGTTTTGAATTCAACAAGAAATATGGGGATAGTAATTTACCTTAACTCAAAAAACCGGAAAGCCGGAAACCCTTATGAAATCATTTCTGGCTAAGCCATAGTTGCTGTGTTCAAATTGTGACATTTTATTCTATATGTTCTAAATCTAACTCATGTCCTGTATTAAAATATATATATATATAAATATATTCTACTTTCTAAAAGTCACATAACAGGATATCTTCTTGTCCTCTTAAATGTAAAACTAAATAAAATGTTTTAATTTTTAAATTCAATTCACATCCTATATAAAAAATCATCGCCCTCTTAGATATAAAATAAATAAATTAAGTTCTAATTCTTAAAACTCATGTAACAAAATATCCAACGATGGCAGAGGAATTTGAAATTAGGGGCGTAACTTATATGCAAGAACACATTAGATATAGTGTTATATCTTCTATAAAATGTTTTAGGGAGGTCAAAGGTAAACTTTAAGGTACGGATACTATTACCACTGCAAGAAAATAGTGATTTTGCGACGCAAATTAGTGACGGCTAAAATACCGTCACTAAATTGCAAGACTTTTGTGACGATATTTAAGAGGGGCAACTTGGCGAGGAGTTGACCAGCCATAGATGAACTCTCGCCATTAGTGACAGCTTTGCGATGAAAATCACAACCCTCGCCAATTTGCAAGGGTTTTGTGAGGGCGAGGTCAATAGATTTTAGTGCAAATGTAAAATGATGTTGCAGTTGCTACGCCCTTGCTATTTTGTTAGGATTTAGCTATGGTCATGTAAGTTATAGGAAATAAATTTGATGAGAATTTAATTAGAAGCTGCCGTACCTAAACCCTAGCTATTTTGCTAGGGTTTAGCTACGATCAGCTCACTTATTTGGAAAACAATTAGGTGAAATTTATGTAAAAGAGCTATAGCTAATCCCTAGCAATTAGTTAGGGTTTAGCTACGACAATGTAATTTTTTGGAAAATAATTTGTTTTGAATTTAATGTGAAGAGGCGGTAGCTAAACCCTTCCTATTTGCTACGCATTTAGCTATGGCCATACAGTTTTTCTCAAAAAAAAATTTATTGGAATTTTAGGATTTAAACGACTGTAACTAAGCCCTCGCTAATTGCTAGGGTATAGCTACGACTTTTAATTTTTTACAAAAATTATTTAGAATTTTAGGATTAAAAATCCGTAACCAAACCCTCGCTAATGGCTAGGGTTTAGCTACGATACCCTAAGCCATTGCTATTTAGTGACTATACCCCAAATCGTCAATATTTTGTGACTATACCCTAAACCTTCGAAAATTCATCGCTAAACAAATACTTCAAAGTTTAATTTCATATATATATATATATATATAGTTATATATATAGTTATATACGTTATATACGTTGTGCATTTCCATTCAATATATTATATGTATATAGTTACAATATTGATTACTATAGTATATGATGCATATGCACTAACACTCATATAAACTAATATATACTAAGAGATATATATATATATATATATATATATACACACACACATACATATACACTAGCACTTATATGCACTAATATATACTAATATATATATATATATATATATATATTCATATATATTCATATACCAGAATATAAAATAATATATATATATATATATACTCTAATATGTTATTATATATTTATTATATTAATTAATATCTTAGTATTTATTAGTATATATTAATAGAAAGTTATATATTCTAACATGTACTAATATATATATATATATATATATACACGCACACATATATATACACTAGTACATATTAATAGTAAAATGTATATACTAATACACACACACACACACACATATACTAGTACATATTAATAGTAAAATATATATACTAATATATATTTATATATATTAGTGTATAATACGTATCTAAAGTAATTATAAGTATAGTATAGATATGTTTTATCATATATTATTTTTTACATTATTTAATTGAGTAGGAGAATGTTGAAAAAGATATTATTAAGTAGAATATATATATGTGTGTATATATACGATACATTATTATTTATGGTATATAATGTATAGTATATTATGCACAATGAATTACAATTAAATTATAACATACGACAATTAGATTTATAATACTATACATAATTTATTTATTATTCTAGGTAACTCAAACAATTTTTACTCGTAATATATATTTTTAAAATGGTAAATATTATTTTCAATATTATGTGTATTATATTTTTTTGTCAAAATGAGAATATAATATGAAAAAGTCATCGTTCATTGCTAGGATTTAGCTACGGTCATTAAAATTTTTTATTTTAAATTTAATGTCGTAGCTAAACTATAACAATTAGTTTGGGATTAGAGACGGTTTAGCTATGGTAATTTACCATTGCTAAATCCGCATAAATCTAGCTACGACATTTTACAATGCAAGTATTAATTTTTTTTGCTGTCGCTAAACCACTGCGGTTTATATTTTTAGTTATGATATTTGCCGTCACTAAACTCTTGGTGTCTACAAGAAATTAGCGACGGCAAAATTCCCTAGCAAAATAAAAAACTAAATTTGACACTTATCACTACTAGAAAAATAGGCTGTTGTGACAGGAGGAAATATTGTAACAAGGGTCTATTGTAATATTTTTTAATTTGTGACATTGACATGAAATATTTTCTAAAACGCCATTGCTATAGTCACTGAGGACATTAACAATTGTCATAATAGGTATACCTATTGTAACATGTATAACTGTTATATAAGACATGTATTACAACATTTTGTTATGTTACAAAAGGGCCGGATAACTACCAAAATTCAAATCTTATATTAACATTTTAAAAGTGTCATAATAACTAACATGTATAATGATATTTACAACTATTAGTCGAAGCTCTTCATATAACATTTTGTTGTGTTATATAAGTGCTTACTAACGGTTGCCAACAGTTAAATTCAAATCTACAAAAACTCTTATAAATGTCATAATAACTTTTGACAACTTTAAATTATACTACACTTTTTAAGCATTTGCGACATTTTATACTATCATTATTATTTGTTATAACACTTATACATGTTGTTTAAACTTAATATAACAACATTTTTTATAAAATTTCCATCATGCGTTGGGTATGTTTAGATTTCTTTGAAATGTTACCTATAATGATATTGTCAACCTGTCACTACATTTTTTTATGACATTTTAGTTCTTACATATATTAATTACTTAATATAATAAAATAAATTTAAAGATCTTAACGTAATATAAAATCACATTAAAGCCAAAATAAAATATCTGCATACAATAGGAAGTATAGTACTATGCATATGTACATCAAGGAAGTCATCAAAATTGTATAATCCAAAATAATATCTCAAAGTATCTATTAAGACAAAGTTCCATTAATATCTAAATGCTTCCATTTAGCCAAATGGCCTACTATACTTCCTTCATATGCAATATCAAAATAACTTGTAGCAAAATATCCCCTTAGTCCCATTCGTCTCGAGCCCTACGAACTTGCCATTATAAATAGCACACATTCAAATTAGACAAAATTAGAATTTTGATAATCAAGCTATTTCTCTATTCTGAGCATAACAAAAGATTAAACACAGGGGAAAAGAGTAATGTTCTACAAATCCCTCTTCCTACCCGTTGTAAACACAGCTCGAATTATAGACAAAAGTATATCCTAGACTTGAGCATCAAAAGTAAACACATCTTCCAACATTCCCACTTCTTCCTGGAATCACCTTGAAATTTAGTGAACCAAAAAGTTTCTCAACAACAACTACATAATTCTATTTTTTGAAGATGCAAAAGAAAAGATTAAAAATACCGAGTAATTAGAAAGAAACAACTTAAATATCTATTAAAGGTCAGTAAAATGAATAGCCCAAACAAACAAGAAGGGAAGAATATATATCCTATATTAGTCCTATTGGCAAATATTAAGCTTCCTTACAATGAACTATAAGTTCTCAAAGATAAATATTCTAAAACTGCCTTACAAGACACACCCAAGAACTTTCATAGATTGTTAAAGCTTTTGTTGCACTTGTTTGTTAACTAAGAATAACCAACTAAATTGTAATCCACAAATGTATAATTCTGACAAAGAGAGATTGCATAAAATAGGTTGACAAAAATCCAGATTTTTCATAGGCAATTATAGAATTCCTTCACCATCTCATAAACAAAACCATAGCCACAAAAAAATCAAAACACAACATGAGCATCATGAAAATCAGAGCCCAAACATCATTTCCGTATAATGCTATTAATAAATCATTTTGTAGCAGCAATAAGGATATTCCACAAAGAATAGAAAATATAATGTTGTGTTACCATATCTCAACATTTCAAGCCGTGATACACCTAACACAATATGGCTGAAAATACTATTTTTGCAAAGGCAGACTATATAAAAAAAGTTAACAAAACTCCACATTTTTCATCCAAGATTTTAAAAAATTCCTTCACCACCTCATAAACAAAACCATAGCCCACAAAAAATCAAAACACAACACGAGTATCACGAAAATGGGATCCCAAACATCATTTCCTGATAATGTTGTTAATACCTCATTTTATAGTAGCAATAAGTATATTCCACAAAGAAGAGAAAACATAATGTTGTGTTGCCATATATCAAACATTTCAAGCCATGATACACCCAACACGATATGGCTGAAAAATACTATTTTTGCAAAGAGAGGCTGCATAAAAAAAAGTTAACAACACTCCACATTTTTCATACAAGATTTTACAAAATTCCTTCAACATCTCATAAACAAAGCCATAGCCAACCAAAAAAAAAAAAAAACAAAAAACAAAAAAAAACAAGCCTCATCAAAACCATAGCCCACAAAAAATCAGAACACAACATTGTCATAAGCTATTACAAAATTCCACACATATCCATAAACAAAACCATAGCCCATAAAAAAAAAGTAGAAAACTTATCACAGCTTTCTACCATCAATAGAATCACACCAAGCTTGTTGGCCATGCAATAGATGTTGGGACTTCATCATGCTTATCAAATAAGAACACAGAGGAAATAACTATAAAATCCATACCTTAGGATCACGTGTTTGCAATTAAAATAGGAATAGAGGAAGGAAACAGAGATTACCTTCTATGGCAGAAAACAAAACTTTTCTTGTGCCAACTCCTCAGCTTTGATCGTCCACCTTGCACCACTACAATCTAAGAGTAGGATTGTCTCTAGTAGTAATCCACACAAGGTTGAATTGCTCTCGAAGCCTGCTCAAAACTATGCTAGTAGAAGAGAAGCGACTAGGTTTTAATTGGAGAAGAATAGGGAAGAAGAAAGGGAATAATGTTTGCCTCTCTCCTTTGTTTTCCAACGTGTGCACAAGGGAACAAATTCCCTTATTTGTAATTTTAGGATTTGTCTTCATTGCAATCAAGTCCTCCAAGATTTAATATCTATAATTGGGCCCGTGAAGTTTATATAATTGCAACCAAGTCCCATGAATTATAACAAACTTATAATTCATCTATAAATATATTTTCCTCTTAATTGATCCCACAATATTATCAAATAATATATATTGAGCATTCAATCCGTTATTGTATGTGACCTATTAGGTTTCCTGGTCTTATTGGTAGCATGATATGAATTAATTCTAACAACTTTATAATTAATAACCCTAAATAAAATATAGGATTAATTTTTTAATTAATAAATTCATATTTAGCAGATCACGAGCGACATCTACCAATGACTCTTGATCATCTAAGAGTCCAGAAAGTCAAGTGGCTTGATGTGAACCTTTCAATAGCAAATAACCAGTGCAATAAACTCCTTTCACCATACTATATCTCATTTGGTCTAGAGTATGGAATTAGTGCCAACTCCATCCAGAATATTATTAATTCTAGCCCGTGTATTTTAGTACTTGTTCAAGAAATCCATTACTTGATATATGTATCAAATTTGGAACTATTTCCAACACATAGTTGCCTTGGCAAAGGAGTTCATGACTAATGATTTCTACAAGTGGCCCTAAGATATATTATTCTATTATTAGGAGTTGTGAATCCTTTATTAACCATCTCAGCTATTTTAGTTTACTTTACATTGTACCTAATATCCATCCCATAGACGATCCTTGTAAGACTCCAAAGATTAGAATCAAAGTACAATGCTCGATAAATAAAATACCTTGGAGATCTCAAGTCTAAAGATACTTGCACACTTGCTACAATGAGATTCTATGACTGACACTTAATAGCTTATCCAAATGATTATCTCATAGCTAAGTCATCCAATGAACTTGGTCATGTAACAAGCATCCACATATTAATCCTAAGTATCACAATACTTACGGTTATGAGAACCACCGCTTGATCCATTCAAGAGATATAACATGTGCTAGTCTTGGAGTATTAATAATGTCTCATATCATTAATACAATGACCAAGGACTATTCAAGCACAAATACTACGTAGTGTAGTAGGAATCTGACATCATGATCTCTATCATGATTTTCTTAACATTGTGTTGTACTAGGGATTTATCAAATAGTTTATACATATACTGAGATATCACAATCAAACTGAAAGATAAAAAAATGCCTCTTTTATTAATTATTATGCAATATATGTAGCATAAGTGATTGCCTCTAGGGTACAACACTAACAATAGAATCACCGTGAACATTTCCAAATGTTTTTAGAAGTAAGTATGGACGAATCTGTGGCTCATCATGAGAATGCGGCTGAATGATATCAATCTCACACTAATTTTGTTCCAAGGCATATGGGCTAACTATCTTTTTGGGTTCAAACTCCTAATAAGTGCAGTTACAACTACTTTTGAAGGATCCCTTATGCTCAAGGATGAAATAGTAGCATGTACCTAAAGAAAATAGACAAACAACCAAACAGTAGCAAAAATGTGATCAGTTTAGTTAGAGTAAAACAACTAAAATTCTATAGAGCCATTAAGCCTGAATATGAAAAAGAAAATCAAACAGCTATTTCACATAAGATATGATTCCACAAGTATAAAATAATAGTACCCTTAATATACTGGTGTTGTTAGTTGGCATAGTTTGTTGGTTTGACTCTAACAATCCAGCTCTTGACTGATTTGACATATTATTGTTGTTCTATACCATATTTGCACGAACTTCAACTAGCCGTCTACCTTGTTCCCTAATGAGTTCTACCTGCCCTTTAGGTTGTTCCTCGAGCCTCATTATCTTATTCCTTTGTTTAGCCATGATAATATGTTGAGTACTACGACTTGGAGTTTCACCCCAAAGATCCGATAGTGCAACACCTCCACCGCACATTCGAACCTGACCATTCCTGTCTTGTCCTGTTACTTGTGTGAAAATGTCATCTGACCTAATTTCATCAAACCCAACCATTCTTGTACAAGTATCTCTTGTGTACATAAAAATGCTAGCTTCTATACGAAGTCAATAATGAACTAAATGCATGCATTGAAATGTGCAGAGTAGCTGAATTTTGGAAAACCTTGAATATTTCTTTACCAGATCTGGATTGCCATACCATACAAGAACCTGGGAATGATAGGAACTAGATTTCTAAGCTGCAGGATAAGTTGCACAAGAGTAGGACACAAGAATGAACAGTAGCAATTAATATGAAATTAAGCCGACAAAATTTTGAAATTACTAAAAAGAGTTTTAAGAAATGCAAAAAAAAAAAAAAAAAAAAAAAAAAGTGGTAGGCAGAAAACTTGAATAGGCATAATTGCATCAATACTGTCAAACTTCGCCAAGTAGAAATGGGGCCAACTAGAGTCACAAATTCATTTTTCACAAACATTTATGTCTGATGTCCTTATTGCACCACCAAGAATCAAGTTAAGCTTGGATCTTTTTTTTTTTTTTATGAAAATGTAAAAGTGTATTAATCATGAGAGAAGATATACAAAGAGTACAAGTGGTTTTAGGCCCAAGTGGAGCCCTAACCCATTCGGTTTACATAAGACTCAAAAAGGTTCAACACATGAGGGTACAGGGTGAAAACGACTCTATACACATGTGTTTTGATCCTTGTTGCAACGTCAGTCGGTTGGCATTAGTGTGAATCAAACACCATGCGGTTCCGAGTTATCCATAAGAAATAAACTGTGGCACACATGGCAGTAGTCTTTGCCTTGGCCTCCCAGTCGAAGCTTGGATCTTTTCTACATTATCAATTTGATGTTAGGAAAAATGCCATTGAATCTTAAGCAAGGTAAAACCCAAAAGTGGAAAAAGAATGGATTTTCAGACCAAAAAACCCCAAACGAAGAAAAGTGAAAGATTGCTCAAGACATTTGAAAATTAAATCCCAAATAGACATTTGGAGATGATGAATAGTAGGGAGAGACGTACTTACAGAGGGTGCTACTTGAAAGAAATTCTACTTCCTCAACAGCACGCTACTGCTCCAAAGATATTCTCCAACACCGGCATTGTGCAGATCTTTCTTCACGTCATTTCCACAACTCTCATTCAATTGACGAGATGGTATATGAGGGATGATTTTGGTTTGAGATCAAAGGACTTAGAAGAAAGGGGCTGAGATGGAGAGGGATGATTGACAAAAAGAACAGGTTTGAGTAAGGGAAGATTGAGAAAATTCCAATGTTGTCTAAAGTTAGGGGCCGGAGGGGGAGGGGGGGTAATGATCCCGAACTAGAACTTAGATTATTGTACAAAATCTTTAGGAACTTGTACTTTACTAGTGTACAATAGTTTTTTTTTTTATGTGATATAAGTATCTAAGGATTCGGCGCATATGCACCGCATGCAGCTAATAATTTTCGTCTCGCTTAATTTTTTTTTACTCTCCCGGACTTTTTTTGGTGAGTAGACCCTCCATTTTTAGGGTCCGTTCTTTTTTTCCCCCTATAAAACATCTATTATAACATTTTAATCATGTCACTACAGGTAATTGAATATCTAAAAAAAATTAATGTCTTGACAATTCTCAAAATGTCACAATATAATTCTAAAAATATACTAAATTTTATATTGATAACCAGGTATAGTTTTGATTATGTCTATTATGACATCCAAATAAAAAAAGTCACAATACTTAATTTCTAATGACATGCTAATCAAAATGTCATAATAAATGTGTCACAACAACCTATTTTTCTAGTAGTGTTAGTCTCTTTTTCTTTCGTCTTTGACCGTTTCTTCCTTTCGATTCCCTGGCCGGCTTCCCTTCTCACTACAAAGTAAATCCCTCCTCAACTAATCTAGTCCTCCAATCTCTCTGTCCCCTCCCTTTTATTACTCCGTCACATTTCATCCAGGGATCCTAGGCATCGGCGACGGTTCTTTGTTTCCTTAGAAGACATTGTTTGGGGTCAACTTTCTTCTTATGGAGAATAGCGGCCTCCCCCTTAATAGCAGCAGCTTGTACAGTATTCTTGTTCTTCGAATTCACAGTGACGTCTTCTTTTCTTCAAATTTCCATTAAGCTTTCTAAAAAATTTGGGCATGTTGGAATCGCCTAATATGCATCTAGTCAGAAATAAGAGAAACAGGGCATGAAGTATATGCATTTCCTAGATTAGATCCTAGAACATTTCTTCTTCTTCATTTTTTTAATTTTAATTTTAATAATACTTAGGGAATGATGATAGCTAAATCTTTTCAACTTATATATTATATCTTAATAGCATTATGGAATTAGGATAAGGAATAAAATTCTAAAATTGAGGTAAACCATTCCAATGCATAGACAATTAGAGAGGGATAATATCATAAACTAGTAAAAGTATTTTTTTTAAAAAGAAATTCTTGTATTTTCTAATAGGATTGGTACAATATGATATAACTATTTTTGTGAAAGTAAAAAAAAAAATCACTTGTAACACATAAGATATATTTAGCGAGAATAAAAAACCCGCGACCTGTACATGGTATCTTCATCTCCACCCTTTTGCAGTTGTTTTCTTTTGTTGCTTTTTTCCTTTATTATAGTTATTGGATTGTCTGAATTTGTTAGTTTTTTAACGCCTAGCTCCTATATAGATGTAATGGTTGGTCTTTCTAGAAATTTTCCAAGATTTTTCTCATTTTTATGTTTCTTTAGGCGGGGGTTGTAATCTTTCATCTTAGTATTAAGATGTATTGTTATTTTTGTGTGTTTGTATATCTTGGGTGTACATGTGATTATGTGTTGGTGGCTTGAGCCTTTCTGGTACCTAAAGACAGAGAGAGAGAGAGAGAGAGAGAGGGAGAGAGAGAGGGGGAGAGGGAGAGGGAGAGAGAGAGAGAGAGAGAGAGAGAGAGATAAGAATACATATACGTACATATATATACACTAATATCTTATTTAATGGCTACTTTTCATCATTGAGCTTTCCTTGGACAATAGTGTAACTAGTGGACTAATATACCGCTGGGAGTACTATAGAATATATATATATATATATATATATATATATAAGCATCTACTATGCAAACTATGTGCTTGTTTAGAGTATTTGTACAAGACAAAAGATTCCACCTACATTTATATATACATATATGTACACACACTCCTCCATTTTTAACTATTAGTGTTGTCTATAGCGTAGAGTGTTACACTACAAGGAGGTTCGGACCGTGGTACTTCATATTTAGCTATGCTCGTCCACAAAAAGTACATTAGTTTCTACATTTTTTTTCTTTCTTTTGTGGCTGTAGAATTATGGGTTTGTTATTCATTTCGTTGTTGCATTTTTAGATTTAATTGAGTTGTTGTCCATTTCTTTGTTGCGCATTTTGTCCATTCACTTGGTTTATTTTTCGTGTATATAATAAATTTATTGGGTTTTTATGCTATTCTAACTTCTTGCACACCAGGAATGCCATTTTTTCCCTTGTATGCTGGCTGATTGAAATTGTGCTCTATTGAAATATTATGCAATGTTGAAATAGCTTTTCTGCTAGCTAAAACTTTGCCTAATTTAGGTTAATCATAGATGATTATCATTTCAATTCAAAAAACTCCGTATTTAGCTAAAAAGGAAAAATGTAGATACTCCTCATTCATTAGTTAGAGATTAAACATTATGTGAGGCTTGGCTCCTAATTTAATGGAAAATTATCTTTTATCTTTCTATAGGATGGTGCATAAAAAGAACTTGTCTTTAGTTTGTCAAATGCTTTAGTATGTTATCTTTTCTCAAGAGCAGTCATAATGAAAATGTATAGTGCTTCATCCCAAGTATGTAGCTAGAAGAGATATTACAATGAAATACTAAACATAAAGTTGATTACAACTAAGCGGTCTTTATTTGTTCTTTTACTTATTGATGCCTATCTTGGAGTTTTTTTTTTTTTTTTTGCTTGTACATATATATTTACACACAATTCTCGATTTTTAACCATTATTGCTGTCTAAAATGTAGTACTTAACTTTACAAGAGAGTGTTTTACTGAGGTGCTCTGTCTTTAGCTTTGCCTATCAAGTCAAAAGGTACATGAGTTTATATGTTTCAACTTAAAATATTATGCATTTAACTTATATGAATGGATCCCTGTGAGTTATGGGTGATCATTCCCCGTGGGTAATGGGTGATTACCCTTAGGTTAGTTTTATTGAGTAATTGTTGTGATGTTTATTTATTTATTTATTTTTTGTTGAATGTTGGTTGATTTTGTGGTGGCTTAGTACCTAGAAAACATCTAGTTTATAGGGGAAACTCTGCTAAAATTTTCATTGGCCATCTTGAACAAATATTTAAATTGTCATAACCTGTCCTCAAGCATCCTTAAATGTCTTAATATTGGTTCAACACTAAATTTGAGGTTTATCTCCCTAATCCATCCTATTTCACACTAACCACTCTTAATTATGATCATGCTGAATTTTCTTGCAAAATTCTCCCCCATTTGTATCATAAACTCCCGGTTAACCATTGAAGACAACAAACTAATTACCAAGTGTAGCTGTAAAATTCCTTTTAAGTCATTAAAGATAAAAAATGGTGCTAAGCTGTGCACTATGCGTTTATATGCGTACATGTTAGTTCTATTGGTATCAAATGGAACGATAGTTTTTCCGTGTGTTGTACATGCATTAGCTTTGTCTTCCCTACTATAGTAAACTTAAATTTCAGACTACTTTTCATGGTATATTGTAGTTTGTAGTGGACTTTGAATTGAGATGCCTTGTCATTCAGCTATTATTTCTTATTACTTGAATATCTGTCAACTGCTAAATGAACAATACTGAGTGTATCTAAAGGCTAGCCTAATGAGGCCATCTTCTTGGTTGCAGCTCAAAATCATCTTTTTGATGATGGCATCATGATGTTTTATTTGCCTTTAACTGTTCCTTTTTACTTTCATGTTTTATTTTGACCATTGTCCATCTGCACAGCTTATAGAGAAAAAAGGGAAAATAATCTTCCACTTGTAACATTTTTATTTATGTCTTATTAATTGTGATTTGATTGAATGCTTTTTTTCTATTTTTATGTGAACCTCGGCTAATATTAACTTGGCTAGAGAAAGTTATAGCTTGATTTCAATGCTTTGTAGAAGTACCTTTAGTTCATATTCTAAAGCTCAAATTGGCCTCCTGAAGATCTAATATGGTATGTTGCTAGTCATGAGTTGACTTTGAGTTGGAAGTCCATTCTTGCCAGCCATTTTTCTTGATTTTCATATGATAGGCTGCAATCTTAATAATTAGTGTTTCATTAAGATGTTAACTTCATTCTGTTTATTGTTTCTGCATTTTTCTTTTTCCCTTTTCTTCTTTCTTCCTTTCATAGAGAGTTTCTAGTGCTTTTCCACAATGAATCCTTAAGCTAAACTTATTAATGCATCTGATCATCATAGCTTCTTCTTCCTGCGTAAATGTGTTGGTCAAATAAAGTGATGGTTGGCAATCATTTCTGTCTTGTGGTTGATTAAACAAATAGAGTATCCACGGGGCATTTACTAATGTGGTTCAAATGGATGTATAATACTGTGCTTTTATCTTATGGTTAACCGTGAGTAATGGGTAATCATTCCCCGTGAGTGATGGGTGATCACTCCCTATGGATAATGGGTGATTATCCTTTACTTTGCGAACATGATTAATTGAGTTGATTTTATATTATTGGTTGTGATGTTTATTGAATGTTAGCAAAATTGAGGTAGCTTAGTGCGTGGAAAACATCCAATTTATAGAGTCAAATTTTTTTTCAAAAATTGAGAATAGAAAATTTGATAAAGTGAATGAGATACAACCTTATCGATCCAAAAGTTTCCTGAGAACTAAGGGATAGAAGAAGTGCAAACATCACTCTAAATATATAACCCTATCTTTGCCAGACAAGTATCCAAGCATTTTAGGTAAACATGATAAGATAATAACTAAAATTGTCAAAAAGTATTTTATATGAAGTGACAAGTTTTGAATTAAATTTGATTCACACTTTCTGTCCCCAACTATATGAAAAAGAAAGAACTTCTGATGTGGATCTAATCATTTGTGCAAAGTTTTTCATGTGCTCTTAAATATTTTTGTGTTCAATAATGATGGTTTGCCATCAAAACCCCACGTATGATGCATATTTCTATTGGGATTTGTATTTGATTGTTAGAAATAGAGTTGGACAAAACTTCATTTTCTTTTTATGGATAACATATTGAATAAGCTGTTGGTTGTGTTTGATTGTGGTTGATAGTGTTTGTTACCTGTGGCTGAGAAAATTCTGCATTTTGGCTACTATAAATTGACACACACACATATATATATATATATATATATATATATATTATTTATCTACCTTCTTGTTATTAGCATTTTTTGATGAATTCCACATGGATTTGATCATTTGTGCAAAGTATATCGGGTGTTCTTGAACATTTTTATGTTCTACAACGATGGTTTACCATTAGAAGCCCACATATAATGCATATATTTGCTGGAATTTATGTTTGATTGTTAGAATTCAGAGTTGGACAAAACATCATTTTCTTTTTATGAACAACATATTGAATAAGCTATTGATTGTGTTTGATTGTGGTTGATTGTGTTTATTGCCTGTGGCTGAGAAAATTCTGCATTTTGGCTATTATAAATTGATACACACACCCACACCCCTTCTTATTATTAGCATTTTTTTTATGAATTTCATGTCGATCTGATCATTTGTGCAAAGTATATCGGGTGTTCCTGAATATTTTTGTGTTCAACAATAATGGTTTACAATCAGAAGCCCACAAATAAATCTGTAAGATTAAAATCTAGACTTAACTTTAACTTGTCAATGTTGGAATTTTGGTTTCTTCTTATGTAAGTTCCTTAAATGGAGTTTGTTGTTATGATTGATTAGTGAAAATGCATAGTTCTTCAAAATTAACACAAAGTGTTTGAAGAGTTGAAATAGATTAATGATAACTAAAATATGTTATATATGTTAGGTTTTGTGACAACAATCATGTATTTCCTCCAAACTATAATTGGCACATATATTTTTCAAATACAACAAATTTGCACCAACAATGCATAGACTTGTTGATAATAGCTATGCCTTTGGTTAGTGCATGACAATCATCAACTGAAGGACTTGATATAATATGTCTATCACATATCATATACATAAGGAGAAAATAAGATTTACCATCTTTTTTTAGTTAATTCATATTTTTATCCCAAATTTTAACTAATTCTGGGCTAGATTAAAGTTATTGCTCTTTCCCTAGGATTTTGTAGTTAGGTTATTGGACATTTACTCTTTCAAATTTGATGTTCAAAGAACACAACCTCAAATCAAAGATTAGAAACCATTGCTTAGAAGAGATGAATAGAGCATTAGTTCAGATCAAGCGAACTTTTTATGTTATTCTTCTTATGTTAATTACACCGAACTTTGTCATAAGATTAATTTGGCTGCTTCGAAATTAGAGAGAATAGCACACAAAGTTTACCACAACTAAGTGGTCTTTATTTATTCTTTTACTTATTGATGTCTATCAAAGAGATTTTTTTTTTTTTTTTTTGCTTGTACGTATATTTACACACATTCCTCAATTTTTAACCATCATTATTGTCTAAAATGTCGTGTTTAACACTACAGGAGAGTGTTTTACTGAGGTGCTTTGTCCTGTAGCTTTTCTCATCAAGTCCAAAGGTGCATGAGTTTATACGTTTTAACTTAAAATTTCATATGTTTCACTTATATGAATGGATCCCTACGAGTGATGGGTGATCATTCCCCGTGAGTGATGGGTGAACATTCCTTGTGGGTAATGGGTGATTACCCTTAAGTTAGCTTTATTGAATAATTGTTATGACATTTATTTATTTTCTTTTTGTATATTTTGTTAAATGTTGATTGATTTCGTGGTGGCTTAGTGCCTAGAAAATGTCCAATTTATAAGGGAAACTCTGCCGAAATTTTGATTGGTCATCTTGAACCTCCAGAAAAATAGTCATAACCTTTACTTAATCATCCTTAAATGTCTTGTAGATTGGTTTAACACTAAACTTGAGGGTCATCTCCCTAATCCACCCTATTTCATACTAACAAATGTTAATTATGATCATGCCTAATTTTCCTGCAAAATTCTCCCCTATCTATATCAAAAACGGCCCGCTTACCGATCTGCCAGCCGATCTACTAATCTTTCAAACGAAAGCTAGAAAGATGTTGTATGCGTGTACCACTTAACCTACCCGCTATAGACAAATAGGACTTGGGGAAGAAGTTCTGTAAAGAAAAAAATAGGACTACAAGCATGGATTGAAGGATTTAGGGAATTCTATGGATTTTACAATCGGGAGATGGGTTTTTGTTGTTGAAGGAGGGGGCCATGGATTCATTATGGAAGCAAGAATTGAGGAGATTGGCCACGGTTATTGTGTCTTTAATGCTTGTATTGTAAATAAAAAAATTCCCCATTTCTTCTCTCATATCCCTTTGAGATTTCTAGCTCTTGAATGGTGATGATTAAAAAAAAAAAAAGGTTCAAATCATATCAAAAAGCAAAAGCTTTTAGATTATCTAGAACCATTTCTTCTTTATTCTTTCATATTCCTTTCATATATTTCTTATCCCTGTTATCTGATAATTAGGTTATCCACTTCTCTAGTCAGTTTTCCATCTGGTGGCCAACTTCTTTTCGTCATTCACGAAGTCTCAAAGATAATAGGACTATTGCTCTTTGCAGTATCAAACTGTTGTTGCTAGATTTGTGAAGGACTGCTTCATTGTGAACGATAAATGTGAGTTTATAAAAGAGATGTTTCCATTATCAAAGGTATTACTATTGAATTGAATGGGGGGTTAGAGAATTTTTATCTTTCGCTATTTTGAATTTGGTATCATCCAAGATAAGATGTCCTTACTCGAAGTATCAAAACAAGAAGTATCGGTCCCTGCCCAAAGTCGAAATTCATTTATACTAAAATGGATTTGTTGGTAACTATCATCAATGAACTTGTCACAGTGAATCATATCATACAGCATCAAGAGAGCCAATCTCAACATCAAGAGGTGCAGTTGGTGGAAGCTATTCAGACAACCCATTTCGAGATACGGTTCTAGATGTTTCAGAGCCTGAGTTTGATAATTATGGGGCATTTATAGATTCTATTGAGGAACCTCCAAATACAAATGCACAGAAGTTCTATGATACGTTGCGAGTTGTAGATACACTGATATGGGATTGGTGTTCAAGCCATTTGCAGCTATCACTTGTAGCTCGGCTATTAAATATCAAGTTCGAAAATAACATGTCCGAGAAAGGTTTCAACCAAGTATTTCAGCTCATGAAGGACGTCGTACCAAGCGGGAATAAAATTCTAAATAACTTCTACGAGATGAAGAAATTAGTATTTGGCCTTGGTTTACCTGTCCAAGAAATAGATGTTTGCACAAATGCATGCATCCTTTATTGGAAAAATGATATCACCCATCAGAATTGCAAGTTTTGTGGTCATCATCGGTACATTCTAAGGAACGATCAGGGGAGTAACAAGCATAAGGAGATACTTTTTAAGAAAATATACTATTTTCCAATAACACTTAGACTACAACGATTCTATTCATTTAAAATGACTACTGCATACAGGCATACGAATAGCTCAATGGTGGATGGCTACATGAGTCAGTCGCGTCATGGTGAGGGTTGGCAAACATTTTTATAAAAGCCATCCTAAATTTGCAAAGGAGACGTATAGAATGTAAGGCGTGGAATGTGCACAAATGGTTTTGCTCCATTGAGGATGTCTGGAAAGTAGTATTCATGCTGGCCAGTCATTCTCACTCCTTATCATCTCTCCCTGTAGATATGCATGAAAGATCCAGTAATATTCTTAACTATCATTATTTCAAATCTAAAGAATCATAAACACAAGGTGGATGTATATTTTCAACCAATGATTGATGAACTGAGGGGATTGTGGTCCGATGATGTCTGCACATATGACATATCTAAGAGACAAAATTTTCAATTATGGGCTATGCTTTTGTGGATAATTAATGACTTTCTAGCCTATGGAATGCTTAGTGGGTGGAGCACTATAGGCAGATTTTCTTGTCCATATTGCGTGGAGCACACAAAATTGTTCCATCTGCAGTTTGGTAGCAAAACATCTTGGTTTGATTGTCATCGTTGGTTCTTGCCACTTGATCATGCAGTTAGGAGGGACACACATTCATTCAGAAAGGACAAATAACATGAAACTTTATCACATGTAGCCTATTTAACAGGTGAGCAAATATGGGCCAGGGTATGCCACTTTCCCAAAAGTATAAATTCAGGACATGAACTTGGGAGGAGCGATGGTAGAGGTGTAATCACAATTGAGTTAAAAGGAGCATCTTTGGGACTTGTTTTAATGGCGAAGTCTATTGGTGCCACATAACATAGACATCATACATAATGAAAAGAATGTGTTTGACAATGTCTTTAACACTATTACAGATGTGAAGGGAAAAACAAAAGACAATCTAAAGGTAAGACGTGATGTCGAGATGAATTGTCATAGGCCTGAATTACAAGTTAGTAGCGCAGGGGAAGGAAAGATTATCATGCCTAAAGTAAACAAACGATGCTTGAGTGGGTGAAGGAACTCCAATTCTTGCATGGATATGCTTCAAACTTATCATGATATGTTGATCTAAAGAAGTTGAAGATGTCTGGCATGAAAAGTCATAATTGTCATGTGTTCATAGAATGATTACTGGCAACTGCTCTAAGGGAATTTCTTCCACTTAACTGTGGAACGTGTTGACGGAATTAAGACTTTTTTTGTAGGGATTTGTGCTCACCAAAATTAGGTGTCAATCACATGAAGAAACTAGATTCCAAAATTCCTCTGCTCTTATGTAAGCTTGAGAAAATATTTCCCCCAGGTTTCTTCGATGTAATAGAATGCCTAGTGGTTCACTTACCTTATGAAGCTCGTGTTTGTGGTTTAGCTCAATACAGATGGATATATCCATTTGAAAGGTAGACACTCAAAAATAATTTAATTTGCACTTTAATATGTGATAATAATAAAATTCAAAAGTGTGCTCTAATTATGGATGTAACAAATTGTAGGTTTTTGCATCGCTTAAAAATTAAGGTAAAAAATAAGGTAAGGGTTGAAGGATCAATTTGTAATGCTTACCCAGCTGAAGAAGCCTTGACGTTCTTTTCCTACTACTTTGAAG
Source organism: Voacanga thouarsii (assembly GCA_026120185.1). Taxonomy (NCBI): domain Eukaryota; kingdom Viridiplantae; phylum Streptophyta; class Magnoliopsida; order Gentianales; family Apocynaceae; genus Voacanga; species Voacanga thouarsii. Next base: position 247,644 of record JANUWF010002337.1, read on the forward strand.
AACATGTTCAAATAATGCATACACAACCGCCTCATAATGCAGAGGTTGCAACTGAGCACAATCCGAAAGACCCTTTGCTATTAATTTGCAAAGTTTAGGGAAGGACATTAGGAAAGATCTAAACTAGATTCCTGACATCTGAGGAATTTAAAGCTGCCACAAACTACATCTTACTAAACTGTGAAAAGGTACAGACTTATATAAGGTATTTCTCAACTACTTTACGATCCCAACACCTATGTATCATAGTGTTGGAAGTCGAAAGAAGGATAGAGAATAAATTTATTGGATGGTTCAAAAATTATGTAAGTTATCTAAATAATATTTGAATAAGTGTATGTCAAATATCTTGAATACAAACTTAGGTGTTTTCAAATTTCTTGTAGGTGTGTGATCTTATCAATAGGGTGACAAACAAATACTTGCAAAACCTCTTGTGGAGACTGTTGAGACAGGTGAAATCATCTCAAGCGTATTTAATTAATGGTTATTGATTTCACACAAATGAGCATGGAGAAGGTAGGAAAAGTGTTAAATACAGAGTTTGTGTTAAAGGGGGCCAAAATGAGCATGGTAGTATTGATTATTACGGGGTGTTAAAGGTGGTTATTGAAGTTCAATTTCCTAGTCATCCGATAGAGACAGTTGTGCTTTTTAACTGTGATTGGTTTAACCCTGCACTGAATCAAGGAGTGAGAGTACACCCTCAATATAAATTGGTATACATCAACAGTAAGAGGTGTAACCCTAAATATAATCCTTTTGCATTAGCTCAACAAGCACATCAATTGTACTTTATGACATATCTAGGAACTAGAAGGCCAATATCTAATTGGATGGCAGTATGCAAACCAAAAGCGCAGCATGTGGTTGATGCACCCACTATTGATTTAGCTTACCAAGAAGAAGTTGATGATAATAATGCAATGAGTATATCTTTGGTAGTTGATTTTGGTCTTTTAACAGGCATAAATGAGTTACTGGATGTTTAGGAGGAAGCATTAGATCGGGACCAAGATTTGAACTACAATGTATCTAATGATGAGCGTGATTGGGAAACAAATTCTCAAACAAAAGTTGATTCTAAGAAATACATTTCAAAGGATGACTCAAGTGAATAGTGTATTTTAATTAGTTGATTATTTCTTCATAGGTCCATCTTGATGTCAATCCATGAAGTACAAGTTACAATTTACTTTTATGTATATATATTAGTGAGAATATGTGATATTTTCCCTTCACTTATATTTTTTAACTATGTTTTTCCCTCTTAGATGTGTCTATTGGAGAGCAGTAGCCTTTTGCTGGTGTAGAACGTACCCATACACGGGACCGTACGCTACCACTTGGGCATGCTCCACAAATCCTAGAGCTTGATGAGCATCCGGGAGATACACTACTTTAGCAGGACAGTGAGTCTCATGTTGTTCCATCATCTGCTGCAACTTTTCAGCCTGGATTTCGGGACTAGGATCTATGACCTTTGATAACATCACGAGCAGACACGTATTATTTCATATATTTTACTGTATTTTATAAGTAGATTATAATTAGTTAACTATATTGCACTTACTTTAATTTTTATAATATGTTTAACTTTACAAACAAGATTTGCTGGTTCTCATCGCTGTGTATAGGAGATCACCTGAATATTCTAGAGGTACTTTGACGGGCCCTACACCACATTTGTGGATATCCCGATGCACATGAAGAATATCTTGTTCGAAGAGTTTCGAGTAAGTTACTAATTATTGTATAAATATATAATATTAATAAATGGATTTTGTATTTCATACATATGTTTTTTGTTATTTATTATTTACTAACAACTTTGAATATAATGTAATTTTTTGCAGATGCTATTTTGTTGGCATGATCACAGTGCTCAAATCCGGTCCAACTGGGAGCACAAGTGCAAGACTCACCTTTCGGACACCTTATCGAAGGTCTGGAGGCAACCCCAGTTGGTCAGTCCCCGTCCTGGATTGACCCTCGGATCTGGTAGTAGATAAGGCAGCACTGGAGCACACAGGAGTTTTAGTGGATCTCCTCCACTACTCGAAAGAACAGGGGTCAGGCCACCTGCACTCATGCTGAAGGCTCAGTCTCATTCACTATCCACGAGGAGCGTATGGTAATTTTCTTCAAGTACTCACATGTTTTGTAATTTTACTTTGTGTAAATTATTTTCAGCCAATATTCTGATAAGTTATTATTGTAACTATACCAGGAGAAGATGGGCGTTGACTTTAGTCATATTAAGTGGTATAAAAGACTACATACTTTTTTAGAGTAAGGATAGATATGGGTAGTACATCAACAAGCATTCTCACAAAGCATTGGTAAAGAGTTAAAAATTGTGAATTATAAAATACTTTACATTTGGTTACATTTCGCTTTAAAAAATTGATGTAGCAATCAATTTTAGGATGACATGATGTCTGCAAAGGAGTGCCTTACTCAGGTTTCTTCCACTGGGTCTGCAAGTATCATCTCTTCTGTTGTCCCAGATAAGCAGGCTCTATTTATTGATGGGGCTGGCAGGTTCAATAGAGATCGCGTTTTTGGACGTGGCATGGAGGCAGCTCGAGCCAGGCAGCAACTCCAGTGGAGTTTCTTGCGATCCACAGAGAATTCTGCACCTGCAGATATAGAGCAAATAGTTAAGAGAGTAGATCATCTTCAGAGTTAGATGACACTGATATCGGAGAGGTTTGGATTTCCCATACCATCGTTACCGTTGACCCAGGCAGCCGATGGGTAGGACAACACTGGTGGTAGCTTTATTCTGCCCTCAAATCCTCATCCTTTGACCTATTCACATCTTCGATCTCCACCCCCACCTCCTTCAACTAGCGCCACTGCTCCCGTAGCTTAGGGATTTTATTGTATATTTTATCATTTATATCACATTTATAATAGATATTTCTTTTGGCATCATTATTTTATTTTCACATTACAATGATCTTGTATATTGATTTTATATTATTGAGATGATTATTTCCTTTCCAGTTTAATGAAATCAGTTTACGTGTTTTTTTCAATTCACATTTTGTGTGTTATATATTGTTTCAATATGTAATATAGGAGAGGGGGTTCAAAATAGTTACAAAATAGGTCTTGTTGGCTCAAAATATAAACTAGCTACGGACCGTCGCTAATCCATAGCAACTTCCTAGGGTTTAGCGACAGTAAAGGTTATTCCATCACTAATATATTCCAAATTTAGCTATAGATTTGCGATGGAAGGAATTTTTTTCATAAATAAAAACTAGCCATCACTAATCCCTTGCTAATTTAACTACTGTTTTGTGATGGAGGAAATTATTTTCAAAATTAAAAATGCAAATTTGGATAGCCGTCACTACTCTCTCGCTAATATAGCTATGGGGGTTTTCAATGGTGGTTATATTTTATGCATAAAATAAATTTACACTGCTGTCGCTAATTCATCGCAGATATAGCTAGGGTTTATATGACATCACTAATCTCTGACTAACATTGCTACAGTTTATCTATGACTTGAATTAATTTCTTAAAATTCCATTTGTAGAAAATAATATAGTTGTCGCTATTCCGTCACTACACCAAAGAAAATTTGACCATTACAACTTTGTTAACTCGATTATTAGCCCTCGCTAAACCCTCACTATTAATGATGGTTGAGGTCTGCTGTCGCAAAATTTTCATTTAGAGACTAAGTATTCAGCTACGGTGTGTTCTGTTGCTATGTCGTCCTATTTACAATTAGTGACGGTTTAGCGACGACATTTGCCCTTGCTAATGCCGTGATTTCTTGTAGTGTACAATGCACCTAAATCTGTCCTTGATAGCCAAAATATCTCAAAAAAATTTATATAAAATTTATATTACATGAAGAACCTTATATGCTCTCAAAGAACGACAAATGTACATACTAAATCTATTTAAATCTATCTATATAAATTCATTTCGTTAGATAGTAATATGGACAAATATGGATATATATATATATATTCTATATAGAGAAAAAGAAGTTTTGTGGATACTGTTCATTTTTCATTAATGGGGGCATTTATGTTTTTTTGTTACTTTTTTTTTTTTTTTTTGCCAATGAGGTGCAGAGAAACCTCTTTTTGCACCTGACAATACCCACGTGAGATGTGTACTTCTTCTTAGTATTGGTTCTTTCCATTCATTCACATCTTCTGCTGCCAAATATCACTTTCCCAACTATTCACAAACAGAGCTAGTTTCAACTTCTTCCCTTTCTAAGGAACCAGTGATGGCCAGCTATAGATTTTTCTTCTCATAAGTAATTCTTGAATAGATTCAAGGATTGAGGATTTTCTTCACATTAGTCATGCCACTAAATTTATAAATATGTCCAGAGGCAGATTCCAATCGAACGAATGAAATAGTCGATCCTAAGCTATCAGCACAAATGTTACCCCAAGAGGAGTGCCAGGTCACTTCCTTTTGCCGGCACTAAAAGGTATTATCTTGAAATCAGCTCCGTGGCTTATTTCTACTCGTCTTCCGTCGACTGTCAATTGCCTCTCCGGCTTGAATTCTTCCATGTTGTCCAATATCTTCATGTTCCAACCTAGGCTGTGCCTGTTGATGAAGACCCGCGTCTTTTCAGGGATATAGTAGCTGTTGATTGTGGTGGTTTGGGTCAATTTCTAACTGTTTATATTTGAGGTTGCATGTCATTGGAAAGGATGATCTAAGGCTTCGATTTGTGCATTGCAATCTGAGAAGAGGGTGTTGTATGTTTAGGTAAAAATCAAAGTTTTTGTTCATTTCTTTCCACACACACACATATGTATGTATGTATGTATGTATGTATGTATGTATGTATGTATGTATGTATGTATGTATGTATGTATGTATGTATGTATGTATGTATGTATGTATGTATGTATGTATGTATAGTTTTTTTTCATTCTACTGCCTGTGATTTTCTTGGAGGTCATGGATGTATCCTCTCTATGGTTAATTTCTTGGTAATGGATTTTAGCATTTCTTGAAGTAATAAATTCAAGTTCTGCTGCATTTCCACCTTTTTTTTTTCTTCTTTTCTTGAAAGATATATGTATGTGGGCCTTGTTTGGTTTATTAATAAGTTCTAATTGTTGAGTTTTACCTTTTTAATCAATAGCACAAATTTAAACATTGCAAACATTTCTTTTACATTCTAAAATAGTTTATATGCCTATTTGACTAGATTCTTATGATTTTTGTTGAGAAGTCATCTAATGTTCTATTAATGTTTTCTATCTCTTTGATGGTAGAGATACTGTTAATTTCATTAGTTTTTTACAATGTAAGATCCATAAACTTGAGAATCTATAGCTAGATGAGTGTTGTTAGAGATAGTTGCAACTTGAATTGAGAAAGATTGGTCTTTCCTTTGTTTCTTGATCCTTACCTGCCATAGCCACCCCCTCCAAAAAAAAAAAAAAACTTTTATTTTTAATAAAAAAAAGAAAAATTTTGAAAACCCTTTTTCCTTTTCTGTGAGATGCTAGAAATTATTTATATCGCATTGTTAGTAAGAGTTTGCAGAATTTATGAGAATTACCTCTCAAGTTAAATGCAAAAATTATTTGTGGAGTACATTTGCTTCTTTAGATTTGAAATGACATCGGTTCCTTTAATTGTTGTTGGTGAGTTCAATTTGTTTTCATTCTTCAATATATTTGAGAGTTACATGACCATCAACAATTAATTTTACTTATTGACTGAAGCATTATTTTTCTTGAATTTGCAGTAACTGATTTTGACAATACTGTCACTGCCTGGAATAAATATGATCACGGTAAGTATACAATGCATTTTTAAGGACTCTATGATTTCAAAATAAATGGATCATTCTGTCTCTCAACTCTAAATATAGGCTAATAGATTGAAAAGAGAAATTTTTACATGGCCTTATAGAGATTACAACTTTTAATTAATGCAAGGGTGCTTTTTAGACAATTTGGCAATTCTGAGAGGTTTTATCAATGTGTTTTTCATCCACTACTGTGAGTGGACTTGTTTGCTATTGCAAAGCAATGTAGTGTTGCTGCAACTCTAGGACTACTATACAATTTTAGCCTAGCTCACCAGGTTTGATCTGTGGGTTTGAGATTTACAAATAAAAAAATGCCAATGTAGAGTCATCTTAGTGTTTTCTAGCATTATAAATGAATCTTTGATGTGTATGAGCTAAAGAATCATCTATCCAAGTTAAAATTCTTATAGATATGAGCAATTTAGTAAATAAAAAGAATAACAAAGAGATAGAATACATGAAACTCATATCAAGGATCTAGGTTTCTATGGTTAAGATGATGTTATATGCTATTGAATGTATTGTCCTAGACAAACATTTCTTATGGTTCTTGCTTGGACATGTATGAATGTATACCATTTAGCTTATAACAATGATTGGTAATATGGCACAGAATCTATATCTTAGGTGTGTGGTAATTGACAAATGATACATGTAAATTCAGCATGTTCTTTATTAAAAGCTAAGAACTTATAGAGCATAAACTATGATAATTTAACATTCATTTAGCTAAAAATTTAATTATATGAGTTCTCTAATTTATGTTTCTTTTAGGACTAAATAATTCATATTAAAACCTTGGACTGCAGCAAGTGATGGCATGCTCAAGATGTATGCCCTATCTGGGCAAGAGCAAAATGACAATGATTCTATAAGGGGAAAGACTTGTATTCTACTGAAAAATGCTAGGAATCCTAACATTTTGTTGTTTTCAATAAACAGAGTTAATGCTTCTCATATCTGGGGAAAGGCTTGATATTATTTTCCAGAAAAATTGACTAACAAATTAGTAGTTAAAGCATGCTTGATTATTGATTTGCTACCAATGAAGAAATCTTGTAATGCCTAATACCAAAGTTGTGTTAAAAATTAGAATCACAAAATTTCAATTTTATATTGCTGGAAGAATGAAAAGTGAAGGGTCTACGGATAATTATTAGATTGAAGCATTTTGGACTGATACATATCATAGAAATGAACATTAAAGAATCCTCATCATTTAAGTCATAATCATTTCTTCTCTCCATCTTCTTTTTCTTTTAATTCTTCTTCCTTTAAAGATTTTGTTATCTGAAGTGGCACTTTGATAAGGTCTTATATGTTATTTTCCATTTATTGTAAAAATTATCGTTGGAATACATGAATTGAACAACAGAATCATCAATCCTATTAAGGTAATAGTGGGAACCCATGGATTTCAACTATAACACACTAAAAACTCAATGTTTCAAGTATAGGTGAATTGAACTTGTTTCTCTTCTCTATAGAAGAAGGGAAAAAAATCCAGTTAAACCAAAATAGCCAATGCCAACATTTTTCATATTCGCCAATGAGCAACATGCCAAACTACTTGCAAAGACCAAAAATGTTTTAGATGTATATGAAGGTCTAGCTTTTAGTTTATTGGTAATTGGTAATATGATCATTGTTCAATTGGTGGTACTAAATTAGTGATGGTTTTGATTTGGTAGGTTACAAGCATCAACGATGATGAATGGAAGAACATGACAGATAAGAAGAGGCCCCTTCTGAAAAGGTACATAATGCCTCAAATGTTCTTCCATTAGAATTAGTCCCTATCCTTTTCTTTTTTCCTTTTTTTTTTTTTTGAAATATCTTCAATTTGAAAATGTTAGATGGTAGAGAAGAATAAGAAATAATACAAGTACGAAATAGAGCTCTACAAGTTGAAGAAAGATAAGGAATCGCCTAACCTAAAAAAGGAAGAAGAAGAGCTAATAAAGCTTCAAAAGCAGAAAGCTTTGCAATTTCTTTTCTATGTTATCGATGACAGATTTACAGTACTTGCACTTTTACGTTTTAGAATTAGCACCACACCACTAGTTATCTAGACAAAGAACCAAGTTTTACATGCATTTATGATATGAAAATAATAGATGGTATCAATTGTATATACATCAAATTTATGTACAATTTTTTGAAAAGAGAATATAAATATATCTTCACAATTTATTTTTCTAACCCAATATGCAAAAGGTGAATTTTGATTAGGATTGTTGGAAATATTAATGCATTGGGCCTACAAGGTATTTATAGTGAAAGTTTTGGTTGTCATTGCAATGGAAATGCGCTAAAAGCCAATAGAATTGTGCTTCATGTTAAAGGTCCACAACAATTACAACATTTTAACAGTTAGCATAATAAATGAGAAGAGAGCAAATTTCCTCTTCATCACTGGTCTGGAAAATTAGAATTTTCTCTGTCCCAAAGACAAAGAGTACAATGGCTTGATTTCTGACTTTGAGAATATCTTTGTCAGTAAGCCCAATCATTTAATTTTAATTGAAAATTCACGGAACCTACATTGTAGCTCATTCTATTACAGCTGCAAGTGAAAGGCAATTCTTCCAATGCAGTGTATGTCCTATGTCCAATTCATTTCAGTCTTTGTAAAGTTATATGGTTTATGTGAGCATCTTGTTCATTCAAACTTCCTTTGTGCAAGTTGCCCTTTTCTTTGTAAATGGATGACCTGTCGATGCTAAGGGGGTTGGTAGAAGAGTACTAGAAAGAGTGCAATAAATGTATGATACTGAGTTAGCTGAAAAGCAATTTGCGTATGATGGCAAGAAGAGTTTGTTTATTGTTCTACTACTTCCGCACAACAAACTAGAGTTCACAAAGGGATGCTTGAGGACGTTACATCAAATAGGTTTTTTTGTTTGGATTCAGTACCTTCATGCCATTTTTAATCATTTCATATGCATGCTAAAATGACTTTTTTAATTAGGAATAATGGAAATTGTAGCCTTGATGGGCGGGAAAGTCCAAATAACACTGACCGAAAGAGGTTATGACGTGTGTATCATACCAAAACTTTTCAAGTGGAGATAAGCTATGTTGCCAAGATACCCATGTAGGCAATTGGAAATGCATTGTGCAACCAGGAGTCAAAGAACTCCCAAGAAGCGATACATGTGCTGGATATCATACTGCGGCAGCATGCATCAAAATAGTAAAATAGGTTCCTTAGTAAAATGATTATTATCTTCTGACCTAATATATAAATGTTTGTTGAATTTGCTGAAATGTTTGCTTGTTCAAAAATGTTTGGCTTGGTTTGTTTTGTATTGCAGTATCATGTGGCTCAGATGTACATGGTCATGAAAATACAGTAGGAGAACACCCCAAGCACTGAAAGGGTAGGTGATGCGTGTTTTTTAGTGTAGAAAATATTACAAACAAATAACACAATTAATCAAGCTTTAATTAAAATGCCAACCACTAAAACCACACATACGAGTAAATATACCCATCGTATGGTATAAGGCATAGCAAGTATCGAATATACGAGAACTTAGGATCCCATCTTACTTTACCCAAATATTTATTGTTTAGCCAATAAAATAAGCAGAGAATACAAAGGGAAATAAATAAAGATAAAAATAGATATAACTCAAGAATCCAATTTCATGTAACTAGCCAATTATCTTGAAAACACAAGATTGAATCAATAAGCATTCATCACAATCAATTGTCGTCTTGGTATCATGAAGGATTTAATATAGACCCACTTCGTTTGCAATTCATGGAATCACTAGCTTCTAGTTAAATTAGTGAACATATTCTGTCTCGACTAACTTGTCCAAAAGATTCATTAAAATCAATCATTATATAAACCCCTAAATTCTAGGTGATTTAAAACATAAAATTAGTCAATGAATCCATAATCTAGCAATCATTAGCTAACTTTTGATTACCAATGTTCTAGATAGTTAACCAATTTTTTAAGCAAGTTAAGAGATAACAAATATGAAATTAATTAATTAAAGTCATTACCAACCTCTTTTTCAAGCAAGTCAATAAAAAAAATCAATCTACCAACGCCGTAAGAAAAACAAGTAATCAAATACCAAGAGCACAAATCAGTTGTTCAAAAGTTCCAATTAACTCAAAATCATAATTTCCAAAATAAATATCCAATTACAATCAAAATATTAAGCACATCATTGTTAAAGAAAAGTAAACAAAGGATAAAAGGAAAAACTCATAGACAAGCCCTTCTTCTTCTCTTGAACACCTCCTTTGAATAATGCTCTTTCGAATAATTCTCTTGAACACCACCTTCAATGACTTAGGGAATTGATGGCCTCAAGTATATGGATTTCTCTTCACACACTGTATTGGCCCTATTTTTAGTCATCACTCATCATTTTTTCTCAAAAATTCTTTCTTTCTTTCTTTTGCTCTTTCTTGCCCTTTTTGCCTTCGGGATAGCCTCAAGAGAGTGCAACAAATTCACTTGCTACTTCTCCCCATATTGACCTTCTTTTCAGCTAAAGGTCATCAATGATCATTAATAAGAGCATTTTTTTTTTTTCCAATTCACACCAACAATAGTGTTGTTTCTACTCATTGTTGTTTTTCAACTTAAATCAAATTTTTTCAACATTCTCCACAATCTTTCCTCTCAAAGATGTTATTTGCAACTCACATTTTTCTTCATAACTCAAAGCTAGCAAAATTTAAACTTATAATACAAGAGTTAGCCAATAAACTCTTCCCATATTCATCATATCCTCTATATTCAAACTAGATGAGTCAAATAATATTCAAACACCAATGCATAAAACAAGATTAATCCAAATTCTTAAGTCTTGACAAATATCCCATCCAATAAAACTAATTTCATCAAAATCCACCAAATGAATGACAAAACTCATATCTAAGTAAGAAAAAGAATTACAACCTTGTGTAACAATGAAACCACTGAAATTTTTTAAAAAGTTTCACAAAGAATGATATGGAAAAGTATTTCTTCAACCTCATTCTCCCCCACACTTATACTGGACATTGTCCTCAATGACTAAAGATATAATAATGAAAGCAAAGCCAAGAAGATCAAAATAAATAAAGAGGAAGAATAGAGAAAAGAAAATACTTCCATTGCGCATTAGCTCCAAATTTTCCAAACTTTCAAATTTTCAAAATTCAAAAATTTCAAGGAAATATCAACAAAGTTTTCTTTCAATCAAAATCTTTTAAACCAAAATTTTTCAAATTAGCTCAATACCAAGAAAACACCAAGATGATTGATAAAAACATGGATAAAGAATATTACCAAACCACTCACCCACACTTAAATTGGACAATGTCTCCATTGGTAAAAAAATAAACGCAAGAAAGCATCTCTAAAGGGACCAAAAATAATAAAGTGGTAGAAAGTTTAGCAATACTTCCCAAGTGCAATCAAATGCCAATAAATATTAAAACATGAAATAGAGAGAAAGGCTTGTTCAAGAGGACTTTATTCCTACTTATAAAACAAAACACAAATAAAAGGCATAAAAAAATAATAACAAATTAAAGACACACCGGAACAAAAGAAAATAAACTAGAACAAAATACTAATAGAAATCCTAACAAAGCAAATAAAGATATGACTCACTCCCCCACACTTAAGTTGGAAAATATTTTCTTTATTGGGCGGTGGGGGAGAGAGGGGGGGGGGGGGGAGGGAAGACACCTAACAATTACACAACAAAACAAATATACAAACTCTTTCCACTCATCATGCTTCCTTATAAAACCTTTAGAAAAGCAATTAAAACACAAAATAGAAGATAGGAATGATGAATGCAGAAAGAAGTGAGGTTTTCGAAAAATAGAAGGTTTAGGAAAATAATCTTTCTCTAACATTCTTTTAGCCACACAAATATTTTTTTAAACATATAAGTGCACATGGTCTTGAAAGAATGCATCAAACTTGAATTCACTATTTAACCCTTCAAAGAATTTTTACAATTAAAATTCCCCTTTAAACTTAGTATTTGGGTTCTCAAAGATGGGATCAAGAAATCCTTATTTTTCAATATATGATTTACAAAAACTAACTTACCTTGCTTTGAAGGGGGTGAAGGGTAATTACCACTATTCTCCAAGGACTTCTTATGACGTAGCATTGAAAGATCTAACTCCTTGAGGCATGGTAAATTCAACACATGATCAACGGCATTATTAGGCTCCGATAATTGAGAGGTACCTATAAATTCATGTGACAAAGAAAAATTAGAAATATTAGAGCACAGATTAGAATCAAAATTTTTCCCCATCACATTGTGCAATTGTTCTTCATATCCTCTCTCATCTCCTTGGGAGTCCTTTTGTTAAAGTGTATGGGCTTTTATGGCATCTTCAACCAACTTGGAAAGTTGTGTTCTTTGATGGCCGAATCATTAGGATGGACATGCTTGTGCTAGCAACAAAAGATTTGATTGAAGCATCAAGTGACGTCTCACTAATAGCGTTAATCCAAACTTGCAACCATACCAACGTATCATCATTATAACTCCTTCGACATTGTGCCCATGAATAATTATCCATGATGATGTTTTGAATCTATCACTCAAAGAAAAACAAAAATCAAATAGAAAATAAAAATAAAAATAACAACAAAAAAAATAATAGAAAAACAAAGAAAAGAAAAACACACAAATTAGAAATATTCACAATCTATCTAAACACAAAACTTAGTGATATATACAAATACAATAAAGGCTAAATCAAAAATATTCGAGTGTTTCCGATAGTGCCCATCCCGGCAATGGCGCCAAAAACTTGACGTGTGTTTTTTAGTGTAGAAAATATTACCAACAAATAACAAAATTAATCAAGCTTTAATTAAAATGACAACCACTGAAACCACACATACTGGCATATATACCCATCGTATAGTATAGGGCATTGCAAGTATCGAATCTATGAGAACCTAGGCTCACACCTTACTTTACCCAACTCTTTATTGTTTAGCCAAAAAAATAAGAAGATAATAAAAAAATAAATAATGATAAAAATAGATATAACTCAAGCATGCAATTTCATGTAACTAGCCAATTATCTTGAAAACACAAGATTGAATCAATTAGCATTCATCACAATCAATTGTCGTCTTGGTATCATGAAGGATTTAATATAGACCCACTTCGTTTGCAAGTCATGGAATCACTATCTTCTAGTTAAATTAGTGAACATATTCTGTCTCGACTAACTTATGCAAAAGACGCATTAAAATCAATCCTCATATAAACCCCTATATTCTAGGTGATTTAAAATATAAAATTAGTCAATGAATCCATATTCCAGCAATCGTTAACCAACCTTTGATTACCAACGTTCTAGACAATTAACCCCATTTTCAATTAATTTAAGAGATAACAAGTTAACCCCCTTGTGCCTCATGATATGATGGTGGACTTGGTTAGGGATGTGACTACCCAGGATATCAGATTGGCTCTGTGGGACATTGGGGATTCCAAAGCACCGGGACCGGATGGTTACTCGGCATTATTTTTTAAGAAAGCATGGAGTACGGTTCGGCAGAGTCTGTGTGATGAAGTTACGGAATTCTTCAGTTCGGGAAAAATTATTAAACAGATTAATCACTCTATCATTACCCTGGTGCCGAAGAATGATCACGCTGATAGGGTAAGTGGCTACCGACCTATTTCCTGCTGTAATGTGGTTTATAAGATCATATCCAAAATACTGGCTGATAGACTCAAATTGGTGGTCCCTCATCTAGAGGACGAAGCACAATCCGCTTTCATTCATGACAGACTCATGACTGATAATATCTTACTAGTCTAAGAACTGCTGCGAATGTATAGTTGTAAAAGAGTTTCTCCAAGATGTACATTGAAAGTGGACCTCAGGAAAGCCTATGACTCTGTCAGCTGGGATTTCTTATTGGACTTACTTACTGAGCTTGGTTTCCCTCATCTATTCGTGATATGGATTAAGCAGTGTGTAACCACTACCTCCTTCTCTGTTGCTATCAATGGAAATGTGGATGGCTACTTTACTGGGGCGAAGGGTCTGGGGCAAGGTGATCCTCTCTCTCCACTTTGTTTGTTATCTGTTTAGAATATTTCTCAAGGGTGGTCAAAGTGCATACACTTGGGACATCATTCAAGTACCATCCTAACTTTAAGGACTTAAGGTTTACCCACCTTGCCTTTGCGGATGACCTCATCTTATTTGCTAGGGGAGACTATCCTTCTATCCGTATCCTCCTTGACTGTTTAGAATAATTTAAAAGATGCTCAGGTCTTGAAATCAATAAGGATAAATCCTGCATTTATCTTGCGGGGATGGCTATGGATAATCAAGAAGCTATTATGGCAGATACGGGCATACCTATTGGAGAAATTCCATTTCGCTACCTTGGACTGCCAATCATGAACGGTAAAATTAGACTAACTCTCTTCAAACCATTGCTTGATCGTATTGGTTCTTATATTGGGAGATGGTCTGCTCATTCTCTCTCTTTTGCTAGGCGTCTGCAGTTGACTCAATCTATGCTCCAAGGGGTCAAATGTTTTTGGCTGTCAGTTCTTCCTACTTCTTATGTTGTTATCTCTCAGTTAGAAAGGATGGCTGGGGACTTCCTATAGAACTCAAATTACCATCCGGTTGCTTGGAACAATGTTTGCCTCCCCAAGACTGACGGTGGCCTTGGTTTGAGGAACTTAAAAATTTGGAATGGAGCTCTTCTGTCTACAATCATTTGGGACGTACACGCCGAGAAGCAATCTTTGTGGGTCAAATAGGTGAACCACTACTACTTGAAAGGCGGCTCCATTTAGGAAATTGAAGCTCAGAAGGAACATTCCCCTTTGTTTAGGAAATTGCTGACAATAAGAGACATGTTCGTAGAGCGTGAAGGTGACTCTCACTGTGCTACTGTTCTTGTTCAGCCATGGGGCAATTGTACTACTTCTTTCACCTCTCTTGCTTATGACTATCTTAGATCTTCTTCACAATCTGTGTATTGGGCCAACACTATATGGAAGCAGGGTTTAATGCCCAAACACTCATTCATTCTTTGGTTATGTGCGAAGGGCAGGCTTAAGACCAAAGATGCACTTGTGTTCAGTCTCGATGACTTGAAATGCCCTTTATGTAAGTCTCAGCCTGAAATGATGAATCATTTGTTTTTCAAATGCGCGGTTTCTGCTATTATCTGGACAGAAGTGAAAACTTGGTTAGGACTTCCACAGTCTTTGAATTTAGCAATAGCTTGTCTTAGGTGGTATAAGCATGGCAATGGGGGTACCTCATGGATTTCTAAGGCCAAGTCTACTGCTTTGTCGGCCACTTTTTATTTCATTTGGACTACCTGAAACAAGGCCATTTTTTAGGGTGTAGTCTGGCAATCGGAAGCTATAGTGAAGAAGATTAAAAAAACATGTATACACTGTAATTTTTGCTTTGTACCCTCATGTTAAGACTAGTTTTGAGATATGTACTGAGATCCTCTAGGTTGTAGTCTCCCTGACTGCAAACTAGTATTTCATGTAAACTCTTATTCATTAATATTATACCATTTACATTTGAATTAAAAAAAAAAAGAGATAACAAATATGAAATTAATTAATTGAAGTAATTACCAACCTCTTTTTCAAGCAAGTCAATAACAAAAATCAATGAACCAACAAGAAATCAAGTACTACGAACACAAATTAATTGATCAAAAGTTCCAATTAACTCAAAATCTTAATTTCTAAAATAATATCTAATTACAATAAAAACATTAAGCACATCATTGTTAAAGAAAAGTAAACAAAGGATAAAAGATAAAACACATAGACAAGTCTTCTTTTTCTCTTGAAAACCTCCTTAGAACAATGCTCATTTGAGTAGTGATTGAGTGGCTAGCCTGGATCATTCAAATCACACCTTTCTTTTATGTCTTCTTGCACTTTTATGGGCCTCTAAATTCATGACTAAGGAACTCTTGGCCGAGTAGAATTCGGAAAATACCAAAATCCTTGTGGAATTCCAAAATTCGTACATAGAATATTCACCCTCCAGAACATATCTATCGCCGGGTACCTTCGACCACCTGGCGCTAGGTGCATTCAGAGAGAGAGAGAGATTTAAATAAATTGGTCACCATTCAATTATTATTTTCAAAATCCAAATAGACGCCATTCTGCCTAATCATTGTTTCATTCAAATCGTGTCATCTTATGCGATATGTTCTAAATTCAATTCACGTCCTCTATCATAAAAATCTTACACTTTCGGATGTTAAAAAGGGGAAAAAAAAAAAAAACTCACATATCAAGATATCTTCTTGTCCTCTCTTAGATGTAAAAAAAAAAAAAGGAAAAACTAAATAAAGTGTTCTAATTTTTAGATCCAATTCACATCCTGTATCAAAAAATTATCATCCTCTTAGACGTAAAAATAAATATAATTTTTAATTTTTAAAACTCGTGTAACAAAATATTCAATAACAGAGGGAGATGAACATGGAATTAGAGACAAATTACAAGCAAAAACATGCAAGAGATAATATTATAACTTGCGCAAAATGTTTTGGGGGATTTAGAAGAACTTATCTGAAAATTTTTATTTTTTCTAAAAATTTTGATGAAAACAGACACGACAATCGTACCCCCTAAATTGAGGGCCGAAGATATAATAAAATTAGTATTACATGGATTACATTATTTGCTCTCGACCAATTATAAATGTACTTCTATAATCTATTTAAATTTATCCATATTGATTCATTCAATTTACATGAAAATAATTATCGATGGATTCTTGAAATGAATTGATTATTTTGAAAAAAATTCTCTTGCATTTGCTATGCCTGGCTTCTTACAGTAATTCAGTACATTCAGTTTGTTCCGCATTTAGCGGTGTGGGGGGGGGGGGAGAAAAGAAAAACTATTTCAAACAAGCTATTCACTTTTCATGCTTCCTACTAAAAAGTTTTTTTCTTTTTTAGAGGATCTTTCACTATATAAAACCAACATTCGAATTATCTGTAATATTTCTTGGGACATTCTTTCTAACATTTCTATTATAAAACTTCATTTTTTTTCTTTAATTATAAAAAACACAGTTACTAAATTAGCAGTTTTCTGTCTCCTCTTTCTTCCACGACTTTTCCCTGGAAGTTTGTTCCCTCGACTTCTCTCCTTGCAAGTTTTTACATTCAAAATCTTGGGCTCAGTTCAAATGAAATCTACGCCAAGTTTTTATCATTTAAGCAAACGTTGAAAGATATCCGACGACAGGAACGAGAAAATTGGAGATAATATTATAACTTATGTAAAATGTTTTAATATCAAAACTTAATATAGCCTTATTTGCTCTTGACAAACAACAAATGTACATTCACAATCTAGTTAAATCTATATACATAAAATCATTTAATTAGATAGTGGTAAATAAATTTACATGGAAATAAATATATGGAAGGATTTAAATAAATTGGTCACTATTTGTTTCTTTCCAAAATCCAAGTAGATAACATTTTGCCTAGTCGTTGCTGTGTTCAAACCGTGTGTCATCTTATGTAATATATTCTAAATCTAATTCATATCCTTATATATATAAAAAAAAATTATCCTCTTGGGTGTAAAAAAAAAAATAGTTTTAAAATTTTAAAACTCACGTAACAAGATATCTTCTCATCCTTCTAGATGTAAAATAAATAAATAAATATGTTATAATGTTTAGATCAAATTCACATTAAGTATAAAAAAAGTATTGTCCTCTTTGATTAAAAAATAAACAAATTTTCTAATTTTTAAAACTCAAAGTAACCAGATATTCAACAACGGAGGAGATTAGGGAATTTAGAAGAACTCTTCTGAAAATTTTAACTTTTTTTCCCAAAGAATATAGCATTTCAATAAACTTTGAAGGACAGACACCGCACCGTACGTGCCTGCAAATCCATTTTCGAGAGCCGAAGATATTACAAAATTATATTACAAGAATTACTTTATTTGCTCTCGACCAATTATAATTAATGTACATGTACAATTTATTTAAATCTATCTATATAAATGTGTTTAGTTAGATAGAAATAAATAAATTTACATAAAAATAATTATAAATGAAAATTTTTAAATAAATTTGTCACCATTCCAAAATTCAAATAGATTACCATTTTGGCTAATTGTTGTGTTCATTGGGGGCCAATCCCTTTGCCGTATAAATAAATATTCAATTCCTGTCTCGTGGGCAAGCTTTCAGGTTGTGCGACCAAGAACTCAAATCTCAAGAAGCAGCCATTTTCACTGTAAGTTTTTCGATTTTCCATTCTTGCCCAGTGATTTGGCCTTTTTTGGGTTTTTGGGATGCTTCTTTGCGTTGAAGCAATTGGGTAAAGCTCCTATGGCTTGATCGAAATACTAAGAAGCTAAGGTTTTAAACTTTTCAGTTTATGCTTTGAATCTTTTTTTTTCCCCCTCTGATTTCCATGATTTGATTATTCAGTAGCTTTTGTGATTAGTTAACATTTACCAAGAAATTTGGGAGTAGTTTTCAAGGGGCATTTGGATATGCCAAAATTCATACGGTTTCCTGTAATGAAAAATAGTGGCAAAGGATGTTGATGGTACAGTAGTTGTGTGATGGGAGAACCTGTTAATAGGGGCATTCTTGAATACCAAAACTTGGTATAGAGATTGCCACCTGAGAGAGGGATCTGCTATTTCCTTTTTAATTACAGTATAGATTAGGGAGTTCACACAATGAGTTTTTGTTTTTAATTATTTTTCCATGTAGAGCAGTAAGGGAAATGGCAGTAGTGGTGTGTAAGATTTCCGACATTGTTTGAGGTCATCTTTTAGAACCCAAAATTTGATGCCAGAACTGCAATCTTGTTTTCCTCGTTTATGATACAGGAATAGATTGATTCCTCTAAAAGGATATCCTTTTGCTGCTGGCAATGGTAAGTAGGGATTTCTCATCTACTTTTGGTACATTCCTGAACTTTTTTGCCCAAATTGTTTTGTTTCTCAGGTAAAGTGAAGCTTTCAAAAGTAGAAATTTAATTGCATCAATTGGATAAGCTTTTGGCAATGAAGGAATTAAAGTCTTTGAATCGTCACATTCCTTTTGAGTTAGTCTTCAACATTCTCCAAAGACTCCCGGCTAAATCTCTCATGCGATTCAAGTGCGTTAGTAAGGAATGGCTAGCACTAATCCGTGACCCTCAGTTTGCTGATTATCATTATATGCATGCTCAAGAAAGGGCTGATGCTTCCCATATTCTGATTCATATTTCAAAGCTGATGTTTGTAGAAAGGGGTGATAGTACCTATATTCTTGATGACACAGTCCTGTTCCCAACAAATTTTGAAGCAAATTTCTCCTCTCAACGGCCAATGCATACCTTGTCAGGATGCGTTCCTTGCACCAATATTGTGAATGGCCTAGTGTGCTTCTTCAACCATTTGGAGAGCTTGAATAAAAAAACCTGTAGACCTTACTTGCTTAACATTACAACTAGGGAAACTGTTCCTCTTCCAGAACCAAAATGCGACCCAGACACTTTACCTTTTTATCTTTTGGGGTTTGATCCTATTGCCAAAAAACATAAAGTGCTGCAAGTTCGTCCTGATAGCAAGAGCAATTCCTATGTCTGTGCGATTCTCACTGTGGGAACCAAGTCATGGAGGAAGCTCGATTGCCCCAATCCGAAAAATTATTGGTTAGACATGTGGACTGTCTCTGCCAATGGAGCTATATACTGGATGGACAAATATCCAAAGATACAGTTTTTTGACGTTCGAGAGGAGAAGTTTCACGAGCTTTCTGATGCAAGTGTTTCCAAAGGTATTCAGAAACATAATCAAGGCAGAAAAGACTTCATCTTTTCAGTTGCATGTAAAAAGCAGCGTTTGAATACCTCCTCTTCACTGAAGCTGAGGGCACTGAACACTGAGGGAAATTTCTGGTTAAAAGATACCATACAGATTCCAGACAAAATGACTCTTATTCCTCACATCATTGGCACTACCAAAACTGGTGAGATCTTACTGATAGGATCATCAAAAGTAAACTCCAGGATGCCCTTCCTTGTCTTCTACAACACGGAAACAAGACAGTTTAGGACAACTGAAATTACCTGCCCTCCGCAGATTGGAACTGAGGATAAGTACAGTTTCCCTAAATGGACTTCTTCAAGTATTCAAGTGGAAAACATTCTACCGCTAGAACTCTAAAATGAAGGAAGGTGGTGAGCAGAAGAGAAAATGGTAACAGGCAGCTATATTGTATATATTTTGTTTCTAGTTGTTGCTCATAAAATGAAGGTTTTTATCTGCTTGATGTTTGCCCTATATACTAAACCCTCATAACATTGTTCGCCATAAAATGATTATGATTTTTCAGTTTTTTTTTTTTTTTCTATTTGCATGCTATTATCAAAATGTTCTTTTCTTCTGGTTTTGGTTAATGACATTGTATGTTTTTCTTTATGTTACTGTGGAATGTACTTTTCCCGTTGAACACAATGTTGTTGTAAACTTGCTAACTTTGATTGAGTTAATATAATATACTAAGGTAATTACTTCTTGTATCATGTTTATGATACGCAAGCCAACTTCTGGATGATAATGATGCGAGAAGTTTATTTTCTAATCTTGTGCTATTGTTTAGATGTTCTTTTATGTGTTTTTGCAGAATATGCTAATGTGATGTTTCTGGAGTCTATTTTTCAAATATAATATATTTATTTATTTATTTATTCTTTTTCTCTTTTTTCTTTTTAAGGAGAATTTGCGCTATTACAAGGAAGAAAAGAAAGACAATGAGTTTATTCACCTAGTTAGCATCAAACCAAAGACTTCTTCTAGCTGGTGGTAAGAAGAGTTTTGATCTACTTAGCTACTGTACTGTCATGGTATAGAAGCGGAATAGATGATCATTATACTCGTGGTACTTCGTATCTGGATGCCAAATTTTACATAGTATTTGTAAGAGAATGGTAGGCATGCTCGTTTATCTTTTATATGATTGTGCAGGCATTATTGGTTGTAAAACTGTTGTTCCAAACACCTCACCAATTCAATATGGCTTCCCTCCCCCCCCCCCCTCTTTTTCCCATAGCAACCAGACACGCAATATGTTCTAGTACGCGGTAAGAGGACGGGTACGCGATTCTTTACTTTGAAAGAATCGGATCCGTTAAGGGGTAGGCTCATTCGATACGCTATGATACTTTGAGTACGCTATGATACGCTAAAAGTCATAATATATAAATTATATTATGTGTAAATATATATATATATATATATATATATTGTTTGGAACATAATAATATATAAGTACTAAAAATATGTTAAAAAAATATTTTTATTACATAAAGCTTGTATTATTTTTATTTCAAAAGAAATTGTATTATTTTCTTTTAAATGTGATATTTTAAAAATCAAATATAAATAAATTTTAATTTTAATTAGATATAATGGAACTCTCTTTAAAAAAATGCATTGAAACTTATGTACTTCTTTTTTCTTTTCTGCTAATTGTTAATTCCAAGGCATAACTATTCATTAATTTAGTCGACGGATGTGTGTGTGTGTATATATATATATATATATTGGTGGAAATAAGTAAACTCACAGTTATGTATATTCTCACAAGGGCACAGTTGTAATTTTAACCCCAAAAAAATCCCTATCGTCTTTCATCTTCTCCTTGTTCTAACAAAACAGAGCCTTTCTTTGTTCCCATGGCCGCCACATCTCCTCTCCCTCTTTTCTTCCATGGCCGCCGCATCTCTTTTCTCTCTTTTCTCCTCCATGGCCACTGCAATCTCTCCTTCTTCTTTATTTCATTTCCTTCATTATATCCCCTCCATTTTCTTCCATCTGGCGTTTGAATGAATGGGTTCACTTGTAGCAGAAAATTGGAATGTGAATCCGAGCGAATTTCAACATCCCAATACTGCAAATCGGGACATGCGAATCAATTCGCAATTCAACAGCAAAAGGAGCAAATCTGGTAACTAAATGGAGAATAGGGTAATTTTGGTTGTTTCCCTCTACTCCTTGATCAATAGTGATGATGTGGGAGGTTATTTGGAGAGAAATTTGTGTCTTATTTCCTCAACAACCAACTTCTTTCATGATATGAAGCGTTCAAACATAGTCAAATTCCTGGCCAGATACTACTTCCACTCACCTGGGCTCTATTAGAGGCTGTCTATTTTAGCTATCCTGCAAGCTTACCCAATTGCACCTATTTAGTCCATCTAGAAAATGCTCCTGATTGGCCCATTCAATCATGCTCTAGTTGGCCTACCCAAACAGTTCTTCTAGCTGGCCTGTCTAGTTATGTCTTAACGTGTCTATCCAGTTAAAAGTTGACTTGCTTTGCCAGCTGCATTTTTCAGGTGTCAACACTTGCCCCCTTATTTGTCCTGTTATTCTTGTTAAAGAAAATAGGCCAAATAACTCTTTGGTTTCCCAACAAATTGGCAATTGGGCTTTTTGAGGACTTCTCCTTCATCACTTTCTTAATTCCCAAAACCTAGATCAAGTCAACATTATATTTAAATTTGAAATTCTTTGATCTGATCGATGATACTTTATTATCCCCAATTTTGACTAGCTTAAATACATCCCTCCAAAAGGGAAATCCTTACTATAGTAACCAAAACCCTTACCAGCTACCTACACTTCTTCTTCTTTCTACCCAATCTTCTCGAGATGCCATAGATAACCACTCAATGATTCCTTACCCTAGTTTCACAAACCCTTTATCTTTGGTCCCAATGTGAGATATCTGGTTGGCAACGTTGACCTATTTGACCTTATAAAATCCGATGGGCTGGAATTTCTAATTAAGAGCGCTAAATAGGATTTCACCAAATTTACCAACAAATGGAGATGTTGTTTGAGTTACCTTGAAGAATATAAATCCTAGCTAGACTGAGATTTCAAGTGGTAGAATGGCATCTTAGCCATAAGTTAACTTCAACGGTGTGAAATTGGTTGTTGTTGTTGTTTTTTTTTTTTTTTTTTTTGAATTTCTATAAGTCCAAAGAACTTAATTTAGCTTTCTCATGCCATCTCCTGAGCTGATCTTCAATATTCTTCTTGATCATATCAATATAGATCTGGTTAGTAGCTTCTGTCTGGCTATTAGCTTGGATATAATATAGCTTAGAATGGATTATCTTAATGAGAAATTACTGGGCAAAAGAAATCACCTTGTCATCAATGAACATGATACCTTGGTTAGTGGTAATGGATTCTGGAATAACAAACTGGTAAATAATTTTTAGTATTGAATGAACTTAATAACAGTATCCTGGCTAACTTTAAACATTAATTAGGCTTCAACCCTCTTAGTGAAGTAGTCAGTGTCAGCTAGAATAAAAGTATGTCCTTTTAAGGAAGGTGGGTAGATCTTACAAATAATGTTCATTGCCCAGCCACGAAAAGGCGATTACTTAATGACTGGATGGAATAGTGTGTAGATAGGACTTTTTATACACTTCCATGTCTCTGGCAGGCTGTATATCCTTTTGCATACTTGAAGCAATCCGACACAATGGTCAGCAAGTAAAATCCATACATATGTATTGTCCATCTCAGTTTGGGTCAAGCATGATGAGCCCTACATAATCCTTCTTGCACTCAGCCATTGCACGCAAAGATTCCTTCTTGCTCAAACATTTCAGCAACAAGCCATTGTGACTCCTCTTGTATAGGTCACCATCCACCATTAAGAAATTGGGTGCCATATCTTAACATGCCCACTGGCCTTAGCAGATAGATCTCACAAGTAAGAATAAGACCTATCCACCAATCTTCAGAAGTTTGGCCAGTTAATACTACACACATGGTTTCTTTTTTACCCAGTAGACAAAGTCCTCCAAAAACATATTGTGCCAAATCATTAGCCTTGTTATTGCATTTTCTTGGTACATGCATGATCAATACGTCTGAGAACTAACCAAGTAAGCTAAGGGCCTTTTGCTACAAAGGACTAAGCTTTGGATTCAAGCATTTATATTCCTCAATCAATTATTTGATTACCATATGCAATTTCCCAATGATTTGGACTGTTTGGGTACCCTTTGCAACAAGAACTTCTAAATTGATGATAAGAGCTTAATATTCTACCTAATTATTAGTGCAGGTGGTGTCTAACACAAATAAGAACTTTCTTTTGAAACTGGCTGGGAAATAATGATTAAACATGGTCCAGCCCCTAGCTAGTCTTTGATCTATCAAATGTCAAGTTCCATGGTTAGATATTGACATATTGGTGTGCCACTGTGACTGGATCCTCAATGGGCAGACATGGGTGCACTACAAGAAAAAAGCAATTTCGCGACAGCCAAATCCATTGCTAATTGAGTTTAGCAACGGCTTAGCAACGGATTTTGATCATTGCAAAAACTGGCATCACAAATAGTGACGGATAATAGCGATGGATTTATAACATAATATGATTAGCGATGACTATTTAATTAATGATATTTATAATTAAATTTACAATTAAGGTCGTCACTAACCCGTCGCTAAATTTAGCGACGGCCAATGAATTTTATTTTTTTTAAAAAAAAATTAATTAGCCACAACCCAGCCTAACCGGTTCGGCCTAGCAACTGACCCGACCTGACCCGACCCACAAGATAATTTTATGAGATTATGTTGGACACGGGGGTCGAACCAGCGTCCTTGTTGTGGGGAGCACATGCTCCACCACTAGGCTATTAATATTCTTGTAATTTTTTATTCTTTATATTAATTATATAGTATTTTTTTTAAGATTAGCAATGGATTTGCAAGGGATTTGCAACGGATTAGCGATGGCCCAATTTGCCGTTGCCAATCTGTCGCTAATTAGCGACGGTCGATAATCCATTGCTAATTACCAATAGATTAGTGATATCATTTTAACAATTATTTAGTATTAATGAATAATCACAAATGTCATAGCCAATCCCTCGCTAATTAGCAAGGTATTAAATATGGTATTTGAACAATTCATTTAGTATTAGTGTTAATTATGCACGCCATAGCTAATCCTGCCATAGCTAATCCCTCTCCAATTAGCGACAGTTGAAAAACCCTCACTAATTCGCGAGGGATTAGCGATGGCTATCGGAGAAATTTTAAAAATAATAAATTTAAATTGAAATTTTTGTTTGCCGTCACTAATTTTCGTCACTAAAGTACAGTTTTCTTGTAGTGGTGTTTAGCCAAAAAGTCTGCTACCACTTGACTTTTGACTACCCATAGCAGGACATATTTGAGTGCAAATGCATTAAGCTAAACAGCCCATTTCATTAACATGCCTTGTAGTACAAGTTGACTGAGAAGATACTTGATTATGTATATTTTACACAATACATGTCCACCTTTCTTGGCAGTAAATAATACTCTTACTTGGTGCGAGCATAATATAAAGAAAGGCATGGCATTTAGCTATAATTTTGATTTTAACTTTAAAATTTTAGGCAAAAAATACTGTTTTAGAGTAGAAGTTACTATAGAGGTTTTTCTTTAAAAAAAAAAAATGGTTTTTCTTATTAATGCTTATTGTCAATGACTTAAAATTTGTTTTGGTAGGTGTTAACTCTGTTTTTTACCATCTGGCCATCAAGTCAATAGCTGACCGAACTATAACACCCCAAAAATAAGTAGCCTAAATGGCCAAGAATGTCGCCTCGTCCTTTGGAGCAGGGGTTTTTATAACGTGGTAGGATAAAAACCATAGGAAAGAAAGTAAAATAGAAGGATAAATCTTTGGTACTTAAACATAAATTACATTACGAAAATTTTTTCCAAGATCAGTAAAATATAAATTCTAAGTTTGGCTAAAAGAAAGTATAGTCATCCAACTAGAATTAAAGTCAACAAAAATATCAAGACCTAACACTATTACAAAATGGAACTTCAAACCTCAGCCTTGATGAATATACATCCTCCTAAAAACTTGGTTAGAGAAAGAGTGTGAGATTATAAATAATCTCAGTAAGTTTGGCTTGTGTGATCGTGGTGCAATTTTTGAAATAAATATCATGATGCATGAATGAAAATAAGTTGAACGGATGTGCTCATGATGAAATTCATTTTCATGTGGAAATTAATGTTTAGCGAAAGAATGAGTACATTGTATTATACCACTTAAATAAAATTCTCATCAAATAATATGCTAAATTGCACAACACGATTTCTGGAATAGGTTTTGTTATTTAGACAGAGTCATGGAACCAAAATTTCCACATTAATCCCGATATGTCTTATATGTCTAAGACATGAACAAGCCACAAATTATCCTGTAGACTGTACATCCCTACTGAGAGAACACCCCAAAACATTCCTCTTGTCTAATCCATCAGCCAGATGTCCCATGTTTGTCCTCCGATTTTACCTGCTAAAAATGGGTTTGCTAGCTAAGGATTTGGCTTCGTCACATAGAACTGATGCCCTGTTTGGCAAAAGACAGACAACAGGAGATGGCCAATCTACTGCTAATCTCTTCTAAACTAACGCAAGCTAGTCCTAGTACCTTGCCCATTGAGTATTCAATATCTAAATTTGACATGGTTCAAGAAATTCCCATTCCTATGTAGAATATATATAAATTCATTTCTAAATATAAAATTATTGTTCCAATAGTAGGCAATCCATTTTTCAAGTTTTAGTCCGCTCCAAAATCCGAAGCCACCTTTTCCCCAAGATTTCCAAAAACAAAAGCAAATCCTTATATCCATTCTAGTAATTTGTTCAGTGTATAATAATTCATTAACACCATTAGCTTTGTCGAAAGCGATAATAAAGGGAACTATTTGAATAAGGTTCATGCCATGATTTTCGCAATGTTTGCATGCATGGAATGCATAAGCATATTTTCATGAGCATCATATATTTGATGCAAGACTTCCTAAATTATAATACTAATGAAAAAGCTTCGCATAAATATTTAAGAATAAATGAATTATAATAAAACCATTTTTTAGGATAGGCATCACTTACATGCATAAATATTTCCCTCAAGTGATAGGCTCGTAAAGTGGATCATAAATTTCATGCTATAAGTATAACTGTTCATGAAATCAAGCATGCATTATATATGCAAAATCTTGCATAATTAAAATCATGGTATGTAGGAAGAATGTCGCATTTTATAAAATGCATTTGCGAAACTACGCTTTGAGATGCAAGGACTTACCACTAGTTCAAAACTTAGCAAAATAACTTGAAGTTATCTTAAGTGCTTCTTCCTCCTACGTCCAACTCCAAATCTAACATAAATTTCACAAGAATTAATCTCTTGTCCAAAAGTCTATTAAAAAAAAGGATTTCAAATAAATCCCTAAGGTGAAAAAGAGATTACTTATGCCCTAAGTAATTTACTATTCGCTAATGCTAATCTTAATCACTTAAGCTAACCTTAATAAAACAAAATCCCTACTTAGTCAAGAAAACCCCAATTAGTCATGCAAACCTTAATTAATCATGCAACTCTAATTATTTCACTCAATCAGGCAGCACTTATACTAATTTATACAAGAAGCAAATCAAGAAATCAAATAGCTTGGAAAAAATTAGAGTTCTCAACAAAGTCTTCTTTTATAATGTGTAAGGCATCACTATTCAAAATCATACTAATTAGAAAAATACCAAAATTTTAACAAATATAATCCTAAACATCACACAAAATCCATTTGAGTCAAATTTTGCAACATTTATAGCTGCTCCTTTAAATAAATTCATTTTCCCACTTCAAGCACAAAATTCTATTTTATATACAAAACAGAGGCTAAAATCATCTACCAAATTAACCAAGGAAGCCATTTTATTTGCTTTCAAAAACTTCCAGTTTAACACCTTGATATGTGAGGTGAATTATCATATATTTATCTCCCCAAGATTCCTACAAGAAAGGACTCAAACAATTTTTACATAAAGACTGGGGTGACTAGTATCTGTTTTATGCCGTCAATTTGAAAAATTCATAACTCACAAATTACAGCAGTTTTTACAGTGATTGTGTTTTGAAATTTGCCCAACATCATGAAGTTTCTACATTTCAAAAATCATTACAAAAATCAATCAAGAAAGGGGATTTTCGGAGGTTTAAAATTAGCTATCTGCACAGGGGTTCCTGTACAGATTGCACTGTTTTGGCATAAAGTTCACCAAATTGAGTTTTCTTCACTTAACCCATGCAAAATTTACACCACACTAATCTTAGCACCTAATTACTCATACTCAAGATTTCGGCCAGCATAAGAAAATAGAGAGAGAAAAAAAAATGCATCCTTCAGTACAAGAAACCATCTTAACTTTAGTACTCTTAACTTTAGACTAGATACAACATCATTCTTACAAAATACAACATAAATAAGGCATAACATCACAAATTTTTAGATCTAGACAGTAGCCATGGATTTTTTGTCTTTAATGAAGAAAAAGATGGTGAATGGTTTACCTTGAAACTTGCTTTCCCTTTTAACCAGCAAATACAGCTCACAAACAACACTTGAAGGGCTTTTGTTGAAGATCAAGAGGGGCAAAAACAAGAGGAGAGTGGAGTGTGTGTTTGGCCAAAGCGTGTGGATGAAGAGAAGAGTTCTCTTCTTGTTTTCTATGGCTGCCAATCAGACTTGAAGAAGAGAAGGGAAGGTTGTTTCTTGAGGGGAGGAAGGGTGAAAAATTGCAGAGAAGTGGGGGGGAGCGTGTCGGCCAGCATAGGAAGAATGAGGAGCAAAATATGTTATATACTAGGATATTTTTCCATCTAAGGGTTGAGATGATTTTGCTTGAATATACCCTAAATCGAAAGGTTGTAATTTAATGTGTTTGAAATGGGTCAAGATAGCCCATGGGTCATGGGTTTGGTCTTGGGCCAATGGGTCAATTAGTTAAAATTGGGTTTATCTCGATTTTGAAGAAAAGTTATAAATCATCAAACAACACTAATCTTCTAAACAAATATAAATTTGTTGAAAAGGGCATTATTCTAAAGGGGAAGTTCATTGATTTACTATCACTTAAGACATGAAACAATAGTTAATTTTGACTACATTAACTACTACATATAATACAAATATATATATAATATAACAATTAATTGTGCATAAATCAATTATTACAAATCATGTAAATAATTATATATCTTGATGCAATTATTTCTCTAAGAAAATTAAAATAATGAATATGTGAAATAATCACAAGTAATTCATTTAATTCATAATGCATGGCTAATTTAATTAATTATTTAATTGTTTAAATTGTGATTTGATAAGGCATTACCCAAACTGGCTTAAATATTGATTAGTCTGGCCGAAGGTAAATGTTGGCCAGTCAAGTGTTTTACACTTCTTTTTACTTTTTTTTTTTTATCAAAATGTAAAAGGATTAATATTGATCAAAAGATATTTACATGGTTGCTCACTAGTTCGTAGTCAGGGAGACTAATAACTAGCGAAAATGACTACAATTCTCAAAAATAGTCAAAACATTAGGGTACAAAGTAAAAATAATAGTGTACACATGCGTTTTAATCCTTTTGACAATATCCAATGCTTGGCAAACTTCCCCCTCAAAAACAGCGTTGTTGCGAGCATTCCAGATGTAGTAGAATGTGGCTGCCATAGCAGTAGCCTTTGCCTTAGCTAGCCACAAAGAACCACGGTTGGCATGCTTGTACCACTTAAGGCAAGCATTGGACGTATTCATTGTTTGTGTTAATCCTAGCCACCTTTTAATTTCCCTCCAAATAGTAGCAGAAATAGAGCACTTGAAAAACAAGTGGTTAGTCGATTCCAAATGTGACTTGCACAGTGGACATGACATATCATCAAGCCGGAACATAAGTGCATCCTTGGTCTTCAACCTTCCCCTAGAACACAACCAAAGAATGAATGAGTATTTAGGGGTTAGACTCTGCCTCCAAACTGTATTAGCCCAATAGACCCTCAATGTAGTTGGCCTCAGATATTCATAGGCTTGAGAAGTGAACGAACCAGTACCCATAGCCCAAATGTGAAGAAGATCAGCTGCACTATGAATATCCTATTCCCGATCCAATATCATGTCTCTGATTGAAAGCAATCTACAAAACAGAGGGGAATGGCCCCTGTGATGATCAACCTCCCAAACTGATCTGCCCTTCATATAGTAGTGGTCCAACCATTTGACACACAAGGATTGTTTCTCTGCTTGTAAGTCCCAAATGATTCTAGACAATAACGCCCCGTTCCAAGCCTGTAAATTTCGCAAACCAAGTCCTCCTTTAGTCTTGGGAAGACATATATCTTTCTAGGCAACCAATGCATTTTTTGAGTTCCACAAAAAATCCCTAGCCATCTTATCTAGCTGGCAAATAATAGCTGACGGAATAGGAAGAATGGACAACCAGAAACAGTCAATGCCTTGAAGAACAGACTGGATCAATTGGAGTCACCCTGCATACGAAAGAGAACGTGCAGATCATCTCCCAATGTAAGCCTTATTTTACTATTAGTGATTGGTAAGCCTAGGTAGCGAAAGGGAAGTTCCCCAATAGGAATGCCTGTGTCATCCAAGATACTCTCCTGAGTAGTCCTTCGGGTCCCAACAAGATAAATATTTGACTTATTCTTGTTAATTACAAGGCCCGAGCACCTCTTAAATACCTCCAGGCAGTCAAGGAGAATACAGACAAAAGAACAATCTCCCCTAGCAAACAACATCAGGTCATTTGCAAAAGCAAGATGAGTAATCCTTAACGCTTCACACTTGGGGTGATATCTGAATGAAGTCCCAAGTGTGTGCACTTTAACAACTCTTGAGAAATATTCCAAGGAAATGACAAAAAGCAAAGGAGAGATCGGATCCCCTTGGCGCAGACCTTTAGCACCTCTAAAGAAACCATACACAGTCCCATTTATAGCAACAGAGAACGAAGTAGTGGTCACACACTGCTCAATCCAGTTCACGAAAATATGAGGGAACCCAATTTCTGTAAGTAATTCCAGTAAGAAGTCCCAGTTAACTGAGTCATAAGCCTTCTTAAGGTCCACCTTAATCGTACATCTAGGAGAGACTCTTGTCCTACTATACGCACGCATAAGCTCTTGAACCAGGAGGATATTATCAGTCATGAGTCTGCCTTGGATGAAAGCAGTCTGGGAGATGTCAACAAGATGCGGAATAACCAATTTAATTCTTTCTACCAAAACCTTAGAAATAATCTTGTACACCACGTTGTAGCAAGAAATTGGCCGATAATCTCCCACCATCTCTGCATGTTCAGACTTGAGAACTAGAGTAATAATAGAATGGTTGATTTGCTTTAATAATCTACCAAATGTGAAGAATACTCTAACAACATCACATAAATTCTGTCCAACTTTATCCCATGCTTTCTTGAAAAATAAGGCAGAATACCCGTCAGGACCTAGAGCTTTGCAGTCACCAATATCCCACAGGGCCAATTTAATATCCTAGATAGTGACATCCCTAACCAAGTTAGTCTTTAGGTCATGAGGAACCATTAGCCTAGCACGAACATAGTCCACATTGATTTCCTAGCAACACACCTTAGTTCCCAGCAGGTTCTGGTAGTATTCGACAAATTCATCAACAAGAGCCTTAGGATTGTCAGTCATGTAGCCATCTTCCTTGAGAATCGAAGTAATAAAGCTCTTTTTTTTATTCCGTTTGACAATATTGAAGAAGTAACGAGTATTCTTGTTAGCTTGAGAAACATACTTACCTTTTGCAAGTTGCTGGTAGAACTTCATTTCTACCTCTGCAAGATACCATGCGGACCATTTACACTCCTTGAACTATGCAATAAGATTCTGATCCACAGGGTTCTCAGGTAATAACT
Organism: Voacanga thouarsii; assembly: GCA_026120185.1. Classification (NCBI taxonomy): domain Eukaryota; kingdom Viridiplantae; phylum Streptophyta; class Magnoliopsida; order Gentianales; family Apocynaceae; genus Voacanga; species Voacanga thouarsii. The sequence continues at coordinate 279,304 of JANUWF010002337.1, forward strand.
GTTGGGCATTAAGTACAGCTAAGTTTGCCCGTTCAACACGACTAGACAAGTGAGAGAATTCTAGTCTGTTTAATCTCTGCAAGTCCCGCTTTAGCTCTTTCAACCGACGACATAGAGTGAACTGGTGAAATCCCATGTATGTACGATCCCATACTCCATGAACAATATTGTGGAACGAGTCATGGTCAGCCCAAAAATTAAGGAACCTGAATGGACGAGCAGATCCCACGATGTTATCCACAACTGACCAAATGATAGGGCTATGATCGGAAAGGAATCCAATAGGGAGGAATTCCACCGATGCCTGGACAGGGCATTGGAACCATGCATCATTACCCATAACCCGATCAAGTTTTGACCACACACCCTTGAATTAGTCCAAGTAAATCACGGTCGGACATATGGAAGGTCCTCCAGACCAGTATCAGCACACAATGAGATAAAGTCCCTAATTTCATATGTAGTAGGCATGGTAACACTGAGTTTATTGTCCATATGTAAATAAGTATTAAAATCACCCATAAGGATCCATGCCTCCGATAACGAGGAAGATAAGTACTCAATCTCGTTCCACAGAGTCCTTCTTGCCACAATAGAATTGTAAGCATAGACGAAAGTAAAGAAATAAGTAACATGAGAAATCTTACATGGAGTGCGAACAGTGATAGCCTGAGGCGAGCAATGGAATAAGTTGACATCCACCTTTGCCCATTCCAGAAAATGACTATTCGACCACCATTGGCTTCAGCCATGTTATGTAAAACTGACCAAGTACAAAAATTGTGTTGAAGGATATTATTCAGCCCATCTACAATCAACTTTGTTTCTAGTAATCCGATGACGTCCACACGATGTTTTGAGATAAATTCTCGTACCCCGTGTTTCTTGAGGGTCATATTGAACCCTCGAATATTCCATGAAGAAACTCTCATGGTGGACTAATTAGTGCCTATTTGGCACCAATCAAGTCAACACTACTTTGAGCATATTTCTTCCATACTGACCGAATAAATTGAGTGGCCTGCACTGTAGCCTTACCTGCAGTCACCATAGCCGTTGGGATTTCTTCAGGACTACTAACCTTTTCTAGTAGTACAGACCGACTTATTAATTCCAAATTGGACATGCCTCTGTGAATTTGATCGCATTTGTGGACGTCATATACGCCTTGTCCTGGACCTGCCCCTTATAGCCCTAAACTGGTGTCATTGCCCAACTGATGTTGATGGAGCATCATTGGCACTAGCGCCCCCAGTGGCCAGTATGTCACTGGTTAGTTGCTTGTCCAACCCATGTACACTACCTTCAGCCACAGAATGAACGCTGTGCATTTGTGCATCAACATTTCTTTGGACAGGCTCTTTCCCCTGATCAGTATATGACTGCCTTGTCCGATGAGGTGAAGTTGATCTCAGCTCCTGCCCGACCGGAGCAGACAAGGGCCTTGGCCTACTCTTTAGCCGTTTGTTAGTTTGGTCACCATTTGGTTTCATCAAATGTTCCCTCTTTTTCATTTTTCCCCATGCAAGCCTCTGTGACATGCCCGAATTTGCAGCAAAAATTATAGTAGGAGGGTTCAAACTCAAACCTCACGGTTTGTTGTTTGATCTTGTCGGATGGAAGTCTTATTGGCACCACTTTCACTAGGGGTTTAGATACATCAACTTCCACTAGAACTTAAGCATTGGACAGAAGATCAAATGTTGCTGTGAGCATATCAGTTATAATTGGGATACCAATAGCAGAAGCAATTTTGCTAAGAGCCTTCATGTTCCAACAACCAAGAGGCGAAGCTGGGAAAGTGACCTATATTGGCATTATACGTACCTCTTCCAGGGAAAAATCAAATTCTGAAGGCATCTTCTTGAGCATGAGTGATCTCCCAAATACTACATAAGGCCTTCCATGGAGAACTTCATGTCTGTCCGTATCTGAATTGAAATGGAAGATCAGCCATCTAGAGGCATGAGTGTGAACCTTAGATAGAACACCCCATTGCTTAGTGAGTTCCATGACTGCCTTCAAAACCTGGGAATCTTCCTGCAAACATCCCTGTTAGACAGAAACCCAACTTACCCACAGTATCCTCAAAGTCCAATGCATCAATATTAACAAAGTTTCTTGAGCTGGGAATATGACTTAATTTCATTCCATTACACTACTCCCAGTTCCCTTTCACAACATTAGCCCAAGATTGAATCGTTTGGTTGGACTCCACAAGTTTGAGAGAGGGTTATGACTTCGTTTGTGAGTGGAAATTGTTCCCTACATAGGGAATAGGAGGGACATAAATAATAGAAGTAGTAGAAGGGGGCATGGTCTCCACTTGAGAGCAATTTGGTATACCCTCACAGGGGCCATTATTCTTAACATCAATCTGGGCAGCTAGAGGGTGCATGCTCCCAACATCAGCACCCACCGAGGAGGTTACTAAGTTACGTCCTAGAGTTGGCAATTGAGGCAACTGAACAATAAGGGTAGGTGATAAAGAAGGACTGGGGTCAGGAACTAAGAGTGTCTCGGGTTGAGATAGGGAGGAGAGGTTTGGATTGACCATGTTCAAGGCTGGGGCAGTAGATAACCGAGGCTGGGGAGAGGAGAGAATTGTCTGGGGTGTGAAGGAAGACGACACCCCAGAAATGGTCTGTTTTTTTCGTCCTCTAGTTTGGACGATTAGGTCCAGGCCATGAAAAATAGGAGCAGGCAGATAAAACCAGAAATTATAGAAGAGAGGGTGAGTGGAGTAGGTAGAAGTATTCTCTAGATATGTGGAGTAGGAGGCTGATAGCAAGTTGGAGCAGTTAGAATCTGGGGGATTGGAATTCAAAATGGAGCCTAACATGCAGGGAATAATTCTAATCGAAGCTATAGATTACCAACAGCTGACAAACTGGTTTTCGTAAGAAATATGAGGAGAAAGCATATCAAATATACTGGATGCCAGGAATAGAAGCTTGATCAAAGGAATAGGAGAAAGACGAAAATAATATGATAGCTAACCACTGGGCAGAAAACAGATTCACAACCTTCACAATTCAATCTACTAAATAAGAAAGCTAATAGATCACTTGGTAGAACAGATAAAAACAAGGCCACCAATAAAACCAAGAAAACGCAGTAGAATAGAAGATAGGAATGGTGGTTAGCAACTGATAATAGCAACACAGGCAGAAACATATGCAGGAAACCCTAGCACTGTTGTACCCAAGGAAGACCAGGCTCCAGGAAACTAAAATTGAAATCAAGGACGGAGGGAACAAGGGCAACCGAAGCAAATGTAGATGCAGAAACACACCTTAAGATATCACAGTAGAAAGAAAACAGTACGCATAGATTCAGGCCTAACCAGCAGAGGGATCATGCATTTGTAGAAAGCTTGAAGACCTATCATTGGTAACAAGGAAATTAAGAATTGGGAATAGGACTCAAGGGAGTTGAGAGCTTCTCTCTCTACCTCTTCTCTCTCTTTGAGCATAAAACTTTCTTCTTCTTCTTTTTACTTCCACTATATGATTATGTCTGGGAAATCACACAGTAAGCTAAAGACCAAATAAGAAAGTTCCTTAGAACACCCCAAAAAGCCTCCAAGCAAGCTTCAGATGTAAAATGAATGTAATTATCAATTGAGAACTAGAGGGAATGAACTATAGACCAGGAGTAATACACCAAGAAACACAAACACATAGCAATTTGAAAGAAAGACTTTGTTAGAATTGATTGAAAACAATAAAACTACATGAATTAAAAGGAAAGTTGTAAAGGAAAATAGTAAAACAAGCTTTCAAATGAAATCAAGGAATGACATGCTCTTGAGATAATTTCTTGATCCCCCTTCTTCTATCTGTTCTCTAACTTTTATAGGCAGAATTTGGTTCCCAAGCTTCGAAGTCATGTCCCCATGACTGAAAATGAAGAAGATGGTGATTTTTGTTGTTTCCCTCTACTTCTTGGTCATTAGTGATGACATGGGAGGTTATCACGTTGTGTCACCATTTTCATTAGTTGATGGTTCAAGATTGGTGATGCCAAAGCAAAACTTTTGCCGCCAATGTTTGGTTATCATGTTGTGTTGCCATTTTCATTAGCTTTAAATGCAACATCGAATACTCTTGTTTTCTTGCTTTATTTAATTTGTTTCTAAAATCTCTAAAATTAAACCTTGATTACCATACAGTAGCTTCTTTTATCTGTGGAATATATCAACCATGGTTCTCTGATAATTTTCAGGGTAATGTTCTTAGACCCCTTTATTATCCAAATAACTTTTTTGACAGTACCATAATCTACCGTCAATGTTGTTTAGATGGGAATATATATATTCGAAAGTTTGACATCTTTGATTACAAGGAAGAAAAGAATCATGTTGAAGGAATAAAAATGTTGAAAGGGCTTAATTTAAATTTGCCAAAACATTATTATTTTATGGAAGTAACAGCAGTTATCACATGATTGAAAGAATTTGATAGTGCATGAGCTTGCATTCATGATGGATCTTAATCCATCCTTTTATAATTAAAAATTTTTTCTCTCCATATTAATATCTTCTTCATCGATCGATCACTTAATCAATCATTCAGTTTTCCGAGAATCTATCAATCATTCAATTAATATCTTCTTCACGTTGTTCACCTCTTCATTCAAATCACACTATAAATAGTTTCCATCCTCCTTAATCTATACAATCATCATCTTTTCCTCCTCTTCCTCGTCAAAAAAGAGCCAAAAAATGGCAATTTCAACGATGCTCTTCTTCTCCATTACTGTTCTTGCATTTCTGTCTCATGTTTTTGCTACATACAATGTAGTGAGCTTTGGTGCAGCAGGGGATGGAAGGATGGATTCCACTAATGCATTTCTCTGGGCATGGATGGCAGCTTGCAGCTCTATTAGTCCGACAAATGTTTACGTGCCGAGGGGGAGTTTCATGATATGATCAGTTGCTTTTAATGGACCATGCAGGAGCAGAATCGAGTTCAGGATCGATGGAAGCCTTGTTGCTCCTGGTAATTATAATGCTCTTGGGAATTCTGGGTTCTGGATTTTGTTCTATAAGGTTAGCAAGCTCTCTCTCTATGGGGGAATTCTTGATGCCAGAGCAAATGGGAATTGGGATTGCAGGAAACATCGACAGAATTGCTCGGTTGGAGCTCGGGTATGCGATGGATTAATTTACACACTTTGTTGTTTCCAATATAGATTCCCTACTTCAATTTTGTAGAATTTATCCTGTGTAAATGATAGATATGAAGTTGTAGAGATAAGGTAGGAGTTGTAGTTGCTTGTGAGTAGGTGTTTACCTCTTGCATAAATATTCCCTTGTACAGAGAATAGAAGTTAAGCTCTTCCGAAAAATATATGAGGGTTTCATAAGTCATCATGGTATCAGAGCCATAATCCCTAAGCCATAACTTTCTGAACTCGAAATACCCTTTCTTGGACCATTCCTTGAACGAACAACATGAGCACTGAACCATTACAGCCACAATCAATTGTCATTCAACAGGAGAATGCTGCGTTCCTAACCAATGTTATTCTCGATGAAACCAATTATCCTCTATGGTCTCAGTTAATGGAGATGCGAATTGGAGCAAGGAATAAAGCCGGCTACCTCACCGGAGTTGAACTAAAACCGACTGTAACTGATCCAACATATGCAACATGGATCACTGAAAACCAAAAGGTAAAAAGTTGGCTTATCGACTCCATGTCTCCATTGCTTATGCAGCGATTTATTCGCTTGCCAACAGCAAAAGATGTATGGGAGGCTGTATCGAAAACATTTTATGATGGCTCCGATGAAACGAAACTATTTGAACTAAATCAGAAGTCATTTTCTATTTGGCAAGAGGGCAGACCACTGTCCACATATTTTTCTGAACTCATGGCTATCTTCCAGGAGATTGATCATCGAGCAACCCTACAAGAAAACACAGTGGATGGAATAATCACACTGCATTCAGCCATGGCCAGACTCCGTGTCCATATTTTCTTAAGTGGATTGGATCCCGAGTTTGATCAGGTTCGAGGGAAAATATTACGAAAAGATCCAAAGTTAGATTTGGAAGGTATGTATGCCTATGTTAAGCGTGAAGATCAACAACGCAAGACTGTGGGAGGAGTCCCTGAATATACAGCATTGCAGACTCGTCAAGTCTCACCATCCGGAGCTGGCAAGAATCGAAAACCACCTTTAGGAAGGGAACCTGAGTGGTGGGATTTCACCAAGAAGCCAAGGAAGAAACCTGCGAGAAAGGTGATGATCAGTGAGGCAGTTACGAAGGGGGACGATGCACCCACAACTCACGTTGCTCACTCGGGTGATGCGGGTAATGCAGGTAAGAAACACGCTCTTTCTGCTTGTTCTAGGCCAAATACTTGGATAATTGATACAGGTGCATTGGATCATATGATTCGAGACTCGAATAAATTACAATCTTCCCTTCCTGCCTCTCATTCCATCGTGTCCACTGCAAACGGTGATGAATGCCCCGTAAGTGGTGAAGGTTCTCTTGCTTTATCTAAAGCTCTTAAATTGGACACAGTATTGGTAGTCCCTTCCCTGGAGTTTAATCTCCTCTCAGTGGGCCAAATCACATCCTCGCTTAATTGTACTATAACCTTCTGGCCATCTTTCTGTGTTTTTCAGGATATTCTATCTCACAAGACTCTTGGTTATGGTGTTAAACGGGGCAAGCTGTATTACCTAGATCTGACAGAAGATGGGGATCGCAAGGTTAGTCAAGCACATCTTGTGGATAGGAAAACGAAAGAGCAAGACAAGGTCTGGTTATGGTACCGTCGTCTGGGGTACTTGTCCTTCAGTTATCTCCGAAAATTAAAACCTCAATTGTTTTTGAATTTTGATGAATCCATATTTACTTGTGATGTATGTGAACTTGCTAAAAGTCATCGTGTTCCTTATTTGCCTAGTACTAATAAGAGTGTTAAACCCTTTGATGTAATACATTCAGATGTTTGGGGTCTTGCAAAGTTTTCATCCTTATCAAATGCAAAATATTTTGTTACATTCATTGATGAATGTACCCGTATGACTTGGATATCATTGCTGTGTAATAAGGGGGGTGTTCGGGATGCCTTTTATGATTTTTGGAATATATGGTACATACTCAGTACCAAGTGCCTATTTTGGTGTGGCAAACTGACAATGCTATGGAGTTTATGGATGGTTCACTTAGGAATTTTCTAACTCAACATGGAATTAGGCATCACACTTCCTGTACATATACTCCTCAGCAGAACGGTCTGGTAGAAAGGAAGAATAGACAACTCCTTGAAGTAGTTCGTGCCTCCTTATTTGGGATGAATATGCCAAGGTGTTACTGGGGAGAAGCAGTGAAATCTGCTGTGTACCTCATAAATCGTACACCTTCCCGTGTGCTAAATTTCAAAACCCCACAGCAAACCTTAAACTCGTTCTTTAACACTCCTCATATACCAAATCTTGAACCTAGGATTTTTGGCTGTACTATTTTTGTTCATATTCCAAAACCCCTGCGAAAGAAGCTGGATCCCTATGCCACAAGTGTGTCTTCGTAGGATATTCAGATTCAAAAAAAGGCTATCGGTGTTATGATCCCAAATTACAAAAGGTGCACATCAGCATGGACGTATCCTTCAGGGAAAATGAGCATTATTATCACAATGAGAATTCACCATTTTCTCTTCAGGGGGAGAGGCGTCGTACCGAGAATATGTCTGACAACACTGAAGGAGACACTGAAGAAAGCACCGAGATGGAAATCACTAGCCCAGGCACATGCGTAGGTAAGGACAGACTGGAAGCAGTTGATGCAAGTCCTCCTGAAGATGACTGGCCAAACAGGGATGATCCGGATAATGCTAGCTTACCCCCTTTAACACCAACTAATGAAGAGTTGAGTCAGAATACTCAGGTACCATCTAGCCTTAATTCTCCTATAGTTGATTCTGATGTGTCTAATTCTGAACTGAACACTTCCCGTGTTGAACCTATGCCTGGTATTTCTACTTCTAAATACCCTCAACGATCCAACAGAGGTGTACCAAAGAAACAATACGAGCCTGACCTGAAAACAAACGCTAAATATCCCATAAGTAACCATGTCTCCACACAAAATCTGCCGAAATCATATGTATTTGTTGTTGATCAATTATCTAGTGTTTCGGTTCCTGGTAATGTGCATGAAGCTTTACATGACCCAAAGTGGAGAGGAGCAATGAATGAAGAAATGGAGGCTTTACAAAAAAATGCTACTTGGGAGCTTGTAACTCTACCGAAAGGGAAGAAAACTGTCGGATGTAGATGGATATATACTGTTAAGCTTAATGCAGACGGGAGTATTAACAGATACAAGGCCAGGTTGGTAGCTAAAGGGTATACCCAACGGTATAGAGTAGACTTTTCAGGAAACTTTTGCTCCAGTGGCAAAACTTAACACCATACGAATTCTAATCTCCATTGCTGTGAATCGAGGGTGGCCCCTGCGCCAGTTTGATGTGAAGAATGTTTTTTTGAATGGGGAGCTAGAGAAAGAAGTATACATGGATGTGCCACCAGGAGTGAGTATGGAGTCTTCAAATGGCACCAAGGTATGCAAATTGAAGAAGTCTCTGTATGGTTTAAAGTAATCTCCTAGAGCCTGGTTTGGCAGATTGTCCATGGCAATGAAGAAATTTGGGTACAAACAAAGTTGTTCAGACCATACTTTGTTCACCAAACATGAAGACGGTAAGACCACAGCTTTGATCGTGTATGTAGATGATATGGTAGTAACAGGAAATGATTGCAATGAAATAGAATTACTACATAAGTATTTGGCAGCCGAATTCGAAATGAAAGACTTAGGAGAACTAAAGTATTTTTTGGGCATTGAGGTAGTAAGAACTGATGAAGGAATTTCACTTGTCCAACGAAAGTATGTGTTGGATCTACTAAACGAGACCGGAATGCTGGACTGTAAGCCTGCAGAAACCCCCATGGAGATGAATCATAAGCTCGAAATCTTTCCAAATCAAATTCCAGTTGATGTAGGGAGCTATCAGCGGTTAGTTGGGAGATTAATCTACTTGTCCCGCATACGACCAGATATTGCATATGCAGTAAGCGTGGTCAGTCAGTTCATGCATCAGCCGAGTAAAGAACACATGGAAGCTGTCTATACAATCCTAAGGTACCTAAAAGGCTCACCTGGGAAGGGTTTATCTTTTGTAAAAAATAGAGGCTCTAAGGTTGAAGGGTACACAGATGTAGATTGGGCAGGAGATCAAATGACAAGGAAATCCATAGCAGGTTACTTTATGTTTGTCGAAGGTAACCTTGTTACTTGGAGAAGCAAGAAACAGAAGGTTGTAGCAAGGTCAAGTGCTGAAGCTGAGTTTCGTGGAATGGCACATGGGATATGTGAATTGCTTTGGATCTCCCGTGTCTTGGAGGATTTGAGAATAGAGTTCATTAAGCCAATGAGTCTTTATTGTGATAATAAAGCTGCTATTGAAATTGCACAAAACCCTGTCCAGCATGATCGCACTAAGCATGTAGAAGTCGACGGGCATTTTATTAAAGAAAAGATGGATCAACAGGTTGTTTGTTGTCCTCGCGTAAGATCGGAAGATCAGCTAGCAGATGTGCTTACTAAAGCTGTATCAAGTAGGGTGTTCCATGGTGTGATTACCAAGTTGGGTATGGCAGACTGTTATACACCAACTTGAGGGGAGTGTAGAATTTATCCTGTGTAAATGATAGATGTGAAGTTGTAGAGATAAGGTAGGAGTTGTAGTTGCTTGTGAGTAGGTGTTTACCTCTTGTATAAATATTCCCTTGTACAGAGAATAGAAGTTAAGCTCTTCCGAAAAATATATGAGGGTTTCATAAGTCATCAAATTTCTTAGTTGGCATTATGCTTAGTTGCTCTTGTTTTTTCATCGCTAAAGTTTTCAAGTTTAGTGATAACTAAATAAGAATTATTTTATCTTACATTTATTATTAAATAATCAATTATCTAACTCATAACATACAAAGTTTATTATTTAATTTTTACTCTCTTAAAAATAAAAATATTTTCTTCACACCCAAAAGAGATGAGGAAGAAAATAGAGATGCATTCATAAATTATACTTGTCAGACTATTTACTAATGCCTTTACTATTTTGGTTAAAAAAATTCATCTAACTTTGTCATTTCTACCATTTGAAACAATTGAAGCATCTTCATACATGCTACTGAGATAATAGTCAGAAATCAAATATTGAATCATCAACTAGTAGAAGAGTTTTCATAGAAAAATCTGTTTTTATATCTATTTATACCCTCTGCATTAAAAGTTGTACATACAAGAAAAACTAGTCATTAAAATGATTTGGAACTGGTAACATGAAGTCAATTTCACTAATGTGGTGTAACTATGTACTGGTGAGCGGCTTAACATCACTGAACAGTCAATCGATACACATCGGAATCGGCCACAGCGGCAATGTGAAGATGCAGAATTTTAAAATCACGGCCCCGGGCATGGCATCAGGTACATTAATCAGTAGTAATAATTTCTCATGCAGACTCCATTCTTTATAAATCATTACATTGACATTACGTGCTCGATTTTTTTAATGAAACAGCATAGGCAGCCTGGGCAACAGTTACAATGAACCTGGAGTCCAAAATGTGACAGCGACAGATTCAGTTTTCACCAAAACTGATAATGGTGTCAGGGTAAAATCATGGGCTACACTAAGTGTTGGCTATGCAAGACATCTCCTCTTCAAGAATCTCATTATGAGGAATGTAACCTACCCCATCATCATTGATCAGACATACTGCCCATATAACAGTTGTCCTCATCAGGTACCATCTGGACAACAATTACAAAAACCAAATTCATTCCCATGGAAAGAGTGTATCCATCTAATGATCTTTAAGTATTTTCCTTTCCATTGGGACTTCTTGCAGAGTTCTGGAGTGGGGGTTAGTGATGTGGCATACAGAAACATAAAGGGCACTTCTGCAACACAGGAAGCAGTGAAGTTCGACTGCAGTGCTACAAATCCATGGGGAGGCATCACATTGCAGGACATGAAGCTTACTTACCTTAATCGATTTTACAAACCAGCAGTGGCATATTGTAGCAATGCAAGGGGAACCCACAGCGGCTCAGTCTTTACAAAAAGTTGCTTTTAGAAAAACTTTTTCATTTTTTTTGGGCAAATATTAATCGCGATTTCTATGTATATAATTTTAGCTTCAAGATCATTTTCTTTGGGTGTGTGTGTGTGTGAGTTTTTTTTTTTTTTTTTTTCAGTTTGTTCCAAAGCAAGAAAGATTTGGAGTCGGGTTATTTAGTGATCTTAGTATTTGAAAAGTAGACTACAAAGATGTAAAATATCTTTAAATGGCTATTTATGGATTGAGTATATTTCAACTTGCCTCTACCGACATTCTTCATTTTTTTTTTTTTTCATTTAAATGGAGTACACATTATTGGATCCTATGATGCCTATTAGTTGAAACTTTCCAGTTTTGGCAAACAAAGTGTCATTAAATAAAAAAAAAAGTTTCTTGCTTTCATATATTCTCTGCTGAAACTTAGTACCCCTACTTAAATTTGTCACTAAAAAATTTACAAAAATTACTATTTTAATATCTTTTTTACGGTACAAAATTTTCTTTTATCACAATGTCTCTCTTGAAATTTTATCTCAAGAATTTATTGCAAGGAACTAACAACTACAGTCGTCACAAGTTCTATCCAATTTTTTTATACTGCTTCATTCCGTTAATTATGGATCTTTTTTGCATATAGACAAACTAGGGTTCGTCGTCACATTAATATCTTCTTGAAGCTTGATCCCTCCATGCATACGCCACCATACATATCTCTGTACGTGACATGGCAGGATCAAGTCCCTCATAATACCCTTTATATGCCTTGTCAATCAACTAAAACTTCATTCATATTCTCCTCCACCTCCTCCTCCTCTTCGTAAAAATTTGGCGATTTTGCCAATAATCTTTCTCTTGTGCCTGCCATTTCATCTCCTACTTCAGCTTACAATGTGATGAACTTTGGTGCAAGAGAAGATGGAAGAACAAATTCAACGGTGGCATTTCTCCGTGCATGGAAGGCTGCCTGTGCCTACAGCTCTGCTAGGCCTGCAATGATGTGTGTGTGTGTGTGTGTGTGTCGAGAATGTTTATGTCGAAATCTGGCAGCTTTCAATGGGCCATGTGGGGGCAGAATCCAGTACCAGATTGATGGAGGCCCTTTTGCTCCACATAATCATTTTGCCCTTGGTCATTTTGGTTTTTGGTTTTTGTTTTATAAGGTAGGCATTCAATCTATGGTGGAACTACTGATTAACGTGGAGCTCCTTATTGGTCTTGTAGGAAACATGGCCACAACTGTCCCCCTGCAGCAAAGGCAATTAAGCTATATTCATTCTAGCAATACATTAACTGCTTAAATACAGTATAATTATACTATAGTATGGAGAAGACACCAATATAGTAATTTTGTTAATGGTAGTGAATTTGATAAATGTGTCAAGTTTCAGTAAATAAACAATAGAAATAGTAACATTTTAAATTTGATGATAAATAATTTGACAAGCATAGTAGATTTATAATTGAATCATTGATCAAAAGTATTGCCCAGATAACAGATGCCCTCATCAAGTTATCGACAGATAAGAACATCATCCCTTAAGCACTAATAGAGGAGGTCAGTTTTGTGTACATGACAAATATTAGTTCTAATTGGTGTGAGCACCGACCATTTAAACCACAGTTAAATAATCTCTATTAGAAATACTTGCTTTGGGACTTTTAGCAGAGTTGTGGAGTGAGAGTTAGCGAAGTAACAGACAGAAACATAAAGGGAACTTCAGCAATGCAGATAGCATGAAATTTGAACGCAGTGCTACAAATCCGCAGAGGAATCACATTGCAAGACATAAATTAAGGTGATTTTTTTTTTTTTTTATCAGAATGGCCCCAAAACATCGACTGGCCCGTACGCTGATTGAGCTCCTTTTTCTGGCAATGCGTCCGCATTAAAGAATTTGCCCTCAATAAAAGATGCGTCCTCATTAAAAAAAGGAAGAATTACATTAATGCGTGCAATTTTTAAAATAGGACGGATTATAATAATGCATCCTCCTCTTAATAGGGACGCATTAGAATGTCCTGTTAGTACCTTTATTTTGAAAATTTTACATCAACTAATAAATCTTCGAATTCAATAGATGCGTCCTCATTTAATAAGATGCATTTCGTCAATGCATTGTTGTAAACTGTTTTCTTTTTTGTAATTTAAAAATTCTAAATTAGCTTTTTCCGCATATGGCATGAATTCAAACACATTCACTTTGAGGAATTATTGAATATACTAAATCAGCTAACTCTGCATTTTGGGCACATTCCATAGATGCATCCTAATTAAAAATAGTATTAAATAATGAAATTACTGCAAAATGAATTATTTATCATTAAATAGATTTTGATCAATACAAGCGCATAGAAAAATTGTGCAATTTATTGTCTAGGTTCAAAACAACCATTGTTACAATTTCACCTGTTATGTCCCGTTTGATGACAATTTCCACACCTAGTTGGGGACCCTTCATTTCGGTAGTTCATCTCGTCTTGAAGACGTACGGTACACCTTCACCCGGGTCTATTATCTTTAAGTGCTGGGGCGTAAACCTTCCAACAAAAAATTAGCATTAAGGCAAGAATTTTCATTCCTGAGAGGATAGAAATCATGGCTATAAGTTGCAATGTACTTCTCCATGGAATAAATAGGAAAAACAAAATCAAAAGGTTGCTAGCCACGGTGTCGATAGACTGTGAATACATGCATGCACAACAATCTAAAGATATTCCATTTCGTACATGTGCAGTCTTGTGAAGTAATTTTCTCCGTATAAACATTGTTACCTTTCCCTACAGCTCTTGCGGATGTTCTTACACTAAAATTTCCAACCCTTTCATTGTATTACACAACTTTGAAAGTTCTAGCATTCTGCGAAGCTGCCTAAAATGCCTTCCATATTAGAGGAGGAAATGGTTTGTTATAGTGAGTAGCCACTACAAGAAAATCAGCAAATTGCGACGGATTTTTGCGATAGCCAAAATCCATTGCAAATTTGCGACGGCTCATTAACGGGTAAAGGGATAAGGAATCTTGTTGACCGGCCCTCGCAAATCCATTGCTACTTAGTGACACAGCAGTGATGAAAATTTTTTGAGGCGGATTTGCGACGAATACAATGATACCGTCACAAGTCCCCTGCAAAATTGCGAGGGAATGTATTTTTTTTTAGAAAAAATTGAAGTAAAAAAAAAGTACTTGCTCTAGATAATCCATCGCAAATCTACTATGGATTTGTGACGGAATATTTTATAAAAAAATTAGAAAAGGAAAATACTCAATGAGGAAAATATTTGTAGCAGATTTGTAACGGTTTGCCATGGGTCGTCACAAATCCCTCTCAAAATTGAGAGAGGGATTTGCAAGGATTTTTGTTTTTGAAAAAAATGAAGTAAAAAATAAAAAAGTGGTTGCTCTAGCTAATCCATCGCAAATCTACTACGGATTTAGGACAACTCCTTTTGTAAAAAAAATCAAAAAGAAAATACTGATTAAGGAAGATAGGTGCAACGGTCCACAAAATGTCGTTGCAAATCCCTCGCAATCTTGCGAGGGATTTGCGACGGATTTATACTGACCATCGCAAATCCCTCTCAAATTTGAGAGGGATTTGCGACAATTTTTTTGTTTTTGAAAAAAATGAAGTAAAAAAATAAGAAAGTGTTCGCTCTAACTAATCTGTCATAATTTCTACTACGAATTTGCGATGGCCTAAGATCAAAAAGAAAATATTTATTAAGGAAAATATTCGCAACTGATTGGCGACTGTCCACCAAAGGCCGTTGCAAATCCCTCACAACATTGCAAGGGATTTGCGATGGATTTTTGTTTTGGAAAAAAAATGAAGCAAAAAAAAAAATAAAATTGCTTGCTCTAGCTAATCCGCTGTAAATCTACTAAGGATTTGTGACGGAATATTTTACATAAAATTCAAAAGGGAAATAATGACTGAGGAGAACATTTGCAGTAGATTTGCGACAGATTTGATGCTAGCCGTCGCAAAATCCCTCTCAAGTCTGCAAGTGATTTGTGATGGGTTGGTGTTTTGAAAAATGTGCTTGCTCTAGCTAATCCATCGCAAATCTACTACGGATTTGCGATGGCCTATTTTGTAAACAATTTGAATTGAAAAATAGAAATAGTTTGCAGCAGTTTTGCTACGGTTGTGCAATTGGCCATCGCAAATCTGTCTCGAAATTGTGAGAAATTTGCGATGGATTGGTGTTTTTTATAAAATGAAGTAAAAAAAATATGTATCACTCTAAATAATTTCAATCTAAATACATTTATAGTTACTTATTTAGAAGGCTTTTTTGTATAATATTCTATACTTTATGCACAGTAAGTGTACTTATCATTGAACATGTCCATGATTTCTTACTAATATTGCTTATTATATAAAATATTCTTACATGTTCTTTATAAATAATTTTCTTAGAGTTGAAATACGGTTACCATGATAAGAACTACTTCCTTGTTTTATAAGTTGAGTTATAAGGAGGTCCATTATAATATTCTTTGAACACGAGAAAAAAAAAAGCGAAATACAAAACCATATATACTACAGTGAAAAATTGAACTAGAATCGAATATATATTGTAACACCCCACCTATTTATATCTTTGGAATTAGAGTATGAGCACTTAATTTTGGTGCAAAACACCCTTATTGAGATTATTCCTGTGATAGACTCATTTACTTTTTTTTATGAGTATTAAGGGTGCCGTGGAATAATGTAAATAATTTATGCTTGTAAAGTGACGACTCACATTTATTTGTGAAAAATGATTTATTATATTAAATTAAATATTTTTATGAAGAAATGTTACTACAATTATTTTAGTGAGAGAAACAAATTAAATTTTCTAAACCCTATTTTGAATTATTTGAATTTATTATGAGGATTATGATAATGCATATGCAATTAGGTGAATTGTATATGTTCACTAAAGTGTATATATATGCCAATTATATGTGTAGTATATGGTTAATTAATAACTTAAAATATTATTTTCAAAAAAAATTAGTTATTATTATTATTAATATAATAATATTATTATTAGAGAAAATAATTCTTATAATTTTCGTTAATATCTTTTTTTTAATAATTTTAAATTTTGACTTTTTTGGGAGCTTTGGTCATTTTGACCCATTATTCGAATTGGGGAAAAAAAAAAAAAGAATCCTTTCAATCTTAGCTGTTGGATATATGTTGTATTCAAACAACCGGAGTTGACTCTCACACCATTTTAGCCCAAGTGTAGAGGCTATTTTTGTTCTCCTGTTTGCCCCCTCACAGCCGGCAGCTGATGACTTCATCTTTCTCCCGTCGAAAATTAATTTCTTCCAGATTTAACCAGATTGCTAGCGGTAGCCATTTCTTACAGATTTCACCAGATTTTAGTTCAAGCTTTCCCACTTCAAGCATTTAACTTCCTCTTCGTTCCCCCTAACTTCCTCTTCCAGATTGAAGGGCTGCATTCTCTCAACCTTCACGCACGAGTTCTAGCTCAAACTCACCAAGAACTGAAATCTGTGCTCATTTTTGAAGCGTCATCAACGAGTTGTTTGGAGGTTTCAAAAGGTAACATAAAGAAACCATCTTTTCATCCATTTTTCACTTAATTAAGAAAAATTAGTGATTTCTGGACTGAGTATAATTTTATTCCCCTCAAGAAGATATTGTCTTTGTTAATTTATTTATTCATTTATTTTTACTTGGGAAATTTTGTGGTTATCATGGAGCCGTGTATGGATGAATGCTCATTTTCATAGAGATTCAATGGTAGATGAATTCTCAATTTAACTGGCATTTGAAGTCTAAAATACCATTAGGTTGGTGGCTTTTTTGAGCTTAAGCAAAAAAGAATCAAATATTTGGTTGATGTTCTGTTTAGCTACGTTTTGAAAAGGGAAAGTGCTTTAATGGTACCAAGCTATTGAAGGAGAGTATTAATATAGATGGAAACTGACAATAAAAGAACGGGGGAGAATAAGAACTTATCCGTGGGTGAAATCAAGTTGAAGGATGAGAAGATGCAGTTGCTTATCAGTGAAATGCTTACTTTCTACTTAGAGCACTGAGTAGGATCAGTTTGCTGTAGTATTTTAGGTGATAGTCTTTGGTAACTATTGAGGTCATAATTTTATAGTTTTAGCCTTTATACAACAAAGTGTAGTTGCCACAGAATATACTATTTAGCTCCTTTTGCTACTAGGTCTTGCTTGGTACTTCTCAATGCAATAAGCTTGCTGAAAATGCAAAGCTGCAGTAAAATATTGATGCATAAAGCTTCTGTTCTTTCTATTCCATATGGTGTCAAGGTTTAATATTATTTAGGTTCTCTCTCTCAAACTTTTTCATTCATGGTATAATTGGTATCCCTGAACGGCCTTACTTTCGATATTGTAACTGGATCAGTTTAATATTTACAAGTTTTCCTCAACCCCTGATGGTAGTAATTGATTTTCAATTGACTTGATCTTTCATGGCATGTAACTAACCTATTTAAGTAGGATGTTCTCTTGCGTGCAATAAGTCGCCAGCAGAATACAAGCACACATTTTGCTTTTCCTACTACGGTTAGTTTTTAGATTATCTTGTACTTGTTCCTGTTTAGTTGCCATTTATATTTGGAGGTCAAATGTTGTTCTTTCACTTTTTAATTCTAAATTGTTCTAATTTTAGATTTCAGAATAAAATCTTAGATATTTAGGTTTCAGTTTCAAGGACAAGGCTTTAAATATGCACTATAGCAGGAGAACCTTACTATGACAACGCTTTTTTTTTTTAACAAAATGCAATATTAGCTGAATTTGACTATAGCAGGAGAACCTTACTATGATAACACTTTCTTTCAAACCTTTATTCAACCCCTACGTTTCAGACCTCTATTCAGCCTCTATTGAGTTTTACAGATCTGAGCATATTTGGTGACCTTTTTTTATCTTATTTTGGAGGAATCTCAACCTAAAAATTAAAGAGACATTTGGAGGAACCACAATCTGAATATTCTTCTTTCAGGTATGTAGAATTTCTTGGAATGTAGATTTCCTTGGTTGCTAATGTGTGTTTTTTGTCAATCTGTTTTCCCTGTTATAATTGTTATTATTATTTTCCCATAAGGAGGCCATCCCTAGGCCTGGAAATCTGGATTTCACTTCTCCATTTGTATTGTTTTCCATCTAATTAATCACTGTCTAGAATCATATTTAGTACTTTGACAATGTAAATTGGGGGTGTATTTTTGACAATTGAAGGACAATGTCAAACTAGCAGTAGTGTAGCTTAATTTTTCCATAATGAGGCTATCCCAAGTTTTGGAAAATCTGGATTTCACTTCTCCTATACATGAAGATAAGGCCAATATCATTACAACAATTTTCCCATTTCTGATCCAATATAAGATTGTTGATTAGAAAGGCATATATAAATTTTAACTAAAAGTATATAAAAATCCCAGCATTCATTGATCATTATGGTCTTCAATTTTGACTAAATTTCTTTGATTTTATTGTCATTATAGTCCACAATATAATCAACTCCTTCAAACAATCCACCGTCTAGAAGAAATTCTTGAAGACCAAAATGCCTAAACTTCGTCATATCAATTTTTCTTTCCTCTAACATTCCCTTCATCATACCAATTTTCCTTTCCTCCAACTTTACGGCACTACATAAACGGTTTGTTGAGACTTTCTTTTTATTTTTTATTTCCTAAAAATTTTACAAAAAAAGGTTAATAAAGAATTCTCCTATTACAATTTTTCTTAGAATAATGAAAAGTAGCATCATTAGAATAAGCAAACTTGAATAAACTCACAGTCGAACATCTTTGTCGCATAATTTGATGATAATATAGATGGAAGGTCGCGGTTGGTTGTATTGAAGGTAGTTACCCAGTAAAGGGTTTACTACTGAATTTGAGCAGGGTTTGCAAGGGTTTATTGCATTTGCTTTATCAAATTCCATGTCTGGTAAAATCCAATGTCCTTGTACCAAATGCAAAAATATGAAATTTGACTCCCCGGACTAAGTTGAGATCCATTTGTACAATATGGGTTTGTTAGCAACTACCATTAGTGGATTTGTCACAAAGAACCTTACTATGTAAATCAACACATGTCTACCTCAATATCTAGCAAAGTTCAAATTGAATCAGGTTCTAGAAATCTATATATGGAAATGGTTATTGATGTTGCGGGTCCTGATTTTAACTTGGACAGACCGTCACATGAGCAAGTTGAAGAACTCCTAATACGGAAGCGAAAAAGTTTTATGACTTGTTGGGTGCAACAGACACTCCTATATAGGAAGGGTGTACGAACCACTCGGTGCTTTCATTAGTTTCAAGGCTACTAAACATTAAGTCTAAAATATAACATATCCGAAAAAGCTTTTAACCAAGTGGTGTAGCTTATGAAAAAGATGGTTCCAAGTAGCAACAAGTTACTTGATGACTTTTATCAAATGAAGAAGTTAGTATCTGGGTTGGGGTTGCCTGTTCAAAAGATATATGCATGCACTAATAGGTGCATGCTTTATTGGAAAGATGATGACGATTTGAGAGAATGCAAATTTTGTAGACATGCTAGGTATAGGCATAGAAAATATGAGAAAGAAGAAGGGTTAGGCTCAAGATCCCTTTCAAAAAAATGTACTACTTTTTTATTACACCAAGATTGTAGAGGCTATATGCATCCAAAACTACAGCCGAACATATGAGTTGGCATGCAAATGCTAAACTGGAAGATGGAAACATGAGTCATCCTAGACATGGTGAGGTTTGGCAAAAATTTGATCGGAATCTTCCAGATTTTCCAAAGGAAGTGCAGAATGTGCGATTGGGACTTTGTACTGATGGTTTCTCACCATTTGGCATGTCAGGAAAGCAATATTCATGTTGGCAAGTTATTGTAACTCCTTATAACCTCCTATTGTGGTTGTGCATGAAAGATCCTATGATGTTTTTGACAATCATTGTACCAGGACCAAAGATTCCGAAACATAAGTTGGATGTTTATCTTCAACCATTTATAGAAGAATTGAATCATTTGTGGACTGAAGGCGTTCCTACATATGACATAGCAAAGAAACAAAACTTCTAGATGCGTGTTGCACTAATGTGGACAATTAATGACTTTCCTACCCATGGAATGATGAGTGGATGGAACACAGTTGGAAGATTAGCATATCCATATTATATAGAGAGAACAAATTCATTTCATCTACAACATGGTGGTAAACAATCATGGTTTGATTGCCATCACCATTTTTTACCCATGGATAACCCTTTTCAACGTGATATAAGGTCACTCAAGAGAGATAAGGGCTTTGATATGTTACAACCAATTCCACGTCCCACTGGGGATTACTTGTGGACCTGTGTTTGTCACTATTAAAAAATAACAAAATCAGGAAAGGACATTGGGAGATCAGGAGGCTGATATGTGAGTCATAATTGGGCTAAACATTGTATTTTTTAGGATTTTCCATATTGGAGATTTCATTTGGTCCATCATAATATTGACATAATACATAATGAAAAGAATGTGTTTGACAATGTCTTCAATATAGTTATGGATATGAAGGGCAAAACTAAAAACAATTTGAAGGCCCGTCGTGATGTTGAAACATATTACAATAGGCCAGAGCTACGTGTGTATAACATCAGAGAAGAGAGGATTGCAATACCTAAAGCATGTTACACATTGACAGTAGAACAAAAGAAAATTTTGCTTGAGGAGTTGAAAGGATTACATCTTCCAGATGGATACGCATCGAATTTAGGAAGGTGTGTTAGTTTTAATTAAATGAAGTTGTCCGGTATGAAAAGCCATGACTGCCACATCTTCATGGAAAGATTACTTCCAATTGCCCTTAGAGAATTCCTTCTGGCTAATGTTTGGGGAACTTTGACAGAATTATTTTTATTTTTTTCGAGACATTCGTGCTCCTAATCTGTATGTAGCTCATATGATAAAATTGGAGCAAGAGATACCGGTTCTTTTATGTAAGTTAGAAAAGATTTTCCCTCCAGGTTTTTTTCAATGTTATAGAACATCTCTTGATTCATTTACCTTATGAAGCAAAGGTCTGTGGTCTCGTACAATATAGATGGATGTATCTTTTTGAGAGGTAGTAGTCAGTCATCAAATTATGCTACGGTGAGCTATAGTCATTATATAATACTTATTATTTGACATACTTGCTCATGTTTCGTTTGAAGTTAAAGGTGAAAAATAAGGTAAGAGTAGAAGGGTCAATTTGCAATGCTTATCTTGTTAAGGAAACTTCTACATTCTTCACCTATAACTTTGAGCCACATGTGCAGACAAAACATGTACCCATGGCTCGCAATGACGAAAGTGAAGTTGGGAGAAATCTAGATGAAGCTTCATTGTCAATATGTAACATTCACGGAAAGATATTAGGAATGATTCAAACCCAATTCCTCTCTCACAAAGAATACAAAGCAGCAAGAATTTGTATATTACAAAACTATGAAAGAGGTTCAACTATATATTAGGTGAGATGCTTGCCCCTCTATTGATATTAGAAATAAGGTCCTTTGATAACTATGTCATTTCTTTTCTATAGTGAATTCACATCTCGTTTACAAACTTTTGTCCCAAACATATTGAAATTGGATGTTCAAAGAAGGATAGAGAATATATTCACTGGATGGTTTACAAATTATGTATGCTTTTTAAAATCAGTTAAATTTTTCATCAGGATTAACATATGCTGTTGGTTAATGTATATCCACCTAAACATTTCATATGCTTTATAGGTGAATGATCCACAAAACCATCTGTCGAACATATGTCTGAAGAACCTTACTTGGGGACCTTCGAGAAAAGTGAAAACATATAATGGGTACATTATTTATGGCTATAGATTTCATACCGAGGAACACACCAAAGGGAAAAAAAATACAGTGAATTCTGGAGTTTCTGTTAAGTGGGTGAAAATGACTTATTGGAGGGTGATTGTTATGGGGTCCTTAAAGAGATTATTGAATTTAAGTTTCCTGGTAATCCATCAAAGAAAGTTGTGATTTTTAGATGTGATTGGTTCGATCAAATACCAAATCATGGTGTGAGAATCCATTCTCAATATAAGATTGTTTATATTAATTGTAGGAGGAACTATCCAAAATATGATCCATTTGTGTTAGCTCAACAGGCATCTCAGGTGTACTATGCCTCATATCCAGGATACAAAAGACCAAGATCTAATTGGTTAGTTGTATGTAAAATAAAAGGTCGACATGTGATCGATGCACCTGTAATTGATAGAGCTTACCAAGAAGAGGTAGCTATTAACAATGCAATAAGCATTTCCTTAGTTGTTAATCTTAGTCCACTAGCTCATGAATTGGGTGCAAGTGATTTGTTGGATGTCCAAGAATAAGTATTAATTAGGGATACAAATAAATTTGAAGATGAAGACAAAGGTGACTGGAATACGGATAGCACTACAGAGATGGAAAAAGAAGAATATATATCAGAGGATGACTCAAGTGAATAAAATACATTTATTATACGTTCTTGATCTAAATTTTAATTCACTTATGCTGGTTACTTATATTGTTGGTCAATTATCTATGTCAAACTTTCATGTTTACATAACAACAAGTGATGTACATAATGCTTTTCTTAATTGATCATGTTCATTATTTTACGGTGCCGTCGTTTATTGATTTGCAATTTTTTTTTTTGTTACGGTGCCATCTATGACAATAACTATTTTCTTTTGTACAGGTGTGCTTTTCTTTTCCACAGGTATTTTTTATCTAATGTATGAACTGGATCCAGTTCTTTTTTAAGAGTATGACAATCACTTGCAAGTTTAGTGGTTTAAATACTGTTAAGTATAAGTCAATGCTAACTATTTTCTTTTCTACAGGTGTGCCTTGGAATTCCATAGGTATATTTTTTATCTAATGTATAAATTAGATCCCCGTGAGTGATGGGAGATCATTCCCCGTGAGTAATAGGTGATCACTCCTCCTGGGCAATGGTTGATTACCCTTAAGTTAATTTTTATTGTTGACATTTACTGATTATTGTATGTTGGAGTGGCCTAGAGCTTGGAAAATGTGTTAAATTGGGTATTGAAAATAAGAGAGTCTGAAGCATCAAGCAAGATTAGTGGACTTGAAAAGTAGATCTAATATGCTGAAATTGAGAAGGTTAATGGAATGAAAATTTCATTATATTGACACAACTAGTTCTTAATGTGGCATTTTGGCCCATAAATTTGTCTTTGAATGTGGTTTTAGTATTATTCTTCCTTTGCTTTTTGAAAGTCATAGTTTTGACATAATATTGTCTATTTCCATCCAATTGGAATTTAAAGAAAATTGAAGGTTTTTCTTTTATTGGAACATGTACCCCATTTCATGATTGATTTATGCACTGTGATTCAGGAAAAAGTAGAAGCTAATTTTAGAACCATGTAAAATGAAAAAAAAAAATATGGAAATAGTATTCTACCTTCCGAACATAAATGATTATCAACGTGAATTTTAGTCTTGAAAGAGGAATAATTAAGTTAAAAATTATTATATTCTATTTTGTCTTTTGGTTTGCAAATATTTCAATGATAGAGTATCTTGGTAAACTGGATCCAGATAAGTGTGAGTGCTTATTAAATGTGTGATATGAGAAGAGTATATAATACACATGTCATATTAAAGAAGAAAGATGCATTATTCATTACTTTCTAACTAATAGGCCAACCATGAGTTACTCGCTAAACTTTTCAAAATGCAACTAGTTGCAATGCTTGATAAATTGTTGGCTCTTGGCTATGACAAGACTGCTATTATTATATTCTATATGAATATGGATTTGGGGTTAGAAATGAAATTGCCTTTAATGGTTATTGTTGGTTATGTTGGGTGTAGAATCTGATAGTGTGAATGTGAAAATGTGCTATTTTATACAGGTTTTGTTGTACTAATTTTTTGTGTTTCATGTGTTGATGGTACTTGGGATATCTCTAAATATGGCATTAATGCCTGGAAAAATGCCCATTTTATAGGGGAGATGCTATCGAATTTTTTTAAAAATTTTTTGAATTAATAACTTGTTCTACATAGATACGATATATATGTTATATATATGTTTGAAATTTAAATATTTTTGTTTCAAAATTAGGATGCCTAGGTATCAACAGTCTTCCGGAAGTGGTGGAACAGACCAACAGACTCCTCCTTGTAACACCTCGTCACCATCACACACACCGCGCCTCTCTGTACCACAAATGATTTCTGGTTCACCTTCACAATCGAGAGGTGCTTCTCCAGCAGAAGCTCCTACTCACAACATATAGGATCATAGGCCACAGACCCCTGACCTGTGATTATTCCTCGTGGAGATGGATGAGTAATTGATAATTATTTATTGATTTCCAATTCAGTATATCTTCTTTAATAATCATATTATTTTCCTTTCTTGTTTTGTAAAATAGGTTTGCTGGTTCTGATAAATGTGTGAGAGAGATTCAAGACATATTGAAGAGATAATTCAATGGTTCATATCCTACATACTCACATATCCCGATACACATTTTGGACATGTGGTTCAATAAGTGGGGAGTATGTTTCTTTTACTTTCTTACAAATTTAATCTCATGTATATTGTTATTGAAACATAATTAAATAGTTGTCATTTGCTGTATTTGCAAACAAATTTACTTAGAAGTGTAATTCAAACTTTAACAGGGATGGTTTACTGTATTTGCAGAAATTATTTCGTTAGGCTCCTGAACATGGTCCCCAGATACGGAGAAATTGGGAAAAGAAGTGTTCGAGAAGGTTTTCTGATACTTTGTCGAGGATCCGGAAGACCACACCTTGTAATTCATGTCCAACTTAGATTGATCCAACAAATTGGTCAGAGATGAACAAACATTGGCTAGACCCCAAATATCAACAGATCGTGCAGTTTGCAAAGGAAAACCGATCCCATTGCGACGTCACTTATACAAGAGGTTTGATCTCTTTCATATAACACGAGAAACGCAAAGTAAATTCAATTTTGTTAACTTTTATATAATTCATAATTGTTTCAATCTTCTTTACCTTATTCAAAATTAATATTGTTTTCTATCAATTTAACTGCAAAGGAGACGTGAAGGGGACGCTTTTAGCTATATGGACATGTTAAAAAAACTACAGATGTTCCAAACCAGGGCAAGATAGGGTAAGTTCGTGGGTGAACGTACGCAAAAGATATTGGTAAAAATATTTTGAATTTTAAAATATTTATTGTTATTCTTCTTTTAATTTTTATAAAATCATATTTTATTTCTGGAAAGGTAATGTCACCAAGGAGAGCTACTCTCAAATAGAGTCTAGCGACTCCGTTGCTATGCCAAATGACAAGGCTATTATCATTGAGGCAACTGGCAAATTCAACAAGGGTCATGTCTACAGATTGGGATTAGAGGCTACACGAATGATGGAGCAGATGCATTAGTCTCATTTGTTAGGATCATCTTCATCCACTCCTATTGATGTTGACCAGATAGTTGAGACTAGGGTTCAACACAGGATTCAGGAGGTTGAGGATCGATAGAGGCATAAGAGAGGAGTTGCGAAGATAAGTACAAGCATAATGAGGAGAGCATTAAGAAAAATTTTGAACATAAAGTCGCAAACATCACTTCTTGGATGGCAGTTATGTCCGAGAAGATGGGCATTGTTGTGCCATAGTTGTCATCGGTGTTTGAGGATGAAGGCGATGACGAGGATGAGGACGTTGATGATTTATTTGTTTCCCCACCTAATCATCATCCAGGTCCTAGTACTGGGTTTGATGGACCTCCCGCTCCTCCTTCAGCTAGTGCTCCTAATCCTTTAGCTGCATGATTGTATTCTTTGTATTATTTAGCTATTACGATACTTATACATCGACGCATGTTTGGATTATTGTAGTTTTAGTTTATGATTTAGCCTGCTGTTTAGTTTACTATTAGTTTCAAATTTTTTTTTGCTTTTTTAGATTTTTACACATTAAACAACATTATAGGTTTAAATTTTAAGAGAAAAAATGCTTCAAAAATTGTCACAGATTTTTTAAATTTATTTAATTGTCAATAATTCAGTCGCAAATCCGTTGCTACGGATTTGCGATGGATTTTTTTAAAATTTGTTTTGATTTGTAATTATTCTGTCACAATTTCGTAGCAACTTGCTACGAATTTGCGACAGATATTTTTCTCATTTTAAATGTTCCATTGCAAATCCATCTCAACTTGCTACGGAATTGAGACGGATATTGCCCCATTTTTTTATGTGGAATTATTCTGTTGCAAATCCGTTGCAACATTCTATAGATTTGCGATGGATATTTTTTTCATTTATTTTAACATGTAATTATTCCGACGCTAATTCCTCTCGGTTGCAATGGATTTGTGACGAATATTTTCCCATTTATTTTATAATTTGTAATTTTTTGCCGAAAATCTATAGCAAATTTTCTGCAAATTTGTGATGGATTTTTTTTTCATTTTATTTTACCATGTAAATATTCCATTGCAAATCCATCACAACTTTCTACGGATTTGCAACGGATTTTTCCACATATTATTTTAATTTGCAATTATTTTGTCGCAAATCCCTCTCAAGTTGCTACGGATTTGCGACAGTATATAATATCCATCACAATTTCATAGCAAAAGGTTTCACATATTAGTTTGGTTGACCCGCGACTTTGCCGTCGCAAATGCGTCGTTATTTGCATCAAATTTAATCCCCATCACTGTTTGTGATGCTCTTATTTGCGATGGCCATTCCCATCTCAAATCCGTCGCAACTCTCAATCTACGACGTATTTGCGACGGATTTGGCCATCACAAATAGCTCTTTTTTTTTTTTTTGTAGTGAGCCTCAGTCTGATGTAGGTAAAAGTACTTTATGATCTTTGTAAATGTTGCATCAGCTAGTGCTTTAATTGGTAATGCCCATGTTTTTTTTAAATACTATTCAATGATTCGGACAAATTCGTCATCATACAATCGTATCGATTTCCACCGTCATATGAAAGTGACCACTTTTAGGGGCCAATCTACATCAACCAGTTGTTTTCTTTCTGATTGTGTTCTCTTATTTCATTCATTATAGATTCAAACTTGGACTTCTTCCTCTCAATTCTGGCCTTGTACATCAGCCTCTTCAACTCGGTATTCTTGAACGCTATATTAAAGTTTGCACGAATGTGATGTTGACAATACCTATGGACTCCCATCGACTCAATCCATCCAAATTGTCTCCTCATAGCAGACAAGATGCTTGGGTGTCGTCAAACACCAGGCAAACATGCCTTTTGCGTACCACATGATTTTGGACTAGTCTAAGAAACCATCCCCAACTATCTATTGATTTAGCATCAACAACCACAAAAGCTAGGGGAAACATGTGGTTGTTAGCATCACAAGAGCTTGCGATCAACAGAACACCCCTATAAGCCTCAAATGCATGCCCTCAATTGATATTATTGGACGACAATGCCTAAATCCCTCAATTGATGGTTTGAAAGCCCAAAATACATACCTAAATATGTTGGTATCTCCTGCATTGATGTCGTGGTGTTTTCAATGCACTATTGTTCCAGGATTTGAATCCTGTAATGCCAACATGTAGCTAGGTAGTACTATGAATGTTGAAGACCATGTACCATATAAAAACTCAACAACCGCTTTCCTGGCATACTAGCCCTTCTGGTACAAACATCCAGCTTGGAATTTGTCATGAATAACTTCCACTATAGTGCTGACACATGTCTCGGGGTCATCTCTGATGAGATGTAATATGTGTTGTGCAATAAATTTGTGAGACAAATTTCTATTGTTGTTGTTGATGACCTTTTGGAGACCTGTGTGCTCACCATTCCAAATCGATATTTCCCACCGTCCAGTACTAGCCTTCTTAATAATCCAAATATACCAAGCACATGGATTTATTTTCATGTTATTCTTGTAGGAGGTAGACCAAACTGCGCTCTTGCACTTGATAACCATGAATTAATGTAATCAAAATAAAACCCACGTAACTACATTTTTAAAACAAACATACTAACAAAGACGTACGGTTTAATATAATTTCTAAAGAATTTCAAGCCATAACTTAGGTCATAGATGTACCGTTTAATAGTCCAAAGATCCATAGGCTATTCCAATCATCTCATATTCTCTTTCAATATTTTTTTTAATATATTGATCACATTAATTCAAAAATTTCTTCTATTCCACCATTATATCAAATGCATTGATCAAATTAACTATTTTGACCCCCCCCCCTCCCAAAAAAATCTATTGTACATTAATTTTATTTGTAAAGTACTGATGAAATATAGATAAAATAAACATTAAATTTTCATCATTTTCAATGCACTAATTTGATGCATCAGTGATATTTGTAGTAAAAATTGAAATATATCTATCTATCTATCTATCTATCTATCTATCTCTCTCTCTCTCTCTCTCTCTCTCTATATATATATATATATATATATATTTGTATTGGTTTAAGTCACTACTCAATCCAAAAATAGATAGTCTGTTTAATGATGTAAGTTCTTTTAGTAAAATTTTCGAGAGCAAATTAATCTCTAATGGGATTGCCACTTGTAAATTGTTTGGTAATCCTACCACTTGTCTCTCTACATATACGTTTATGTAGATGGTGGTAAAAAAGAGTAAGCATTTCCAACAGCAAACCCCTTAAATGGGGGAAAAAAAAACGTCTATTAATTATCATGCTCATAATGATTCCGTATTGCATTATTTAGACTATGTGGGACAAAATCTATAATTTGCTTAACTTTTACCAGATAAAAGAGAAAGTCGAAGGATATGAAAATTCTAGTCTAGCTTTAGATTTCTGCATGCATCAAAGGCACCTCCAGAATCAATTACAATTATTTTTTCAATTTTTTCACATCATGTTTCTGAATATTCTAAACTTCTCCTACTATTTTCCCCCTAACAACTTAATTAACAAAAGAGTCAACTTTATATTTAAAAACTAACTTTAATTTTCTAAAATTAAAATTTAGCTAAAAAATCATTGGTACTAATTCTATTGAGATCATTAATCCAAGTGACGGCTTTATATGTAAAGGTAAGGTAACCTAAGCCTTCCAAAATGATTTCCCTAAACAAAAAGTGCATTGTCGCATGATATTGAACAAAAACTCCTATACATTGGCAAGCCATTCTAGAATCCATTCTTGACCATGGTACATGAGAGGTTAAATGATTTAATGAATTAATTTATCGATTATGGGACCAAAATAAATCTTACAACATCAAATGTCTTATCAAAAAATACTAAAAAGAAATCACTGCTCAGCCCAACAACAGTGAAACAAATCTCAAAACAAAAACAATGTATTTATATACACATATATAATTATGCCTCCAGTTGTCAAGAAAAAAAAGACACTGCTCAATTGAAAACTCCACAAACAAATCTCAAAACACCGACAATGTATGTATGTATGTATGTATGTATGTATGTATGTATGTATGTATGTATGTATGTATGTATGTATGTATGTATGTATGTATGTGGAAGTTATAACAAAAAAATCATGCTCAACCCAAAAAAAAAAAAAAAAAACAAACAAACAAAGGTCCAAACATCTACTAACGAATATAATTATGCCAATTACAAAAAAAAATCGGATCTCGACTAGAAAAAAAGAAAGAAAGCAGACCTCCAAATAACCAAAATATATATTTTTGCCCCAAAAACAAGAAAAAAATTGCAACTTACAACTGAAATACCTGGTTTTTTCCAAATACCGGGAGGGTGGCTCAAAAGATATAATGGCAGCTGGAAGTCACTGTTGGCTCTTGTACACGGGGGGGGTAGTTTTATCGGCAGCAAAAAAATTTCTAGAGGGAAGGAGGATTTTTTACAATGGCAGCCATGAATGGAAAAGAAGAAGGGGAGAATAAGATGGGAGGCATGGACGCAAATTATAAATCCATTTTTATTAGAGTTGAATGCATTTAAAAAATGCATTGAGGCCATATTGGGCAGCACTTCCCACGATGGGCCAGTTGATGCAGAATGGCCAAAACTCAATTAAGCCTACTTACTTGAGCCAACAATACTTGTCAACTTTTAATCATTATATATGCATGCTAAAATGACTTTTTTTTTTTTTTTGTTTAGGAATAATGGAAATTGTAGCCTTGATGGGCGGGAAAGATCAAATAACACTAACCGAAAGAGATTACGACGTATGTATCACACCAAAACTTTTGAAGTGGAGATAAGCTATGTGTTGGGAAATATGCCTTCTTAGACTAGTTTTCTGATGTAAATATCAAATGTTTTAATAAAAGAATTTATTTTCAAAAATCGTTTGTGAATTTACATTTTATTTGTGCACAATTACGTTTGGAAAAGACCCATTGTGTTTAAGTAAGTGGTCCATGTGAATGGAGGTCTTTCATAGTAAGGTATGGATCACGGGTTACTTTTCACATAAACATTTGTTCTTAACCGATTGATGAGAATAGGAATTTCATCATGTTTAGGTTATTATGTTGTGAATTCTAAATGGGGAATGGCTTACCTTTAGCCAATGAGTAGTCCACTCACTTCATGACATAAACGTATTTCGAATATATAGAACATGACCTGTAGTAGTGGTTTTTAAAAGTACTATATGGTAGAAACCTAGACTACTACTGCTCCAGCGTGGACTAGTACTCTACAACTTAAGTATGAGTTAGTGGTCTGACGAAGCTGGAAGCATGTACTTTAATATGCTATAGTTGAGGTTCTATCGTAGGGCCAATATACTTGCATGTTGGGTATGTGTGACTAGTTAGTTAAGATAGACTTGTACAAGAAAATTTCTATACTATATCGCCCCTTGTGGTTGTCTAAATGATCTAAATATCCAAGGTCTTGGGAAACATAACTTGGATGTTTGTTTTAGGGTATCTCCCTTGGAAAGCGGAAACAATCCAAGAAGTCGTGGATCATTGGACTAGAAGCCTACGGATGGTAGATGTCATTTAGAAAGGTGTTAGTACACTTCTTCCTCTTTAAACGTACAACGATGTATAGAGGGGTATTTTAGTCATTACACCGGTAGATCGAAGACTTTGCTAACACAGCATTGTCCTTGGGGTCAATATTTCCTTATGATGATATTAGGAAATATTTAAAATGCAAAATACAGCTATTTATATAGTTAGGGTATTTTGGTTATTTTAGTAGCCAAGACGGTGTGTCTTTTGGTCCCCAGTATATTCCGTGAGTCCTAATTAAATACGGGCTAAGGAATTGATTTTAAATGAAATGGAATTTATTTTATTTAAGTAGTCTAATTTAATTATTGGGCTAGGATAAAATAAAGGTCGATGGAGAGAGAGAATTAATTAAATTAGTTTGATGGATTAATTAATTATTCAGCGCTTTGGCCCAGTTTCAATAATTAAAGATTAACCTGGGACTAAACTAATATATGCTTATTTATTGGACTGGTCTATTTGGGCTGGAAAAATTAATTATTTTTTAGGCCATTGAGTTGGTTCCAATTAGAATAATTAATTTAGTCCAAAAGGTTAAACTAAGAGTCCAACGGCCCAGTCCAGTTTAACCTAGGGTTTTGTTTAGGTTAAACAGGAGGATTGGAAACTACGTTATTTTTGACAGACTCTTCTCTGTGAAAAAAAAAAAACAAGAGTCTCTTTCTCTCTCTCTCTCCAGAAAATATTCCTTTATTCTGTTAGTTGTTCACCAAACGGAATTAGGTAGGCCATATACTGGAAGATCGAGAGACTGGTGTTCACCTACATGCAAAGATGGAGTAGGAGGCTTGCAGGAATCACACCAGAGGTTTCCACCAACACACCTACCTCGGTTCCACATATTCTAGTCCGGCTAATTCTTAGAACAAGGAAAAGAGGTAAAAAAATTTTAAACCTCGGAACCTATACAAAGCTCAACCGGCACCGGGTAGGGCTGCCGGAGCTAGTGCCGACTTTGTTCGGATGTTTCCCTGTTCTTCAGTTTTTTTTTTTCACTTTCACTGTGTGCCCTGTGTTTTCCCTTTCTATGCCTTCAATTGGTATCAGAGCATGAAGGTTTTGTGAAAATATAGGGAGCATGCATCTAGTTCAATAAAACTAGATACATATTTGTGATTAAACCATGAAGCTTTGTTGTTTTGGTATGGATAGATTCTCTGTTAAACCTCTCGGATTGAGGTATAGGAGATATGTAATTTACTGTTTTTCTTAGCAAATCGTGTAAGCCCAATGTTAATGGGTGTAGGCGATTGTTGGTTTTGGTTGATTTCATTATTTTGGGATTGAAATCAAAGAGCCAATGGTACTAGAAGTTGCACAGAAAAACAGAGGAAATTCGCAAAAGAATATTGCAAAAAAAAAAAAAATGCAGAAGAACTCATCCAGATAGGAACTGATGCCGACTAGGCTGCTTGAACCACCGCCGGCTAGGGTTTGAACTCGCGTCTGGATTTTAGGCCACCCATGGGTCTTGGTTCTGTGTGGTGGGTGCAGTGGACCATAGTGCAGATGGGGTGCTCAATCTAGTGTGGTGGATGCAGTGGACCAATGAGAAATTTTTATTTTTTCCTTGTAATTTTTCTTGAGTTTTCCTTTTGGTTTTAGGGTCCATACCAGGCGAAGTTAATATTGCAATAGTTAATATTCAATGAATATTTTTGCATAAAAATATTAGTAAGGAATTTTAGGATTAAACAAGACCATTAATTAATTAATTAATTAATGTGTTTAATTCTATTATCCGGGCACTTAGGTTTAAAAAATAGAAAAGCATGAAAACGTCTACTATTTTCTAGCATGCTATTTTTTAAGTATCTATGTGCACGGTCTCTCAAAGACCAAAGTCTTTGGGAATGTTTTTGACAAGGAAAACATTTTTCTACAAATTAAATGGTTATTTTAGCTTGAACAAAAATTAATCATTCGATATTTTCTCAAATGATTTAATCCTTAACATAGAAAATATATTGGATTTAAATATTTTTGTAAGTTAAAATAGAAAGCCATTTTGTTTTATTTTGGCACAAGAAAAATTATTTTGTCAAATAAACTTGAGACTAAAGTCTCTAGAAAGTTCTAATTGGAAAATTTTTGAAATTATTAAGTTTTTAACTTAAATAAAATTAGTCTATGGAAAAATCTCTCAAAGGATACAAACCTTGACATAGAGATTTTAATAGATTTAGACATTTTATTTTTGAGTTAAAAGGAAAACTTAATGGAAATTTTCAAAATGATATTTTTCAGAAAACTCTTGTTTTAAAAGACTAAGTGGGAGAGGGGTTCCAACGGCCCCACAGCTTCTATCACGATCTTCATTATAGATCGTGGGTCCCCTCGCATCACCCTGGGAGTGAACTTGTATAGGATGGGGATACCATAAAGATCTAGATCTAATGGAGGGATATAATTAATAACCCGGAGCACGTACTATGATCGGCCAGCCCCTCGTTGGAGGTCATAGTGCGAGGTATGTCCATAGGAAATGCGAGGAAACGATCATCCCCTTGATAGAGTTATCTTCTAGATCAGTACCTAGAAGGAAAATTAATTTGTGGTGGTCAACACACTTAGCTTAGGGGGCTGTTAATCTTCCCAAGAAGCTATGTCAATTTTCCTAAGAGCCAAATTAATTATTATCAGTTTTGATAATAAGGATAAAGTGCACATATTTATTTTGTTTTCACAAGCTAAATATTTTTCTTTTATATTTTGATTTTTTAGAAATAGTGGGGGGTTCTTTTAGTCCATTGGCCGTTATTCTCCAAGAGAATAATGTAATGGGACCAGACTACGTGGATTGGAAGAGGAACCTGGACATAATACTCATAGCCAAGGAGTATAAGTATTTCCTTTATGAAACCTGGCCTGTTATCGGGGAAGGTTCCACTGCCAAAGAGTGTGAGGCTGAGAATGCATGGAAGAAGGCCGATGAGATGGCTTGTTGTTACATGTTGGCCTCCATGTCTAACGTGCTCCAGTCCAAACATGAGTACATGACCACTGCGTATGACATAACTCAATCATTAGTTACAATGTTTGCGGATAAAAGCCGGCCCGCAAGGTAGGAGGCTCTTCGAACTATTATAAACACTAAGATGGCTAAGGAAGCATCAGCCACAGAGCATATACTCAAGATGATTGCTGTTTTTGAGAAGGCAAAAATCTTAGGGGCTGTCATTAACCCCGAGAGCTAAGTGGAGATGGTTCTCGAATCTCTACCGGATTCCTTTACTCAGTTTAAGTTGAACTACAACATGAACAAGTTAAACATAAGTTTAACTGAGTTGATGGAGGAGCACCAGATGGCAGAGAAGGTCATGAAGCCACAATCAAAGGTTATGATTGCTAAGATTTCATCTTCTAGAACTGGGCCTAAGCCCAGGAAGTCCAAGAAGAAGAAGGGGAACGTAACAGTCCAGCCTAAGACCCAGCCCAAAGATAAACCCAAGGGCAAGTACTTCAAATGTAGACTGAAGGGACACTGGAAAAATGAGTGTCTAGATCTTCAAACTAAGAAAAACCCCACAGGTAATGTTTTCTATGTAGAGTCTATATCAATGGTTGGATCAACTTCCACTTGGATTGTTGATTTAGGAGCCACTGATCACATCTGTAACTCCTTGCGGGGGTTTAGAAAGATTAGAAGACTCCAGAAGGGCAAACATGGACTACGTGTGGGAAATGGAGCACAAGTTTGGGCCCTTGCAGTGGGAGAGCTGGATTTTGTTTTTGATTGTAATAGAATAGTACTTTTGAAAGATATTTTATATGTACTTGGATTTCGACAGAATTTGATTTCAGTTGCGAAACTAATAAATCAAGGATATTTGTAACTTTCCATTCAGGTATTTCTATCAGTAGAGATGGAGAAATTTTATTTACTGGGCACATGTATGAAAATCTATTTTTCTTAAACCCTATTAACAATCAATTAAATAATGCTTAATCTGAACCTTTAACACGGAAGAGAAAGACCAATATCAATGACTCTTACTTTGGCATCTAAGGTTGTGTCATATAAACTCAATCAGGATTCTGAGATTAATCCATGATGGGCTTTTGGGCTCATTGAGATTGGAAAATTGGCCTCAATGTGAGTCCTGCCTAATGGGAAAGATGACCAAAAAGTCATTTACCCTTAAGGCGGATAGGGCCAAGGAGGTATTGAGTTTTGTTCACACTGATGTGCGTAGTCCCTTGTTTACACCAGCTAGAGGGGGTTTTGAGTACTTCATCACTTTCACAGATGATTGCACGAGGCTTGGTTTTATTTATCTAATGAGACACAAGTCTGACTCTTTTGACAAGTTCAAAGAGTTTAAGGCTGAAATGGAACGTCGGACAGGTAAATTGATCAAGACATTACGATCGGATTGTGGTGGAAAGTACCTCCTGGGTGAATTCAAGGACTATATGATACATCATGGGATAGTATCCCAACTCTCTGCATTGGGGACATCCCAACAGAATGGAGTAATTGAGAGAAGGAATAGGATATTGATGGAAATGGTCCGAAGCATGATGTTTCATGCTATTCTTCCAGTGTCTTTTTTTAGGATATGCCCTAGAAACAGCGTCATACATTCTGAACTTAGCGCATTCCAAGTCAGTACCTACGACTTCCTATAAGATGTGGACTGGGCGTAAGCCAAGTCTGAATCATCTCAAGATATGGGGTTGTCTAGCTTATGTACTGGTCAAGGGAGACAAGTTGGAACCAAGATTAGAATTATGTTATTTTGTTAGGTATCCAAAAGGGATAAAGGGTGGTAACTTTTATCATCCTAAGGAGCAGAAAGTACTGGTAGGTACTAATGCTAGATACTTAGAGGATGATCAGAGTACTTCCACAAAAGGTTCAACTAGGTTGAAATTTGAGGAGAAGTTATCTTTGGAATCAACTTTTTCTGATCCAATTGTGGAAAAAGAAGAGGTGCAGCCTCAAGAGCCTATACAAATGGAGCCTTGTCGTAGTGGGAGAATGTCTAGGGTTCCAGAGAGATGAACTGGAGAAGCTTTCAAGCTAGTCTCCGACCATTAGGAACAAGACCCCATTAGATACGAGGAAGCTATTACTAATGCCGATGCAAATCTATGGCATGAAGTAATAAAAGCTGAGATTGAGTCTATATACCTCAATCAGGTTTGGGATCTTGTAGCTTCACCTGAAGGGATAAAACCCACTGGGTGTAAGTGGGTATACAAGAGAAAGGGGGGAGTAGATGGGAAGGTGGAAACCTTCAAAGCTAGGTTTGTGGCGAAAAGGTATACTCAGAAATAGGGAATCGATTATGAGAAGACCTTTTCCCCGATAGCCATTCTTAAGTCTATCCGTATCCTCCTTGCCATCGCATGTCATTATGACTACGAGATATGGCAAATGGATGTTAAGACAACATTTTTAAATGACCATCTTAGTGAAGATATCTATATGTCCCGACCGAAATGTTTTATTGCTAAAGGCCAAGAACATATGATTTGCAAGCTTAAGAAGTCCATTTATGGACTTAAGTAGGCATTGAGAGCATGGAACAATCATTTTGACGAGACTATAAAGTCTTATGGTTTTATTCAAAATGAGGTTGAACCATGCGTGTACAGGAAACTTGAAGGCATTAATGTGATTTTTTCTTGTCTTGTATATAGATGACATTCTACTCATTGGAAATGATGTAGGGTCATTGTCATCTACAAAGGTTTGGCTGTCTAGTCAATTTAGTAGGAAGGACTTGGGAGAAGCCAACTACATTCTCGGGATTAGACTTCTTAGAAATAGGAAGCGGAGAATATTAGGAGTATCTTAAGAGGTATACATTGACAAGATGCTAGCCAGGTACAACATGGACTCATGCAAGGGAGCTCTAATTCCTTGCAAACATGGGTTGTCTTTTTCTTTAAGGGACTGTTCAAAGTCTCAAGAAGAAAAAGGACAGAATGAGTAGGATTCCCTACACTTCAGCTGTGGGAAGTCTCACATACGTCATGTTGTGCACTAGGCCAGATATCTACTTTGCTGTAGGCTTGATTAGAAGATATCAGTTAAACCCTGGGGAGGTTCATTGGCAAGATGTACAGTATATTCTCAAGTACCTCAAGGGAACGAGAGATTATATGCTGGTTTACAGGACTGATGACTTGGTTCCTACAGGATACATAGACTCAGACTTCCAAGAGGATAAGGATGAAAGGAAATCCACTGGTGGATATGTCTTCACCTTGTCTGGAGGAGCCATTTCATAGAGGAGTATAAAGCAATCTTACATTGCTGACTCAACCATGGAAGCTGAGTATATGGCAGCTTTGGAGGCATCCAAGGAAGCAGTTTGGCTCCAGAAGATCCTTTCAGAACTTGTAGTTGTGCCACACAAGAACAGGCCGGTTGTGATGTATTGCAACAACACTAGAGCAGTATCACAATCTAAAGAACCCAGGAACCACAAGAAGGGGAAGCACATCGAGAGGAAGTACCATTTGATCCGGAATTTTATCTAGAGATGGGAAGTCGTGGTGGAACAGATTGTCTTCGAGAACAATCTAGCTGATCCATTCACCAAGCCTTTGGCTGAGAGAATCTTCAAAAGACACTTAGACACCATAGAGTTGGGCACCTATGGGCTTAATTAGTCTTAAAGTGCAAGTGGGGGACTGTTGGGAAATATGCCCTCTTAGACTAGTTTTCTGATGTAAATATCAAATGTTTTAATAAAAGAATTTATTTTCAAAAATCGTTTGTGAATTTACATTTTATTTGTGCACAATTACATTTGGAAAAGACCCATTGTGTTTAAGTAAGTGGTCCATGTGAATGGAGGTCTTTCACAGTAAGGTATGGATCACGGGTTACTTAACACATAAACATTTCTTCTTAACCGATTGATGAGAATGTGAATCTCATCATGTTTAGGTTATTATGTTGTGAATTCCAAATAGGGAATGGCTTACCTATAGCCAGTGAGAAGTCTACTCACTTCATGACATAAGCGTATATCAAATACATAGAACAGGACTTGTAGTAGTGATTTTTTAAAAATATAATATGGAAGAAACCTAGACTACTACTACTACAGCATGGACTAGTACTCTACGACTTGAGTATGAGTTGGTGGTCTGACGAAGTTGAAAGTATGTACTTTGATATGCTATAGTTGAGGTTCTATCGTAGGGCCTATATACTTGCATGTTGGGTATGTGTGACTAGTTAATTAAGACAGACTTGTACAAGATAGTTTCTATACTATATCTCCCCTTGTGGTTGTCTGAATGATCTAAATATCCAAGGCCCTAGGAAACATGACTTGGATGTTGCCTTAGGGTAGCTCCCTTAGAAAGCGGAAACAATCCAGGAAGTCGTGGTTTATTGGACTAGAAGTCTATAGATGGTAGATGTCATTTAGAAAGGTGTTAGTAAACTTCTTCCTCTTTAAATGTACAACGATGTATAGAGGGGTATTTTAGTCATTACACCTGTAGATCGGAGACTTTGCTAACGCAGCATTGTCCTTGAGGTTAATATTTCCTTATGGTGATATTAGGAAATATTTAAAATGCAAAATACAGCTATTTATATGGTAGGGGTATTTTGGTCATTTAGTAGCCAAGGCAGTGTGTCTTTTGGTCCCCAGTATATACTGTAAGTCCTAATAAAATACGGGCTAAGAAATTGATCGTAAATTAAATGGAATTTATTTTATTTAAGTAGTCTGATTTAATTATTGGGCTAGAATAAAATAAAGGTCTATGGAGAAAGAGAATTAATTAAATTAGTTTGGTGGGTTAAGTAATTATTCAGGACTTTGGCCCAGTTTGAATAATTAAAGATTAACCTGCAACTAAACTAATATAGGCTTATTTATTGGACTGATTTATTTGGGCTGAGAAAATTAATTATTTATTGGGTCATTAAGTTGGTTCTAATTAGAATAATTAATTTAGTCCAAGGTTAAACTAAGAGTCTAATGGCCCAGTCCTGTTTAACCTAGGGTTTTATTTAGGTTAAACAGGAGGATTGGAAACTATGTTGTTTTTGATAGACTCTTCTCTGTGGAAAAAAAAAACGCGTGTCTCTCTCTCTCTCAAGAAAATATTCCTTAGTTCCATTAGTTGTTCACCAAACGGATTTTGGTAGGCCATATACTGGATGATCGAGAGTTTGGCGTTCACCTAAATACAAAGACAAAGTAGGAGGCTTGCAGGAATCGCACCAGAGGTTTCCACTAGCACACCTACCTCAGTTCCACATATTCCGGTCCAGCCAATTCTTAGTGTTAGAATTCGTGGACTCCTAAATGCGGAAAATATCCACGAATCCCTTCCGAGGATCCAAGTAAACGATTAAGAAGATCGTAAGTTTGCAGATTTACCTTTGCTATGTGTAATCGATATCCTTTAGTTCCGATTGTGTTGCTGTGCGTCCAACCCGAACGATCACCAGACGCTGCAGTTGTGCGAACGTCCTCTATCGGATACACACCGCGAACTCACTGGTCACCCGGGGAGTGCTAGCGCCTACGGTTTTTTGAGAGGCTTATTTTTCTGGTGGATGAAGGCATGAATTTTACAACAGAATTGGCACACCCAAGAAGAAGGCTAGGGTTTTTCTTAAAAATCCACTCCGAACCTCTTAGAGTCCAACCCTAATAATATCTTATCATATTTTAATTTAAATTCAAATTAAATTAAAACTGATACGATAAGATTCTGCCATTTTCTCGATAATTTAACTAATTAATTTACCGAGTCAGATTCTTATAATCTGGACATCATTCAGATACATCGAATGTGGACATATTTCCAGATTCATTGTATCTGGTAGATTTTCTAAGTTCGATTAACTTAGACATGTTTTTAGATTCATCGAATCCGGTTACCAGAAAATAACCTATCAAGTTCGCTTATTGTGTCACCCTATAGGTTCATTTAACACTGGCAGTGTGCCCAAATCATATTTAAATGGCCCACAAGTTATAAGCGGTTTCTAGCAAAACATTATAAGTATCCAGGTTAAATAAAGATCGGTGATCTCTTTGAACCAAACCATAATTTTATATTTAGTCCTTTTGTCACATGATATCCAGATTAAGCATAAGGCACGGAGCATATCATCCTTATTAAGCTCAATCAATTATTTCTTGATTTCATAGTAGACTGTTCAAACAAATGATATCAATATCTTAGATTTATATATTTGAGTACGGCCATGCATTTTAACAGTCTAACTTATCAAGGGGCCTATGGATATCTCTCCCATAATTGAGGGGGACAAAATCCTTCACAATCAATCATATTCCTCTTCTCGATTTATTCTATATCCAACAGTAGTCTAATTTATTATCTAATTAAAGACAACTTTAGACAATGTCAAAATATAGAATTTATCAAGTAGGAAACTATGATGAATTTAGGTCAAACGACTTTTAATATCATTATGGCTAGAAAGTACTTATGACATGTTCCATGAAGTACTCTCACAGTGGGTCATATCCAATACAATGTTCTCTAACATTTATTTATGTTTTGAGTTGATATCACAAATATCCATGACTAGTAAAACATAGCCATCTAGTCAAAAACATACTAATCTTAATTTATTATTGTTCCAATAATAATAAACGATCAGGGACAGATTTAGAATAGTCATTGTATTCATTGTTGGGTTTTACTATCAAGTCACGTACTTGATGACCACAAAACAAAATATACTATTCATGGAAAGGAAAGCCTCATATTATTATATAAAACATAACGACAATAGTATAAGTACAAATTAACTCTAGGGCATATCCCAACAGTCTCCCACTTGCACTAAGACCAATTTGGCATAAGCCGTAATCCCATTGATCTGGTATGACTATCATGGTTAGACGATGGGAGAGGCTTTGTCAGTGGATCTGCATCATTGTCATCAGTTGATGCCTTGCATACTTTGACATCTCATCTATCAACAATTTCTCGAATGAGATGAAAACGTCTAAGTATATGTTTGGATTGCTGATATGATCTTGGTTCCTTAGCTTGTGCAATGGCTCCATTGTTATCACAATAGAGATCCACTGGGTTCACAATACTAGGAACTACATCTAGTTCTATAATGAACTTTTTAATCCAAACTGCTTCTTTAGCTGCAGTTGAGGCAGCTACATACTCAGCTTTTGTAGTAGAATCGGCCACGGTGTCTTGCTTTGAACTTTTCCAGCTTATAGCACCTCCATTCAAACAAAATAGAAAACCTGATTGCGATCTGTAATCATCAACGTCGGACTGAAAACTAGCATTATTGTAACCATTTACAACTAGATCGCCTTCTTGTCTTCCATAAACTAAGAACATATCTTTAGTTCTTCTTAAATACTTCAGTATATTCTTGACAACAGTCCAGTGTGCCTCTCCAGGGTTTGACTGGAACCTACTCGTTATGCTCAATGCATATGACACATCGGGTCGAGTACATAACATGGCATGCATGATAGACCCTATAGCGGAAGCGTATGGTATCTTGTTCATGCGCTCTTCTTCATCCTCCGTAGAAAGACTTTGAGTTTTGCTGAGCTTAATGCTATGTGACATTGGCAAGAATCCTCTCTTAGAGTCTTACATACT
Organism: Voacanga thouarsii; assembly: GCA_026120185.1. Lineage (NCBI taxonomy): Eukaryota > Viridiplantae > Streptophyta > Magnoliopsida > Gentianales > Apocynaceae > Voacanga > Voacanga thouarsii. Next base: position 321,112 of record JANUWF010002337.1, read on the forward strand.
GAACCTTTTCAGTACCTTGTTAACATATGTACTTTGACTTAGTCCAATTAGCTTTCTAGATCTATCTCTATAGATCCTTACACCTAGAATATAAGCAGCTTCACCTAAGTCTTTCATTGAGAAACAATTTCCCAACCATGTCTTTACACTTTGTAGAGTTGGGATGTCGTTTCCAATAAGTAAGATGTCATCAACATAAAGTACCAAAAAGACTATTGCACTCCCACTTGTTTTCTTATAGACGCAAGGCTCATCTTCATTTTTGATAAAGTTAAATTCTTTAATTGCTTCATCAAATCGAAGATTCCAGCTTCGAGATGCTTGCTTCAATCTATAAATGGATCTTTGAAGCTTGCACACTTTATTAGAATTCAAAGGATCATCAAAACCCTCAGGTTGTGTCATGTACACTTCCTCGAGTTAGTTTCCATTAAGAAACGCAGTTTTGACATCCATTTGCCAAATCTCATAGTTATAATATGCTGCTATGGCAAGAAGAATTCTAATAGATTTAAGCATTACAACTGGTGAAAAGGTTTCATCATAGTCTATACCATGAGTTTGTCTATAACCTTTTGTAACCAGTCGTGCTTTGTAAGTATGCACATTTCCCTCCATGTCTATTTTCTTTTTGAAAACCCACTTACACCCAATGGTTTTTGAACCTTTAGGTGGATTAACCAAAGTCCAAACTTGGTTATCATACATGGATTTCATCTCAGACTTCATAGCCTCTAACCATTTTCCAGAGTCAGAACTCTTAATGGCTTCTTGATAAGAAGTGGGTTCATCATTAACCATAAGCTCCACATTGTGATAGTCAGTGATGAGAAATCTATATCTCTCAGGTTGTTGACGAACCCTATCAGATCTTCGAGGTCCTTGTTCTATAGAAGTAAGCTCATCTTGAACTTGTGAGCCATCTAATCGAGGTTCATTATTCGGTTCAGGTACTAATTGTGGCTCTCGAATCTCATCAAGATGTATTTTACTCCCACTGATTATTTTGGAAATAAATTCTTTTTCAAGAAAGAATCCATTTCGAGCAACAATTACTCTATTTTCTTTTGGGAGATAAAATTAATATCCTTTAGTTTCTTTAGGACACCCCACAAATATGCATTTATCCGATTTAGGTGCAAGTTTATCAGATAATAATCGCTTTACATAAACTTCACAACCCCAAATCTTGAGAAATGACAAACTAGGTTGTCTCCCAATCCATATCTCATATGGCGTTTTCTGAACTGATTTAGATGGAACTTGATTTAGTATGAATGCAGGAGTCTCTAGGGCATAACCCTAAAAGGAGATTGGAAGATCAGTTTGACTCATCATTGATCGAACCATATCTAATAAAGTCCGATTTCTCCGTTCAGATACACCATTCCATTGAGGTGTTCCATGTGGAGTTAATTGGGAGATAATTCCACAATTTTTAAGATGCTCATCAAATTCGTGACCTAAGTATTCACCACCTCGATCTGATCGAAGTGTTTTGATACTTTTGTCAAGCTAATTTTGTACTTCATTTTGAAATTCTTTGAATTTCTGGAACGATTCAGATTTGTGTTTCATCAGATATAGATAGCCATATCTGCTAAAATCATCTGTAAAGGTAATGAAGTACTGAAATCCTCCTCTAGCATGTGTATTATTGGTCCACATACATCAGTATATATTAGGCCTAATAAATCAGTTGCCCTTTCATTTTGTCTCTTAAAAGGCGCTTTAGTCATTTTGCCTAATAAACAAGAATCACATGTTTCGTAAGATTCTAAATCAAATGATTTTAAAAGCCCATCATTATGAAGCTTTGTTATGCGTTTCTCATTTATATGGCCCAAACGACAATGCCAGAAGTAAGTCTGATTTAAATCATTGGATTTCAATCTCTTAGTATTTATATTATAGATAGCGTTGTTTGAAGATCCACAAAGATTGAGAATATAGAGCCCATTTGATAATGAAGCATCTCCATAAAAAAAAATGCCGTTTTTATTAATAGAGCAAATATTATTCCTAATAACAAATTCAAAACCTTCTAAATCCAAACAAGAAACTGAAATAATATTCCTACTCATAGCAAGAACATAAAAACAATTATTCAGTTCTAAAATAAGCCCACTAGGCAAAATTAATTCAAAAGTTCCTACAGCTACTGCAGCAACTTTTGCTCCATTCGCAAATCGTAGGTCCACCTCGCCTTTTGCCAAAGCTCTACTCCTTTTTAGACGCTGCACATTTACACAAATGTGAGATCCACAACCGGTATCCAATACACATGAATCAGAAGTAGATAAATTAATTTCTATAACATAAATATCTAAAGCGGCAGTCTCACTGTCCTTCCTTTTCTTTGCTTCCAAATAGAGCTTGCAATTTCTTAACCAATGTCCTTGTTCTCCACAATGGTGGCAAGCTCCCTCCTTTGGTGTCTTGGCCTTAGGTTTGGGCTTGAACTTGGACTTTGCCTTGTCCTTGCCCTTACTAGCCATGACTTTGCCCTTTTGGTTGTTCTTTTTTCCTTTCCCTTTTTGAACCATTAGAACACTAGGAGTATTCTTCTTAATGTTCAGTTTAGCTTGTTTTAGCATCCCATGCAATTCAGTAATGGATTCCTCCATATTATGCATGTTAAAATTCATGACAAACTGGTCATACTCAGGAGGTAATGAGCCCAAGATCAAATCTGTGGCCATATCATGATTAACAGGAGCACCAAGCTTATCAAGATGATCAAGATAGCCCTTCATCTTAAGGACATGAGCACTTACCGAGGTGCCAGAAACCATCTTACATGCATTTAACGCCTTGAGAGTTTCAAATCTCTCTTGTCGTGCTTGCTCTTGGAACATTTCCTTGAGATGCACAATCATGTCATATGCCTCTGCTTCTTCAAACTGTTTTTTAAGTTCAGAGTTCTTGGTTGCTAGCATGAAGGCAAGTAACATCGTTAGAGTCATCTTTATGCTTACTATAAGCATCTTTTTTAGCTTTTGAGGAGTTATTTGCTAGAGCAGGGGGAATAGGATTTTCAAGAATATAGAGCCTTTTTTCTTGCTTAAGAACAATTCTTAAGTTTCATGCCCAATAAAGAAAGTTGGTCCCACTAAGCTTGTCTTTCTCGAGCACAGATCGCAATGAATTATTCCAACTATTTGTTGGCATTATCTACATACAAAATATGCAAAGTAATTAATTTTTGAGGCTTTAATGAAAAACTCCCACTAAAAGCATTTAAATTTTTGAAACTTCAACATTTTGATGTTTCGTAGTGGGAAAAATATATATATATATATATATATTCATAAATATTTTATTTTAATCATAAGTAAGCTTTGGTTTTAATCTTATAATTAAATAAATCTCAAATTTTAAATGAGATAGGCATCAAATGTCCCGGCTATATTATCTCATATAATGCCCTGGGCCCAAAACCATTTTGATAGCCCAGTTAAGTCAAACCATATCAAACATATGGAAAACTACTTTCCTTCTTGTCTCACATAGATAATCAAAAGCATCCTACTTTGGCAGGAATGACCATATGATGATCCAAGTAATAATAAGTGTTTGATTTTGGAAGGCATTTAACACTTAATTTTCTTTTTAAATAAAATTTTGATTGTAGTAAGCACAAAATAATCATATCAAATATGCATGCAGGACATAGATAAAAGTGACATAGCATGGCCCATAACCTATGTTGATCATCATGAGCAAAGTGAAGATCAAGATGGTCAATCTAGGTATATGAACTCCTTAAGCATTCTCTAATGCCTTGAGCATACTTCTCCTTGGTTGTAATTGTAGGCTGCCATCTTCTTTTACATTGAATAGTAAAATTAAAATAATTCCTACTCTACGAAAGCAATACAATTTTACAACAATGAAAAACGACACGCAGGACGTATTTAAAAATTACAACTTAAAACAACCATAATGTAACCTGCCAATCACATTGGGATAAAACGGGCCATGCTATGCACTATTCAAAATAACCCGCAACTACAATCAAAACATAAACGAATAACACACAACGAACAGTTAGTCGGGGTTCCAAGGGGCAACGCCCCTGGCGGTGGTCCCGTTGGCGATTTTTCCTTCTCTCATTGAATGAGATTTTGCCTTCCGATTTTTGAATAATAATCAGATTAACGTTCAGACCCCTTAGTAATCATCGCTGTGAAATTTCATATTATAGACAATCTGCGTTCCCCTTTAATCATATTCATACAGATACCATATTATCATGGCCGATTAATACACACAATTCGCAAATATAGAACGACGGATAGCATGCTTACGATACCATATCATATTAAAACAGACCAGTTTACAGACAATCTGCAACTAATCTGGTCTGATCAGGTAACTAAGATGCACATATTAAACCAAATTCAGGCAGTCTGCATGCTAAGTATTCTAAAATCATAATCATGCGAACATGCTGATATAAACTGTTTAAATTCACACACACACACACACACACACACACACACACACACACACACACACACACACACACACACACACACACACACACACACACACACACACACACACACACACACACACACACATATATATATATATATATATATATATATCATACATATCCACAACAATACGATTAACACAGATGAATCAACCTAATCGTTTAGCAAATTGCTCTGATACCACTGTTAGAATTCGTGGACTCTTAAACGCGGAAAACATCCACGAATCCCTTCCAAGGATCCAAGTAAACGATTAAGAAGATCGTAGGTTTGCAGATTTACCTCTGTTATGTGTAATCGATATCCTTCAGTTTTGACTGTGCTGCTGTGCATGCAACCCGAATGATCACCGGACGCAGCAGTTGTGCAAACGTCCTCTATCGGATACACACCGCGAACTCACTCGTCACTCGGGGAGTGCTAGCGCCTAGGGTTTTTGAGAGGCTTATTTTTCTGGTGGATGAATGCATGAATTTTACAACAGAATTGGCACACCCAAGAAGAAGGCTAGGCTTTTTCTTAAAAACCCACTCCGAACCTCTTAGAGTCCAACCCTAATAATATCTTATCCTATTTTAATTTAAATTCAAATTAAATTAAAACTGATATGATAAGATTTTGCCATTATCTCGGTAATTTAACTAATTAATTTACCGAGTCAGATTCTTATAATCTGGACATCATTCAGATACATCGAATGTGGACATATTTCCAGATTCATTGTATCTGGTAGATTTTCTAAGTTCAATTAACTTAGACATGTTTTCAGATTCATCAAATTCGATTACCAGAAAATAACCTAATAAGTTCGCTTATTGTGTGACCCTATAGGTTCATTTAACACTGGCAGTGTGCCCAAATCATATTTAAATGGCCCACAAGTTATAAGCGGTTTCTAGCAAAACATTACAAGTATCCAGGTTAAATGAAGATCGGTGATCTCTTTGAACCAAACCATAATTTTATATTTAGTCCTTTTGTCACATGATATCCAGATTAAGCATAAGGCACGGAGCATGTCATCCTTATTAAGCTCAATCAATTATTTCTTGATTTCATAGTAGACTATTCAAACAAATGATATCAATATCTTAGATTTATATATTTGAGTACGGCCATGCATTTTAACAGTCTAACTTATCAAGGGGCCCATGGATATCTCTCCCATAATTGAGAGGGGCAAATTCGTTCACAATCAATCATATTCCTCTCCTCGATTTATTCTATATCCAACAGTAGTCTAATTTATTATCTAATTAAAGACAACTTTAGGCAATGTTAAAATATAGAATTTATCAAGTAGGAAACTATGACGAATTTAGGTCAAAGGACTTTTAATATCATTATGGCTAGAAAGTACTTATGACATGTTCCATGAAGTACTCTCATAGTGGGTCATATCCAATACAATGTTTTCTAACATTTATTTATGTTTTGACTTGATATCACAAATATCCATGACCAGTAAAACATAGCCATCCAGTCACAAACATACTAATCTTAATTTATTATTGTTGCAATAATAATAAATGATCTGGGACAGATTTAGAATAGTCATTGTATTCATTGTTAGGTTTTACTATCAAGTCGCGTACTTGATGACCACAAAACAAAACGCACTATTCATGGAAACGAAAGCCTCATATTATTATATAAAACATAACGACAATAGTATAAGTACAAATTGACTCTAGGGCATATCCCTAACACTTAGAACAAGGAAAGGAGGTAAAAATTTTAAACCTTGGAACCTGTACAGAGCTCAACTGGCGCCGGCTCTGTTCGAATGTTTCCCTGTTCTTCAATTTTTCCAGTTTTTTTTTTTCACTTCTGCTACGTGCCCTGTGTTTTCCCTTTCTATGCGTTCACTATGCTGCCAAGATACCCATGCATGAAATTGGAAATGCTTTGTGCAGCCAGGAGTCAAATAACTCCTAAGAAGTCATACATGTACAGGATATCATACTTTGGTAGCATGCAGCAAAACAGTAAATGGGTTACTTAGTAAAATGTTTATTATCTTCTGACCTGATATAGAAATGTTTGTTGCATTTGCTGAAATGTTTGCGTGTTAAAAAATGTCAGGTTTGGTTTGTTTTGTATTGCAGTATCAAGTGGCTCAGATGTACATGGTCATGAAAATACAGTAGGAGAACATCCCGGGGACTAAAGGGATAGGTGATGCATGTTTTTTAGTGTAGAAAATATTACCAGCAAATAACATAATTAATCAAGCTTTATTAAAATGACAACCACTAAAACCACACATATATGCAAGTATACCCCATCATATAGTATAGGACAAAGCAAGTATCGAATCTACGAGAATTTAGGCTCCCACCTTACTTTACCCAACTCTTTATTGTTTAGCCAATAAAATAAGAAAAGAATAAAAAGAAAAATAAATAAAGATAAAAATAGATATAACTCAAGAATGAAATTTCATGTAACTAGCCAATTATCTTGAAAACATAAGATTGAATCAATTAGCATTCATCACAATCAATTGTCATCTTGGCATCACGAAGGATTTAATATAGACCCACTTTGTTTGCATTCCATGGAATCACTATGTTCTAGTTAAATTAGTGATCATATTTTGTCTCGACTAACTTATCAAAATGATGCATTAAAATCAATCCTCATACAGACCCTTATATTCTAGGTGATGTAAAACATGAAATTAATCAATGAATCTATATTCTAACAATCATTAGCCAACCTTTTATTACCAATGTTTTAGATAATTAACCCCCTTTTCAAGAAAGTTAAGAGATAACAAATATGAAATTAATTAATTGAAATCATTACCAGCCTATTTTTCAAGCAAGTCAATAGCAAAAATCAATCAACTAAAGCCATAAGAAAAACAAGTAATCAAATACCAAGAATACAAATCAATTGATCAAAAGTTCCAATTAACTCAAAATCATAGTTTCCAAAATAATATCCAATTATAATCAAAACATTAAGAACATCATTGTTAAAAAAAGTAAATAAAGGATAAAAGATAAAACTCATAGACAATCCCTTCTTCTTCTCTTGAAAACCTCCTTTGAATAATGCTCCTTTGAGTGGTGATTGAGTAGCTTGCGATACTTCAAATCACACTTTTCTCTTGTGTTTTCTTGTGCTTTTATAGGCCTCTTAGATGCTAAATTCATGGTTGAGGAAGTCTTGGCCGAGTAGAATTCAAAAAAAAAAAATACCAAAATCCTTCTGGAATTCCTAAATTCGTGCACATAATATTCCCTCTCCAGATCATACATGGCGTCGAGTACCTTCGACCCACAGGCACTAGGTGTACTCTGTTTTTCCTCTATTTTTGCTCTGTTTTTGATCAATTCTTGTCGGCAGATAGAATAGATCCAGCGCCAGGCGCACTTGCCAGACCTGGAGCCAAGTCTGTTCTGGAATTCCCCTGAAGCTTGCTCAATTTCTTCTGTTGGAGCGGAATGGACCCGACACCTAGTCTATTGGCTGGGCCTGGTTCCAGGTCTATTCTGGTTGTGTGCACTTTTTGATTGATTTTAACTTAAATATGTACATATTTGCCAAAAACACCTTTTACAAGCAAAATGTCAAATAGGAAGGAATATGCCTAGTTATTACAACAAATATATCTTAAAATAACCTTAAAAAACTAGGAAAAGAATGGTGATTTTAGCTCCTATCAATTCCCCCTCACTTGAACATTTGCTTGTTCTCAAGCAAAACACTTTACTCCTAGAAATTTTTTTAAGAAAACACAAGTTTTTTCTCATTCAAAAATTTCTTTACCATGGCAAAGATTATGTCTTCCCTTCCATCTTTAGATACAACCCTTGCCATTCATGCCCTTTGAAAACAATACAAATTTTGAAAAATTGGACAAGACATCACAAAACTCTTGAAGTCAAATTAATCATGTGCATACCTCAGTCAAAGAAAGTTATTTCACTCTTCTCATAAAAATATAGATAATATGAATCACATAAGTTAAGCCATCTACCAACTCAAGCATTATAAATCCAAAAATTGCACACTCAAGTTATGATGTGAGGAAAGCACTCCAATTTTTTTTTCTCTCAAACTTTTTCAATGACTCGGGGAATTGATAGCCCCAAGTGCATGGATTTCTCTTTACACACCGTATTGGCCCCCTTTTTAGTCATCACTCATCATTTTTTCTCACCGGTTCTTTCTTTCTTTCTTGCCCTTTCCACCTTCGGAATAGCCTCAAGAGAGTGCACCGAATCCGCTTACTACTCCTCATATTGACCCCCTTTTCAGCTAAAGTTCGTCAACGATCATTAATAAGAACATTTTTTTCCCCAATTCACACCAACAATAGTGTTGTTTCGACTAATTGTTGTTTTTCAATTCAAATCAATTTTTCTCAACATTCTCCACAATCTTTCCTCTCAAAGACCTTTTTACAACTCACATTTTTCATCATAACTCAAAGCTAGCAAAATTTAAACTTATATTACAAGAGCTAGCCAATAAACTCATCCCAGATTCATCATATCCTCTATATTCAAATTAGATGAGTCAAATAACAAGATTAATAAAAAAAAATGTGCTAAAAATGTCACATAATTTTTTGGAAATCTTTGCGATGGAATTTTCACTTTTAGAATTAGTGTCACGTATTGAGAATGTATGCAAAAATATTATTACTTTATTAATTAATTTTTTAATAAACCATAATTTCACCATAATTTTTTATGCATAATATCTCTTCAACAACGTATTTGTATGGTAACAAAATATTAATGATATATTTATTAACGAAAAAAATTATAAGTTTTACTTTATTTATTATATAATAATTATTTAAATTTAACTTAAATGGTAACCAAATATATAGATAGAATGTCTATATATATAATTAAATGAAATAATCAAGAGATAGGATACTCTACCTAGGTATATATGTACACACACTTATGTATGTTCGTAATTAAAAAATTATTTGTGTTATATAATATATTAATCTAATACTCACTAACTAATAAGGATTTATAATACCGTATATAGACTTTATATATATATATATATATATATATATAGATATATATATATATCTTAGAATAACTAATTATAATTAAAATGAAATTCAAACTCTTTAATATCAATATATGAAAACTTAAGATGTAAACAAAAATGTATTTGAAAAATCAATGATCTAACCATTTCATGTATTTATAAAGTTAAAACAAGTTTAGTGACCAAATGTGAAGGTAATGCGCTTTATTTTATCACATTTGTACAATAATATCTATATAATAGAAAGATATCTTAGTATTTACAAATATAAATATATCAGATTAACGATCCAACCCTTAAATTTATTGTAATCATTACCAATAGTATTGTGACTAAATTTGAAAATAATCAAATAAAATTTAAAATAATTGTGAGAGGCTTGGCTATAACTAGACTAAAAATGATGGTTACATGAAACCATCGTATTTGGTCTACTGTATTGCAATGGTTACAATAAACCATTGTAATTGGTCTATCTATTGTGATGGTTATAATAAACCATCGTATTTGGTATGTTTTATTATGACGGTTAAAATAAAGCGTTGTATTCGGCCTACTCTATTGCATTTCTTTGTGAATAAAATTGACTCTTTTAATGTCGCATGGCCATCCAATTAAGCCTAAGGATGCATAGGAAGCAAGTGATTTATAAAATTTTGTGGGCTTGAGGATATTAGTCGTTTTCAAGACTTTCTGTCTTATGATACAAAATTTGAGTAAAATGAATTTAACCACATGAAATAACATAGTAAATCTTATACCAATTAAGTCATTACTCCTTCATTTAATTAAAAAAAAAATAATTTATTGAAGAAGAAGAATAAAGTATTAGTTGATGGTTCAAGATTGGTGATGCCAAAGCAAAACTATCGCCGCCAATGTTGGTTATCACGTTGTGTTGCCATTTTCATTAGCTTTAAATGCAGCGTCGAATACTCTTGTTTTCTTGCTTTATTTAATTTGCTTCTAAAATCTCTACAATTAAACGTTGATTACCATATAGTAGCTTCTGTTATCTGTGGAATATATCAACCATGGTTCTCTGATAATTTTCAAGGTAATATTCTTAGATCCCATTATTATCCAAAGAACTTTTTGGATAGTACCATAATCTTCCGTCGATGTCGTTTAGATGGGAATATATATATATATATATATATATATATATATAGAGAGAGAGAGATATATGTATGTATATTCGAAAGTATGACATCTTCGATTACAAGGAAGAAAAGAATCATGTTGAAGGAATAAAAATGTTGAAAGAGCTCAATTTAAATTTGCTAAAACATTATTATTTTATGGAAGTAACAGCAGCTATCACATGATTGAAAGAATTTGATAGTTCATGAGCTTGCGTTCATGATGGATCTTAATCCATCCTTTTATAATTAAAAATTTTTTCTCTCCATATTAATATCTTCTTCATCGATCGATCGCTTAATCAATCATTCAATTTTTCGAGAATATATCTCTATGCCACCGTACATCTCTGAGTACGGAATGTGGGTTTAACACGTTGTTCACCAATTCATTCGAATCGCACTATAAATAGTTTCCATCCTCCTTAATCTATACAATCATCATCTTTTCCTCCTCCTCGTCGTAGAAAAGAGCCCAAAAAATGGCAATTTCAACGATGGTCTTCTTCTCCATTACTATTCTTGCATTTCTGTCTCTATCTTCTCCATCTTGCACCAAAGCTCACCACATTGCAAGAATGTTTCTGCTGCTTACAATGTGGTGAGCTTTGGTGCAAGATGGAAGGACGGATTCCACTAATGCATTTCTCCGGGCATGGATGGCAGCTTGCAGCTCTGCTAGTTCGGCCAATGTTTACGTGCCGAGGGGGAGTTTCATGATAAGATCAGTTGCTTTTAATGGACCATGTAGGGGCAGAATCGAGTTCAGGATCGATGGAAGCCTTGTTGCTCCTGGTAATTATAATGCTCTTGTGAATTCTGGGTTCTGGATTTTGTTCTATAAGGTTAGCAAGCTCTCTCGCTATGGTGGAATTCTTGATGCCAGAGCATATGGGTATTGGGATTGTAGGAAACGTCGACAGAATGGCTTGGTTGGAGCTTTGGTATGCGATGGATTAATTTACACACTTTGTTGTTTCCAATATAGATTCCCTACTTCAATTTCTTAGTTGGCATTATGCTTAGTTGCTTTTGTTTTTTCATAGCTAAAGTTTTCAAATTTAGTGATAACAAAATAAGAATTATTTTATCTTACATTTATTATTAAATAATCAAATATCTAACTCATAACATACAAAGTTTATTATTTAATTTTTACTATCTTCAAAATAAAAATATTTTATTCACATCCAAAAGAGAAGAGAAAGAAAACAGAGATGCATTCATAAATTATACTTGTCAGACTATTTACTAATGGATTTACTATTTTGGTTAAAAAATTCATCTAACTTGGTCATTTCTACCATTTGAAACAACTGAAGCATCTTCACACATACTATTGAGATAATAGTCAGAAATCGAATATTGAATAATCAACTAGTAAAAGAGTTTTCTTAGAAAAATCTGTTTTTATATCTATTTATACCCTATGCAGTTAAAGTTGTACATACAAGAAAAACTAGCCATTAAAATGATTTGGAACTTGTAACATGCAGTCAATTTCACTAATGTGGTGTAACAATGTACTGGTGAGTGGCTTAACATCACCGAACAGTCAATCGATGCACGTCAAAATCGACCACAACAGCAATGTGAAGATGCAGAATTTGAAAATCACGGCTCCTAGCGGAAGCCCCAATACCGACGGCATTCACGTTAGTACTCAATGGGGGTTACTATCACCGGCGCCACCATCAGGACCGGCGATGACTGCATTTCCATTGGCCCTGGCTCCATGAATTTGTTCATTTCCAAGATTGGCTGCGGCCCCGAGCATAGCATCAGGTACATTACTCAGTAGTAACAATTTCTCATGCAGACTCCATTCTTTATAAATCATTACATTGACATTACATGCTCGATTTTTTTAATGAAACAGCATAGGCAGCCTGGCCAACAGTTACTATGAATCTGGAGTCCAAAATGTGACAGTGACAGATTCAGTTTTCACCAAAACTGATAATGGTGTCAGGGTAAAATCATGGGCTACACCAAGTGTTGGCTATGCAAGACATCTCCTCTTCAAGAATGTCATTATGAGGAATGTAGCCTACCCCATCATCATTGATCAGACATAATGCCCAGATAACAGTTGTCCTCATCAGGTACCATCTGGACAACAATTACAAAAACCAAATCATTCCCATGGAAAGAATGTATCCATCTAGTGATCTTCAAATATTTTCCTTTCTATTGGGGCTTCTTGCAGAGTTCTGGAGTGGGGGCTAGTGATGTGACATACAGAAACATAAAGGGCACATCTGCAACACAGGAAGCAGTGAAGTTCGATTGCAGTGCTACGAATCCATGCAGAGGCATCACATTGCAGGACATAATGCTTACTTAATCGATTTTACAGACCAACAGTGGCATATTGTAGCAATGGAACCCACAGCGGCTCAGTCTTTCCAAAAAGTTGCTTTTAGAAAAACTTTTTTCTTTTTTAGTAAATATTAATCGTGATTTCTATGTATATAATTTTAGCTTCAAGATCATTTTCTTTGTGTGTGTGTGTACGTGTAAGTTTTTTTTTTTTTTTTTTTTTTAAAGTTTGTTCCAAAGCAAGAAATATTTAGACTCGGGTTATTTAGTGATCTTAGTATTTGAAAAGTAGACGACTATTTTTTTTTTTTTTAACCACCCAATGGGTGGAAAATTTTATAGAGATAGAAGAGGGGAATACAAGGAGGGGGGTATTAGCCTGACCTCCGAATAATTATAAACAAAATCTAATGGGAGGGACTTGCATCTTGTCCATATGGTATAATCCGTGAAAGTGCCTAGGTAACTCTGAAGAGTTAGAAAAAGTAAATCACCCGTTTTAAATCAATGCATAGTTTGCTAATTGTTCTGCAATCTGATTCCCCTCCCTATAAACACAAGTAACAGTAAATCGTCTGAATTTCCCCCGAAGTAGCTGGAGAAGACGACTAATTTGGAGGTCCTTCTAGTTCGATCGAGCTCCATCAGCAATTTGTCAGACTAGCAATTTACAATGTGACTGTATTAGAATATCGAAGTGACCCAGCCTGAGACACCACCTAAGTCCCTCGACCAATGCAGAAAGCTCAGCAGTGAAACTATCTAATTGACCAATAGTTTGGGCAAAAGCCTGTATGAAACTGCCGTCTCCGTATCTCAGAATGCCTCCGACACTGGATAAACCAGGATTCCCTTTATGTGCTCCATGAACATTTAGAATGACCTCATCGCGTGCTCCCTTCAACCAAACGACTGCCTCTATCTGTCTCGTTTTTGAAACCTTCCATGAGACAGGGAAAAACTGAGAAAAGTCTACAAATCCCGCACAGAAGCTAACAGGGAAAGCTTGCATGTTAGCTGTGAAAGTAGTGGCCACTGCAAGACAAAGTTTGTGACATTGAAAGTGGAGATTATCATTCCTACATTTGTTCCTGTACTTCCAGATCTCCCATAATGAAATAGCAAAGAAGCGCCGACTAATAACTATAGCAGAAGAGGTCCCATTCCACCAATAATTAAAGAAATCGGCAAAGGAGTGCCAACGAGTTGGAGTTTTACGTCTAGGGAGATGGGCAGCAGCAAGTTCCCAAAATTCCATCACCGCAAAGCACTCAAAAAATAGATGGGTAGCAGATTCCTCTGCTGCCCAGCATAGATTGCAGCACGATGGGAGCCCAAACCCTAAACGTTTAAGACGCGAATCTAGTGCAAGGATGCCATTGAATAATTTCCACAAGAACACCTTAATGGAGGGTTGGATTTTGAGATCCCCAATATCTGATGCTCCCTGATGGGGCTCGCCTTTGAGACGAACAACTTGCCAAGCTGAGGAGGAAGAAAAACTCCCATTCTCAGAGAGTTTCCAAATCATCGTGTCATCATCACCTGAATTAAGAAAAGGCGGCAACAATGTAATAATTTTATACGCCCATCCCGGATCCAACAATTGCCTGATCAGATTAACATTCCAAAAACCACTGGATAAGCATTGAGAGACTCTCAGGTTTGGTTGGACAACCACCGAGTTCAGATTACAAAGTTTCCCAAAATTCGTCCAATCATCAAACCAAAATGATGACGAGCCATTACCAAGACTGAAGCCGATATTGTACTAAGCAATCGCCCTAATTCTGAGCATCCTTCTCCAGACCCGAGAAGAAGAATAGTTGGTAGATAAAAACATAAGATGAAGCCCTCTAGGATTATACTTAGCATGCATGAATTGGGACCAACGAGAACTACCCTGCCTGAACTTCCACCACATGCCTAGGCCAAACGACATACTCATATCAAATAACGACCTAATCCCTAATCCATTCTCACTCCAAGGAAGACATAAGGATTTTCAAGATTTCTAATGCCGTTTCTTCCCGTAAAGAGAGTAGCCCTAAAAGAAATCAGCGAAAGCCTTCTCCATCACTTTTAGAATAACTTGCGGTGGCTCCATTGTGTGAAAAATATGTAGAGGCATAGAGAATAGTACTGAACGAATAAGTTGCAAACGCCCCGCATCAGATAAAAATTTGAATTTCCACCCTTGAGTACGTTTAAGTAGTTTGTCCAGAACTGGTTAGAAGTGGATCCTTTTATTTCTTCTTTTGAACATCGGGCAACCCAAATAAGTAAAAGGGAGATGCTTCCATGAGAAACCAAGGATTTGGTGAAGACGAGCAATAACAGCCTATGGAGCTTTTTCTGACACAATATAGGAGCTTTTGTCAAGGTTGATAACGAGGCCAAAGAAAACCTGATAATCCTGAAGAACATTTGAGATTGACATGAGAGCTGCATTAGAGACATTGGAGAATATAATTGTGTCATCTGCGAAACTTAAATGGGAGATAGTAGGACAAGAATGAGGAACATTGTAAAATGAGCCCCCCTCCATAAGATGATTCAAACTTCTAGAAAGAAATTCTTGCGCAATGATAAATTGAGTTGGAGAAAGGGGATCTCCTTGTCGTAGGCCTCTAGTGGATTTGAAATACCCATGTGGTTGACTGTTGACAAGGATAGAAAACCAGCAATTGGAAATGCAGTGATTTATCAGAAGGAGAATATGCTGATTAAAACCAAACTTAGACATAACTTGCAAAAGGGCATGCCACGAGATGCAATTGAGGATGACATTTTCAACTCTTGATTTTCGATCCAAGGAATGAACCAACTCTTGAGCTAAAAGAATATTGTCCACAATGTCTCGTCCTTGCACAAAACCAGACTGATTAGGGGAAATGATTTTGGGTAATAATTGAGCCAGCCGAGAAGCCAAAATTTTAGTCACAATCTTGTTACAGTAGTTGCACAAACTGATGGGTTGAAAATCTCCAAAGGAATGAGGAGGACTTCTTTTAAGGATCAAAACAATGAGTGTGCTAGTAAAGCCTTTGGGGAAGGGAACGCCAGCAAAGAAATCACTAACAGCATTAACCACATCTGAAGCAATCAAGTCCCAACATGCAGTGAAGAAATGACCTGAAAAGCCATTAGGACCCGGGGCACTATCAATACCGAGACTAAATACTGCTTGCTTGATCTCTTCTATACTGGGAATTTTGGAGAGCATTATGTTGTCCTGATTAGAAATCAATTGAGGAATGTTATCCAAGAGTGGAGTTGTTAAAGGAGAAGCATTAGAACATGCTAACAGCTCAGTGAAAAATCTCACTGCCTCTGCACTAATATCTGATTGTTGAGTCAGCCTCACACCATCTTGATCAGCAATGGAAGCAATAATAAGATTGGATCTCCTACGTTGACAGTATGAGTGAAAAAAAGCAGTGTTAGAATCGCCTTCTTTCACCCAATGAAGACGCAATTTATCCCTCCAAAAGTCCTCTTCCACTTTTAAATGAAAGGCTAGATGAGCCTTGGCTTCCTGTAACTGCTCCCTATGCTGAGTTGAGTTAGATAGATCAAATCGTGATTCTGCCTAAATAACCTCATCTTCTGCCTTTTGGACATTGGAGAAGACATTGCCAAAGACCTCTTTGTTCCAGGAATGTAGAGCTAATTTGACAAGCTTAAGTTTTCCAAGAAGGACTTGCATACCATTCCCTTCCACAGGCTTCCTCCATTCCTGCTCTACTATTGAATGAAATGATGAGTGACGAAGCCACATTTTCTGAAACTTGAACGAAGAAGGACCAGTAGCAGGAGCCACAAAATAAAGAGATATCAGTAAGGGAGAATGATCAGAGCCAGACCAGTGTAGGTGTTCAACCTTTGTAGAGAAGACTGAGGAAATCCATGAAGAATTTAGGAGGATTCTGTCCAACCATTCGTAACAAGGCCTTTCACCACCTCGAGCCCTGTATGGCTTGTAAAATATCTTTAAATGGCTATTTATGGATTGATATATTTCAACTTGCGTCTACCCACGTTCTTTTTTTTTTTTCTCTCTTTTAAATTAAGTACAGATCATATTAGTGATCCATCTATTAGTGTTTCTAGATTATTGGATCCTATGATGCCTATTAACATCTGAAAATAAGGACAATTTACTGTATGGAAAATCAACAAGCATGAGGAGAAAAAGAAAGAAGTAGGGGAGGAAGGAGAAGAATATTAAAAGGGGAAACTGCAATAGTTTTGAAGAGATGTCTACCCAAACAGTAATGTATTGTGTGTACGTGTGTGTATAAGATTAATATTTTGCAAATATCTCAAATTAAAATTTAATGTTTTGGTAACGATTGACCTTGACACAATTTTAAAATGTTATGGATAATTTGTAGCGTAATAGGGTAATTAGTTAAATTGGTAACTCGTATCGGTGAAAAACTAAACCGTCACTATCTCTATATAAGGAAAGTCCCTTTAATTTTAGTTCTCTCGGTTGATTCATTTTTGAATTAGTTTAGCCCCTTTAGAGCTTATATATGGTATTCCCTCCATTTAGAATTACATATCTATAATTTTGTTTTAGAATGTTCTGAAATGAAGGTTCTTTTTTTTTTTTAAATAAATATATTTTTCTTTAAATTTTTTTGTAACTAAATTAACATTCTTTATTTAAAATTTTTAATTTTTTATTAATATAAGAAGTCGCAACTGCTATGTGACTATGTGCATAGAACTCAAGTCCCAAGATAGGTTAAAATTCAAAACGTTTATGTGGAATTTCCAACATTAGCCATCTTAACCAACTCAAGAAACTAACATTCTTTATTTAAAAAATTACAAGGTCCACCAATCTATCATTTTTACTATTAGTGATCTCTCTTTAACTGATAGAGGGAAGGTGAATAACTTATCATAATCAAATACTCCCTCCGCCCACAAATAATTGGCCTACTTTCCTTTTGGTTTGTCCATAAATAACTGTCTACTTTTTAAATATAGGTTGTATGTAATTATTATTATTATTATTTTGTAATTTTACCCTTAGCACAAGTTTCTGTCAATTAATTAGTATTACAATTATCCATACTGAAGTTATTTCAACTAACAATAAAATCACGTTATCCTATAAAAATAGTCAAAAGTGTAATTTAATGAGGTGATATTGGTGAAAAGAAGAATTATTAGAGTGGTGTAAGTAAAGAAGTTTTAGATTTAAATTAATGAGGTGAGAAAGATAATAAAAATACCCCAAAGGTTATAGTGGACATTTTAATCATTTTTACTATAGAATTCCACAATTCCTTAATATGCGTAGTTTTTATAATTAGGCCAGTTATTTGTGGATGGATAGAGTACTTGCTTAAAATATTTGTAACAAGTTAAAATATGACATTCTATTTCGGACATAAGAGACTATGTATTGGTTATTGGGGGAAAATTTTTTCCAAACAAGTTATGTTATAGATAATTTTATTTTATCATTTGAAAATGTTACATACCACATTTGCATACTATATACAAATCTTCACATAAATCATTATAACCAGATCTACCATATAGAGATTGGTATGAACAAATCTATCTCATTATGAGCAACCCCCCCCCCCCCCCTCCTTTATCAATATCATATCACAATGACAATTTTTTTTTACTTATCTTTCCCCTCTCTTTTAACCACGGAAGATTAATTTGTAGTACCGATAGATTTGCAATACCGTTAGTTCATATTTGAATGTCTAAATTTCTATTTTGAATTTAAAATCAGATGTCTATTTTACTAAAATAATCATATGTTCTTTTTACTTTCACAAATAACCTCCTTTGTCTAAGAAAAGTAAGCTCAGTTAATCCATGAGTCTCATCACTAATATTTTAATTAATAAAAATAATGTAATAACTAACATAGTCAAATGTTATGCTAAATCTTTGTACCAAGTTAAAAGGAAACATCAAATATGGATGGAACAACTAGATTTTAGCAAAAAAAGCCAACATATTTTATTGCATTTTAGAAGTGTAGAAAAGCAAGTTTTAGATTTACTCCCTTAGAAAAAGTAATTAACTTTGAACTTTTCGGTCTCTTAGCTGAAACATTCCACTTTTGGCAAAAAAAAGTATCATTAAATCAAAAAAGGTTTATTGCTTTCATATATTCTCTGCTGAAACTTAGTACCCTTACTTAAAATTATCACTAACAAATTTACAAAAATACTATTTTAATGAGTATCTTTTTTACGGTATAAAAATTTTCTTTTATGACAATGTCTCTCTTGAAATTTTATCTCAAGACTTTATTGCAAGGAACTGACAACTACATTCATCACATGTTCTGTCCAATTTTTTTTATACTGCTTCTTTGCTTTAATTATGGATCTTTTTTGCATATAAATAAACTAGGGTTAGTCCTTCCATTAGTATCTTCCTAAAGCTTGATTCCTCCATGCATACGAAACTGTACATATCTCTGTACGTGACATGGCAGGATCAAGTCCCTCATAATACCCTTTATATGCTGATAAAGATGGCAGCTCAGCTGACATATCAGCAATTGTAGCCAAGTCAACCAGCCAAGACAGCATCAGAACTTTCCAGTTGTAATACAACTGGTTTTAGTTAGTTATTTAATCTTTCGTCAATGTAGTTAATCTTGCAGTTTCAGTTCCGTGAATGTATATATCAGACATTGTATTAGCTTGACAGATTAATTGAAAAACTGAAGATGTCTTTCCTCTTCAATTTTTCCATTCTTCATATGCAAATTCACAGTCTTCATTGTGCTATTTTGCAATTTCTTCATGGTATCAGAGAAAAAGTTCAGATATGTGATTTTCACAATTCCATTTGTTTGTGTTAACACAAAATTACTCTTTGTGATCTGTGTTGGAATTTAGGTTTCAGCTCAATTTCATTTGAGTTTTCTGCGTTCAATTCCATTTGTGTTTTCTACTCAAATTCAACTGAATTTCTATGGCAAATCAAGAGATAGCTATGTCAAGTCCTTATTATCTTCATCCGAATGAAAATCCTTCACTGATTTTGGTTCAACTATCCTTGAATGATAAGAATTATCATCAATGGTGCAGAGCTATGCGGATGGCATTGATTTTTAAAAACAAGCTCAGATTTATTAATGGAGCTATTAAAGCAACAAACTGTGCACACAATTCTTATGCTGCATGGGAACAATGTAATAATATGGTCCTTTCTTAGATTCTAAAGTCAATTTCACCATCTATAGCTCAAAGTGTCATCTGGATTGATACAGCTTATGAAGTCTGGGATGATTTATGTGAAAGGTCTTCACAAGGTGATTCATTCAAAATTTCAGATTTGTAGGAAGATATTTACAACCTTAAACAAGGTACTTATTTTGTGAATGAGTATTATACTATCTTGAAAACTTTATGGGAAGAATTGCTTAACTTGAGACCATTACCAATCTGTCATTGTGATCCAAAGTGTGAATGTCTAGCATTGCCTGAAGTAAAGGCAAACAATGATGCAGATTTTGTAATCCGTTTCGTCAAAGGATTGAAAGATGATTTTAGTGGAATTAAGTCACAAGTTTTGTTAACTCAACCTTTTCCTACTATCAATCAAGCTTTCTCTATGGTATCTACACATGAAAGATCCCTCAATTATAATGCTATTCATTCTGATATATCAACGTCTACAAATCATCAAATTTTTGCCACAAGACATGTCATGAATGGATCACAGGGATATGCAAGGAATAATTCTAAATTTGAGTCTTTTATGCAAGCTACTAAAAGTGCAAATGGATGAAATTCTGTTGTTTCTAGTGTAACGGTGAATAATGTTGGAACTCATACAAATGGCAGAAATGTGTCTTATACTGGTAATCATGGTTACAGAAAAGGAGGCAATATGAATAAGAAATTGCAATGCACATTCTGTGGACTACAAGGGCATACTATTTATAGATGTTATAGGAAGCATGGTTTTCCTATCACAGGCAAATGTTGTTATGGACAAAAAAGAGTTTCCAAATATGTCTAATGCTTCAACTCCAGTTGCAGGGTGTTATAACAGCATGTTTGTATATTCACATGCCTCAAAATATGTGACACAAGAACAATATCAACACTTATTACATCTAATTCAGTCACATCAACTTCTTTCCAGCCCCAACCATACCAAACAACTTTACTCAGTTAACACAGCTAGCTCTCTTTCAGTAGATTTCATCAATTCTTCTTTTTAAGCTCAAGGAACAAGTAAAAGCTCTTCCACTTGGATTTTGGACTCAGGTGTTACTGATCATATTTGTTCAAGCTTGAAATATTTTTCTGAAATCCATCCTGTACAAAACATCTCAATTAAGCTTCCTATAAGAAATGTTATTTCTATGTCTCATATAGGAACTATCTGTTGAAACACATCCATAGTGCTATATCATGCTCTTTTCATACCTACATTTTCATTCAATCTTATTTTTGTCAGTAAGCTTTTTCATCATGTGTCATAACCTTCAAAGGTAATAAGTCTTTCTTATGGCATTTTAGGCTAGGTCATCTCTCTTCTAAGCAGCTAGTTGAAATACAAAAGTCTAATTCATCTGTTTGTTTACCTGACAAGGATGCTTTCTGTTCTATTTGCCCTTTGGCTAAACAGCATAAACTGCCTTTTCCTTTACATCATGGCATTGCAGAATCTATTTTTGATCTTATCCATATGGATATTTCGGGACCATTCAATATTGCTACTATCCATGGACAGAAATAATTCTTGACAATAGTTGATGATTTTAGCATATTTACTTGGTTTTTTTGTTAAGACAAAAATCTAAGTCAGATCTCTTATTCAGCATTTTGTTGCATATATTGAAACACAATTTCATAAAATGCTCAAGGTTTTAAGATCAGACAATGGTCTTGAATTTCAACTTATTGAGTTTTTTAATTCGAAAGGCATCAACCATCAAACATCATGTCCCTATACTCCAGAGCAAAATGGGTTGTGGAAAGAAAACATTAGCATATTCACAATGTTGCAAGAGCCCTTAGATTTCAATCTCAAATTCCTTTAACATCTTGGGGGTACTATATTCAGCATGCTGTGTTTTCTATCAATATTACCCCCACTCTTGTTTTACATCAACAAACCCCTTTTGCAAAATTGCATAATATGACTCCTGACTATAGCAAACTTAAAGTGTTTGGTAGTCTTACATATGCTTGTACTCAACTGCCCCATAGAAGTAAATTTGCCCCTAGAAGTAGACCATGTGTTTTTCTTGGTTATTCTTATTCTACTAAGGGATATCTTTTGTTAAATTTTTCTTCCAAAGAGATTTTTATGACGGAATGTTATTTTTGTTGAAACTGTTTTCCTTTCTTGCAGTCCCAAACTTTTGATTCTTCAATTGCTAGCATACCAATATTACCTTTGCCTTATCAGTCCTTTTCTTCAAACCATAATTCTATGTCTAATCACCATTCAACATCTCATATTAATGATACTTCACTTCCAACATCGCTGCCTATAGATCAACTACCTTTATCCCACTTTCTGCTTTGAAAATCTACTCGAGCCATTACTATTCCATCCTATCTGTTAGATTACATATGCTCCGCAATACACCAAATCACTACACTGCATAGTTTACCTACTTCTATTATTTCTTTCTCCTTTTTATGTAGTTGTTCTGTCCATTCTAAACCAAAGCATTATTTTGAGGCTATGAAATCTAAGGAATGGTGTGCAGCTATGCAAGCTAAAATTGCAGCTTTAGAATAGAATGAAACTTGGCATTTAGTTTTTTTGCCTCTCGGAAAGAAAGCAATTGGTTGTAAGTGGGTTTATAGGATTAAATATAGAACAGATGGGACAGTGGATAGGTATAAGGCCAGACTTGTAGCAAAGGGATACAATCAACAAGAAGGTATCGATTACTTAGACACCTTTTCGCCAGTTGTCAAGATCACAACCATTAGAATCATGTTAGCTCTTGCAGCCAAGTCCCATTGGCATATTTATTAGCTTGATATCAATAATGATTTTTTGCATAATGACTTGTTCAAAGATGTTTATATCACTTTGCCCTTGGGATTTAAGTCTGTTGACTCTTCTCTAGTATGTAAACTTAACAAATCCTTATATAGACTCAAACAAGCTAGTAGGCAGTGGAATGCTAAGTTGATAGCATACTTATTATCTCTTGATTTTCAATAGTCCAAGAGTGATTATGGCCTATTCTTCCAACATAATGCAGTTGTATTCATTGCAATTTTGGTTTATGTGGATGATATTCTTGTTATGAGTAATCAACTCGAGCAAATTGTTGCTCTTAAAGCACAGATACATGATCAGCTTAAGATCAAAGATCTGGGAGAATTGAACTACTTTTTGGGGTTTGAAGTTAAGAGAACTTCAACAGGGATCACTCTTTCACAAATGAAGTACATACTGGATTTGCTCAGTACATATGGCTATCTTGGCTGTAAGCCTATTACTACACCTCTAGATAGTAAACAACGTTATACTACCAGAGATTCAGCTTTATTCTCTAATCCTTCCTTGTATAGGAGCCTTATTGGTTATTTATTGTACTTAACTCACAATAGGCCTGACATTTCTTTTGCTGTCCAACAATTAAGTTAATTTCTATCCGCTCCTACAATTCTCCATATGCATGCAGTCTATAGGATTCTTCAATACCTTAAAGGATCACTTCATCATAGTTTGTTCTTTCCTGCTGAATCTTCTTTTGTTCTTCAAGTATATGCTGACTCTGATTAGGCAGGCTGTGCAGATTCTCGATGGTCTATTACTGGTTACTATATTTATTTTAGTGTAGCTCTTGTTTCTTGGAAATCAAAGAAGCAAACTGTTGTTGCTAGAAGTTTAGCAGAGGCTGAGTATCATGCCTTGGCTCAATACATTTGTGAATTACAATGGATTTTGCATCTTTTTCATGTGCTTCACTTTGCTTGTCCTTTGCCTGTTTCTGTTTTTTGTGACAATCGTAATGCCATTTACTTAGTTGAAAATCTAATTTTTCATGAAAGAACTAAGCACATTGAGCGTGATTATCATTTTATTCGGGATTTATATCAAGCTGGATGTATTAAGCCTTTGCCTATTTCTTCCACTTATTAGCTCCCTGACATTTTTACCAAGGCCTTATCTCCAACTATTTTCAGTTTCTCCTTTCCCGTCTTGGTCTTCTTGTTGCATCCGACTTACGGGGGGATGATAAAGATGGCAGCTCAGCTGACATATCAGCAATTGTAGCCAAGTCAGCTAACCAAGACAGCATCAAAACTTTCCTGTTGTAATACAACTGGTTTTAGTTAGTTATTTAATCTTTCTTCAATATAGTTAATGTTGTAGTTTCAATTCTGTGAATGTATATATAAGACATTGTATTAGCTTCACAGATTAATTGAAAAACTGAAGACGTCTTTCTTCTGCAATTTTTCCATTCTTCATTTGCAAATTCTCAGTCTTCACTGTGCTATTTTAAAATTTCTTCATATGCCTCGTCAATCGACTACAACTTCATTCATATTCTCCACTCCTCCTCCTCTTTATCCAAAATTGGAGATTTTGCCAATAACCTTTCTCTTGTGCTTGCCATTTCATCTCCTACTTCAGCTTACAATGTGGTGAACTTTGGTGCAAGAGAAGATGGAATAATAGATTCAACGGTGGCATTTCTTTGTGCATGGAAGGCTGCCTGTGCATGCAGCTTTGCTAGGCCTGCAATGATGTGTGTGTGTGTGTCGAGAAAGTTTATGTTGAAATCTGGTAGCTTTCAATGGTCCATGCGAGAGCAGAATCCAGTTCCAGATTGATGGAGGCCATTGTTGCTCCACATAATCATTTTGCCCTTGGTCATTCTGGTTTCTGGTTTTTGTTTTATGCCATTGTTGCTCCACATAATCATTTTGCCCTTGGTCATTCTGGTTTCTGGTTTTTGTTTTATAAGGTAGTCATTTAATTAGTGGTGGAACTACTGATGAATGTGGAGCTCCTTATTGGTCTTGTAGGAAATATGGCCCTAACTGTCTAGTTGCAGCAAAGGCAATTAAGCCATATATATTCTAGCAGTACATTTACTGCTTAAATACAGTACAATTATGCTATAGTATAGAGAAGATACCTATATAGTAATTTTGTTAATGGTAGTAAATTTGATAGAAGTGTCAAGTTTCAGTAAATAAACAATAAAAATGGTAACATTTTAAATTTGACGATAAATAATTTGACAAACATAGTATATTTCTAATTGAATCCTTGATCAAAAGTATTGCCCAGATAAAGGATGCCCTCATTAGGTTATCGACAGATAAGAACATCATCCTTAATAGAGGAGGCTGGTTTTGTGTACATGACAAATATTAGATCTATTTGTTGTGAACATCAACCATTTAAACCACAGTTAACCAATCTCACCTATTAATTAATCTCTATTAGAAATACTTACTTTGGGACTTTTAGCAGAGTTGTGGAGTGAGAGTTAGTGAAGTAACAGACAGAAACATAAAGGGAACTTCAGCAATGCAGATAGCTTGAAATTTGAATGCACTACTGTAAATGCACAAAGGAATCACATTGCAAGACATTAATTAAAACCGATTTTTTTTTTTTTATCAGAATGGCCCCAAAACATCAATTGGCCAGTACGTTGAATGAGCTCCTTTTCTCACTACTAGAAAAATAGGTTGTTGTGACACATTTATTATGATGTTTTGTTTAACGTGTCATTAGAAATTAAGTTTTTTGACTTTTTTTTTTATTTGGATGTCATAATAAACATAATCAAAACTATACCTAATTATCAATATAAAATTTAGTATATTTTTAGAATTATATTGTGACATTTTGAGAATTGTCAAGACATTAATTTTTTTTTTTTTGGATATTCAATTGTCTATAGTGACATGATTAAAATGTTATAATAGATGTTCTATAGGGGGGAAAAAAAAGAACCGATCCCAAAAAGGGAGGGTTTACCCACAAAAAAATTCCAGGAGATTGAAAAAACTCCAAGATAGTGTACACTTCTGGCAGAGAACAAGTTCCTAAAGATTTTGTACAATAATCTAAATTTTGGTTCACGTGCACTGCGTGCACCCAATCATTCCCCCCCAGTCCCCAACTTCAAACAATAATGGGATTTTCTCAATCTCCCTTTCCTCAAACCGGTTCTTTCCACCAATTGCCCCTTTCACTTTTCTACCCCTTTTCTCTAAGCCCTTTGATCTCAAACCAAAATCATCCCTCATATACCATCTCCTCAACTGAACAATAGCTGTGGAAATGATGTGAAGAAAGATCTGCACAATGCTGGTACATGAGAATTTCTTTGGAGCAGTTGTGTGCTGTTGAGCACGCAGAATTTCTTGCAAGCACCGCCCTCTGTTAGCACGTCTCTTCCACTGTTCATCATCTCCAAGTGTCTGTTTGGGTTTTAGTTTCCGAATGTCCTGAGCAATCCTTCTCTTCTCTTCCCTTAGTGTTTTTTGGTCTGAAAATCCATTCTTTTTCCACTTCTGGGTTTGACCTTGCTTGGGATTCAATGGCATTTTTTCTAACATCAAATTGATAATATAGAAAAGATCTAAGCTTGACATAATTCTTGGTGGTGGAGTGAGGACATTAGGTATAAATACTTGTGAAAAATGAATTTATGACTTTAGTTGGCCTATTTTTACTTGGCGAAGTTTGATAGTACTAATGCAATGCTGCCTATTCAAGTATTCTACTTGCCGTTTTTTTTTTTTTTTTTTTGCATTTCTTAAAACCCTTCATGCATTTGCTATCTGGGGAAAAGTGACGTCTATGTATTTCTTTTTTCTTCCTCCATTCTTTTATTTTGTACTGTTTTAAGAATATAGTTTCTTAGTCTGAGTATGAAAATATATTTCTTAGATATTTGATTTATTCACTTTCAACTAATAGAGATCAGATTCTTTTGTCTGTGTTCTAGTTTTGGTCAAAGTTTGGAGTATGACAAGTTTTATCATACTATACTCTACCCTTTCCAATAGTAACAACAGATATGGGATATCTCAAGAAACATTTAAATCCAATTATGGACCACCCTCTGAATAATTTCTCATTAAGTGCATTCTTTTACCCCTATTAAGTTGTGACTATGTGCATCTCTTTACTTCCATTTGCATAGCTAAGAATTTTTTTTCTTTGCCATATATTCTGCTAATAAGTTTCATTATTTTACTTATCTATAAATTATCAAGTATAAGGGTCATATAGTATCTAATGAGTCTGGTATATGTGGATCTATCTAGTCTTCTGATTCGGCTTTGTTCCATCATCACAATATGAGTTAGCATACAAAGTTGACACCATCTTTTTTATAATTTTGGAGCTATGACTTTTGCACTTAAATCTAAGAGGGAATCAACAATTTAAGAGCCATGAATCTTGAGATGCCGTCAGTTAATTGTTCCCAAGGCTATGGAGAAAATTATGAGTGAGAAATCGTTAGTTTGCTTTTTTGTGTACGTCATTCTAGTGTTTGAATTTCAGCTTGCATTAAGATTCATGTCATGGGACCAAAAGCTGGAGTGTCTTTTATCTTTCTATTGATGGGAATAACGTCATTGTTTATCATGCTGAACATTTATCAGGTTAACCTAGAAAAAGACTACAATATTGGCAAAAGCCTTGTTGAATGTTCTTTTTATTCTCTTTTTTTCCTTGTGCACTCTATCTCCTTGGATATATATATATATATATATATATATGTACCTGTTTGTATATATTTGTTGGTATGGAATGGCTTGTCCCTCTTTATTGCAGTGGGTGGATGAATATTGGTATAGTTAAGTTGCATTTCTTTTGCCATAACTATATCTAACAATATGTGAAAAACTAAGGAAAGAAGTTGCATTTTTGAACGCTATAGCTTTTTAGACTATTCTACTAACTGTTGGAACTGGTGGCATGGATACTAAGAAGTAACAAGGGACATCTTTGTTTTGGAATTGTTAATTGATTTTATTTGAGTCACATCATAACTACTATGGATAGGACTCAAAGTTTTCTGACTTCTGACTAGACCTAAGAATTAGCCTCCTCTAAAATTCATATTTTCTATTAAAATTTGTCAAACAAGCAGTTTCTCAAACTTATAAATCTCAAATACCTATCTCAAAAGGTTTTAAATGGCTACAATTATCTGGAAAAAAAAATGAAAATCACCTCTAATGTATACGAGGAACATAATTTGAACATACTGGTAAAAATGGCATGATATAACTGTTTAATTAATATGTGCTACACAATCGGAGGCCGTTAAAAGTTATCAACGACCAGCTCTAATCCCATTCCTGGAAGCTTCTGATAACTATCCCCATTACTATTTTAGTTGGGCTTCATTCATGACAGCATGCAAATCTTCTTCATCAATGATCTTTTGTAGAGTCATATCTTACTGCACCTTTGGAAAATTGTTCAACCAGTTTTGCCTTTTTGTTATTTTTGTACCGAGTTCCCCTTTTAGCATAGTGCATTCTCTATGCCACTTAGTCTAATAGTCTTAAGCCCTAAATCTTTTCTAACTTTCATTTAATAATTTGTAACTTGGGATCAGCTTCTGATGGTATTTTCTCTGTGTGATTCTTCATGATCTCTTTGTTAAGCTTAGCCTTCCTCAAAATTTTTTCACTGGTACATCATTCAGTAGCTTAAACTTGAAGCATACCCTAATGAGACATTTGGGAAAATCTCATCGAGGTCGGGTTGGGAAGAGGGAGTTACCAATTCTGGACATCATAAGAACCCTTCATGCTGTCCTACAGGGGCCAATTTACTCTATGATAATTTTTAGCTTAATGACAGAAAACAATCTTGTTTTTTGGTAGCTAATGGGGAAGTTTAACTATTTGAATTTTGAAGTTCTCCATGTGCTACAATCTAATGTCTTGATAGGGGCTAAATTAGTCATATTTTTTTCCTAGTTATTTGAGGTTCCTTTGTGATACATTTTGTTCAATAACTAGTTATATATTCCTTCATATTTGAGATTTTATCCTTGGAAAGGTATTTTATTTTTTATTTCAGATTTTTAGGGTAAAACTAAACAAAAACGTCGCAAAATAGAGGAGAGGCGACGCCGGCTAGGACCTTAGAACCGGTGCCGGCCATGCACCACTGACACGTACTTCGAAGTGACAAAAAATTGGTGAAACAGAGCAAAACAAAGTTAAACTGGCACCGGCTCCATGAGTCAAGGCGGCACCGACTGCATTCTGGTCTTCATCATGTGAAATTCAGAGAAAAATCGGCTAACAAGTAGAGAGGCAGAACACAACTGGCGCTGGCTCTGAGAGCCTAGGTGGCGCCGGCTGTGCCTTGAAGTTAAGGTGGTGCTTTGACTTTTCTACGCGGTTTTTGGTAATCTATGGAGGTTTAGTACTTTCCAACTTCTACTCGCCCAAGAACATTGTACCTACGAGTTTAGGCACTTCCTAAGCCTATAAATAGATGAAAAACACAAGGGAAAATGGGAGAATTCATTGATCATCATAGAAAATCACTCAATCAAAAGAGAAATTCTTCAATTCAAGGAGGGTTGTACAAGAAGGTCTTCAAAGGAAGAAGAAGGAGGCTTGTCTATGAGTGCTTTCTTTTACTTTGTTTTCTTTTTCTTGAACAATAATGTATTAATTGTTTTATTGTAATTTGACATTATTTTAGGTATCCATGATATTTAGAGGTATTCGATCTTTTGATTAATTGATTGTTTTTCTTGGTATTTAATTACTTGTACTTATTACGAAATTAATTGGTTGGTTCTTCCCATTAATTTGCTGAGACCAAAGGGGTTGATGGTGTTGCAATTTATTAATTTCATATTTGTTGTCTATTAACTCGCCGAGACCAAGGGGGTTAATTGAAGAGGACTAGGTAATTAAAGATTAATTGATGTTTGCCGAGACCAAGGATTTATTAGTTAATTTCATGTTTTAAATTCGCCGGGACCAAGGGAATTTAACCAAGGATTATGTTTAATGCATCTTTTGGATAAGTTAGTTGAGACGAGACCAAGTGATTCTAATTTATCTAGAAGGTAGTGATTTCATGGATTAAAAAAGAAGTGAATCTATCTTAATCCTTTATGATTTCAAGAGAATGATTAGTTATGATAATAATTGCGTACTTTAAGATCATGATTGCCAAAATAATGGTTTGAGTTACATACTTCTCCATCCTTGACATGTATATATTCTTTTGTTTTGTTTTATTTTGTTTTATTTTCCTTTTTATTTCATTTTTACTTTATCGAGTCGGTTAAATAATGAAAGAAAGGTGACTAATGTCTACTTATTCCTTGAGGATCGACACTCGTTTGAACCCTATGCTATGTTAATGATGAGTACGCTTGCTTATATGTGTGATTTAGGTTGAACATTTTATTTTAAACTTGATTGGGAATGTGCTGAGTTTTTGTATGATTTTTACACCCAAATAAATAAGAATAATGTCTAATTAAAACTAAATCCCTTGTGTCTAGCTGGAGTAGCGCTTTCTTTTTTCCTACATGAAATAGGAGAGTGAATGATTAATATTTTGTTTACATTATGGATATTATTTTTTCCATTTTGGTGATCCTAGATATTAAGGTTTTTAGTTTGCTGCTTTACTCTTTCCATGATTAGTGTAGAATTTAGAGGCTGGATTAATATTTTTCAAATTTCCTAATTGCCTAAATTTAATTGTATGAATCTCATATTATGTATTTCTTATTGCTTAGGTTGTAACTTGCCTGTCTATTATTGCTTGTAACATCGCCAATATGGACAAATCTTGGATGAGTCTTCCTAGAAATTGCCGTGCATATAAAAAATGTGTTGTTTTTTTTTTTAATATTTGCAATGAACAAAGCAAGTTTGAATGGGAAGATATTGTGTCCTTGTGTAAAATGTGGAAATGGGGGTAATGAGGACTAAAACGGAGGTGCGAGAGCCCTCATAGTATTTGGGTATATTAAGAGATATTCTCATTGGATAGTACACGGAGAACTTTCTCTAGTTCATCTAGAACAAGTTTAGGTAATAATTTGCAAGATGATACTAGTCAAACTGATGACTTGGATGCTGTTGGGTATCTCTCACGCATATCATATATGACACAGCGGAAAAATAAGAACAAGATACCATCCCAGGACTTGCATACGTATGGAAAACAAGACATAAAGAGAACAAAGGTAACGGCTTTACCTTTTTTTGAGCGTTTGAAAAATAAAATTTTCTTCTTCAAGTTTGAGGCACGATCCAGCAATCCTCTTGATCAGACACCACGAGAGTTAAACATCCAACCACTATAATCATAGTGTGTGATTTTCTCTAACAGAAATCCTCACAGAGGATCACACTCAAGCACGAAGTTTTCTGTGCTAGCAAAAAAACTATGTGGCGGCTAGGGTTTCTCTTATTTTTCAGCAAAAATGAGAGAGAGAAAAAAAAAGGAAAGGCTTTTCCGGCTGTTGTTCTTCGTGAATCACTCTTACCTTTTAGCGTTTCGTGCATATCCCTTATATGCCACTAAAATCATTGAAAAATGAAAATTCTAAAACAATTAGAATTCCCTAATTATAATTGGAAACATCAAGTTCTCACAATTACAATTTGACCTATAAATTAAACTAATTATAATTTGGCCATAACAACTTCTCTTTCTCGCAATTAACCCTACTATGTTATCAAATAACATCTTGAGTATATAATCCTCTATTGTGTGTGACCTATTAGGTTTCCAAGTCAATTGGTAGCGAACATGAATTAATTCAAACGTCTTTGAGATTAATAGTTCATAATTAATTAGAATTAATCATATCAATTCTAATAAGGATTTGTTTATTAATTCATCAATTAATAAACCCATATTCCCAGATCATGAGCGGTATCTAGCAACCTATCATGAGCACCCAAGAGTCCAGGAAGTCAAGTGGCTTGACATGAACCTTTCAATAACAAACTACAGTGCAATTAACTCCTTTCATCATACAATATCTTATTTGGTTTGGAGTATGAAATTAGTGCCAACTCTCTCCAGAATATATTAATTATGGCCCGAATATAATAGTACTTGTACCAGGAACCAACTACTCTGGATGTGTATCGATTGGAACTCTTTCCAATACACAATCACCTTGGCCAAGGACTTCTTGAGTAGTAATTCCTTCAAGTGGCCGTGAGATATTTGCCCCTACTGTTAGGAGTGGTAAATCTTTTATTGACCCTCTCAACTACTTTCGTTTACCTCACAATATACCTAATATCCATCCCATAGGCGGCTCTCGATTTGGCTCCAGAGATTGGAATCAAAGCACAATGCTCAGCAAACAAAGTACCTTGGAAATCTCAAGTCTAAGGATACTTGCACGTTTGCTATATTGAGATTATATCACTGGCACTAAATAGTTATCCATGTGATTATCTCATAGCTAGGTTATCCAATGTACTTGTTCCATTAAAAAGCATCTGTGTGTTAACTTTGAGTATCTCAATACTCACGGATATGAGAACCACCACCTGATCAATTCAGGAAGTCTAACACATACTAGTCTTAATACATTAATGATGTCCTATCTCATAAATACTACGACTAGGGACTATTTAAGTACTAATACTATAAAGTGTAGTCGGAATCTCATATCATGATCTCTACCATGATTTCCTTACAACAGTGTTGTACTAGGGACTTTATCTGATAGTTCTATTACATAAAAATAAACAAAAGAAATTGTAAGATAAATGATGCTTTTTATTAAAATAAAATGTATCATATACAACGTACAAGTGATTGCCTCTAGGGCATAACACCAACAAATGGCTTGTCGCACGATGCATTTGGCATTCCAATAGATGATAACATTGAGAGGGTTGAAACATCGCCCGGAGTTGAATGTTCAAACTCAGATACTGAGAATTTTTACAAACTCATTAATGATTCTTAACAAGAGTTGTATCCTAGGTGTAAGAACTTCTCTAAGCTATCATTTCTTATTTGATTGCTACATCTTAAGTGTGTAGGGAAGTGGTCTAACAAACATTTTGATATGCTTCTTGATTTGCTGCGAGAATCATTTCCTAAGGGTGTTGAAATTCCAAAATCTTATTATGAAGCTAAAAAGATAATGAAAAATTAGGTTTGGGGTATGAGAAGATATATGCATGTCCTAATGATTGCACATTGCACTGGGGGGATAAATTGGAATGGAAATATTGTTTTACATGCAAAAAGTCTAGGTGGGCAACTTTGGAAAATGATCCTATAGGGGAGAAGAGAAAGATTGCAAAAAAAGTTATTTGGCATTTTCCACTGAAGCCTTGATTATAACATTTGTTCATGTCTTCAAAGACTGCTAAATGAATGAGATGGCATGGGGAAGATAGAATAGATGATGGTTCTATGAGACATCTTGTTGACACACCTACTTGGAAAAAATTTTATTGTCATTATCCTGATTTTTCCAAAGATGTACACAATGTGAGATTAGGCTTAGCTTCTGACGGGTTTAATCCTTTCAAAAATATGAATGTTGCTCGCAGTATGTGGCCTGTCATCTTGATGCCTTACAATTTACCCTATGGATATGTATGAATCAACCATACTTCATCTTGTCTTTGTTAATACCTGGTCCGACTGCTCCGGGGAATAATCTTGATGTTTATTTAGAACCTCTCATTGCAGAATTAAAGGAATTGTGGGATGTTGGTGTATCTACATATGATGCATATTCCAAGAAAAATTTTCAAATGTGGGCTACTTTATTATGGATTATTAGTGATTTTCCTGGATATGCTAATTAGTCGGGGTTGAGTACTAAAGGGGAGTTTGCTTGTCCCATTTGTCATAAGGAGATGGATTCACAATGGCTAAAAAATAGTGGCAAGCATTGTTATATGGGACATTGTAGGTTCTTAGAACCCGATCACTCTTTTAGAATGGATGCTCTATCCTTTAATAGTAAAGAGGAGCATCGAGGGAGACCTACTTTTTTATTTGGAGATATGATTTTAAATGAATTAGATGGTATCAATTTTAAGTTTGGGAAGACAGAGAAGGATAACCAAAATTTCCATTTAATTGGAAGGAAAAAAGTGCCTTTTTAAATTGCCTTATTGGAAGGATAACTTGATGCGGTATAATCTTAATGTAAAGCATATCGAAAAAAATGTTAGTGAAATGATTTGTGCCATATTACTTGAGGTGGATAAGAAAAGGGATCATAAGTCACGGCTTGACTTGAAAGAAATGGGAATTAGAGCAGAATTACATCCTCTTGAGAAGGAGAGTGGTGCATCTTCTCTGCCTCGGGTTGTATTCACTTTGAGTAAGAGTGAAAAATTGAATTTGTGCAAGGTGTTGAAAATGGTTAAGGTTCCTGATGGATATTCTGCTAACTTATCTAGGTGTGTACAACTAAAGCCACCAAATCTTTCAGGGCTTAAGAGCTATGCATGACCATCATGTATTAATGCAAGAATTACTGCACATAGCCCTAAGAAAAGCATAGTCAAAATCTGTTTGATATCCCCTGTTTAAGCTAAGTGGGTATTTCAGACTACTCTGCTCCAAGGAATTATCGTTTCGTGATTTGATACAAATAAAGATGGACATTGTTTTCATTCTTTGTGAGCTAGAACGGGTCTTTCCACCATCAGTTTTCAATGTCATGATGTATCTATGTGTTCACTTAGCCTACGAAGCAAGAATTGCTGGTCCAGTGCAATTTCAATGGATGTATCCAATTGAGAGGTATATATTATCTATTTTTGTTTTTATCAGTTTTCTTTTATTTTTAAATGTTGTAAGTATAGTTATAGTAATTTCATAACTATATTACTTCAGGTACTTGAGCACTTTGAAATCCTATGTACGAAATTGGAGTTGCCCAGAAGGTTCTATTGTAGAAGGTTATTTTGCTGAAGAATGCCTAACATTTTGCTCATTATATTTAGCTGATTATGTCTTGCTTTGAACATCTAGAAATGAAGAAGATGTGGCTAACTCTCGAGTAGGCGTTCATGTGTTTATAGTTTCGAGGCGCTCATTAGGTAATGACACCCCAACAAAGTTTGATCGAGATACTTTGAATAAAGCACATCAATATGTACTATTTAATTGTGATGCTATCAAGCTATATATTGAGTAAGTCTCCTTAAATTTTTCGAAGAGGGATTGGAGTATTGTAGATTTGATGACAACCACTGATTAAATCAACTTATACTTTCTATAGTCAACACCTTACAATGGTAGCTCAAAATCATCCACATGCTGGAAGACATGAAATTGAGCGTATTCATAGTGAGACGTTCACCCAATAGTTTGTCCATACTTACTTCTGAAAACAATAGGAGATGTTTATGGTACTCCTATTGCATGGCCAACAATCTTGGTATGATTCTTTTGATGGTAGAATGCTATGATCAGTTTTCTACTTCTTTTTTATAGGTTGTGGTTTTGTTTATGTATAGGTGTGGAATTCTATAATAGCCTATGACAAATATGGAATTTTGTCATCCTTTTTTATGCAGTGTTGTGTTCTAATTTTTTGTGGGCTATGGTTTTGTTTATCAGACGGTGAAGGAATTCTATAAAATCTTGGATGAAAATGTGGAGTTTTATTAACTTTTTTTTATGCAGTCTCCCTTTGCAAAAATAGTATTTTTAGCCATATCATGTTAGGTGTATCACGGTTTGAAATGTTGAGATATGGCAACACAGTATTATGTTTTCTCTTCTTTGTGGAATATACTTATTGCTGCTATAAAATGATGTATTAACAACATTATAAGGAAATGATGTTTGGGCTCCCATTTTCGTGATGCTCATGTTGTGTTCTGATTTTTTGTGGGCTATGGTTTTGTTGAGGTTTGATTTTTTGTGGGCTATGGTTTTGTTTATGATATGGTGAAGGAATTCTATAAAATCTTGGATGAAAAACGTGGAGTTTTGTTAACTATTTTTATTCAGTCTCTCTTTCCAAAAATAGTATTTCCAGTCATATCGTGTTGGGTGTATCACGGCTTGAAATGTTGAGATATGGTAACACAACATTACATTTTCTCTTCTTTGTGGAATATACTTATTGCTGCTATAAATTGATATATTAACAGCATTATATGGAAATGATGTTTGGGCTTCCATTTTCATGATGCTCATATTGTGTTTTGATTTTTTGTGGGCTATGGTTTTGTTTAGAAGATGGTGAAGGAATTCTATAATTGCCTATGAAAAATGTGGAGTTTTGTCAACCTATTTTATTCAGTCTCTCTTTGTTAGAATTATACATTTGTGGATTACAATTTAGTTTGTTCTTTTTAGTTAACAAACAAGTGCAACAAAAACTTTAACAGTTTATGAAAGTTCTTAGGTGTGTCTTGTAAGGCAGTTTTAGAATATTTACCTTTGAGAACTTATAGTTCAATATAAGGAAGCTTAATGTTTGCCAATAGGACTAATATAGGATATATATTCTTCCCTTCTTGTTTATTTGGTATATTCACTTTAGTGAATAAAAGATATCTTTAATAGATATTTAAGTTTTTTAATTCTTTCTAATTACTCATCTTTTTTAATCCTTTCTTTTGCATCTTCAAAAAATAGATGGATGTAGTTGGTGTTGAGCAAATTTTTGGTTCACTAAATTTCAAGGTGATTCAAGGAAGAAGTGGGAATGCTAGAAGATGTGTTTACTTTTGATGCGCAAGCCTAGGATATACTTTTGTCTAGAATTCTAGCTGTGTTTCCAATCTAGGTAGGAAAAGGGATGTGTTGAACATTACTCTTTTCCTTTGTGTTTAATCTTTTGTTATGCTCAAATTAGAGAAATAGCTTGATTATCAAAATTCTAATTTTGTCTAACTTGAATGTATGCCATTTATAATGGCAAATTCGTAGGGCTTGAGAGGAATGGGACTAAGAGGATATTTTGCTACAAGTTATTTTGATGTTGCATATGAAGGAAGTACAGTAGGCCATTTGGCTAAATGGAAGCATTTAGATATTCATGGAATTTTGTCTTAATGGATACATTCAGATATTATTTTGGATTACATAGTTTTGATGACTTCCTTGAAGTATATATACACAGTACTATACTTCCTATTGTATGCAAACTTTTATTTTTTTTTTTTTTTGCTTTAATGTGATTTTATATTATGTTTTTTTTTTTTTTTTTTTGGTTTAAACCACTCAAGGAGTGGAATATTTTATTGGAAAATTGGAGGGAATTAAATACAAGGAGGGGCTTTAAGGGGCCTTTAGCCTGACCTCCAAACTATTTGAAAATAAGCTCTAATGGAAGGCACTTGCATCTTATCCGTAAGATATAATTCGTGAATATGCCTAGGTAACTCTGAAGAGCTAGAAAAGGAAAATTGTCCATTTTGATGCAATGCATAGTTTGCCAAATGATCTACAATCTGATTTCCTTCCCTGTAAACATGAGTAACAAAGTAGACGTCTGAGCTGAAGGCCTTTCTAGCTTGAACAAGATCTATTAGCAATCTATCTTAATAGCAATTGACAGTCGGATTGTTCTAAAATATCGAAATAACCCAGCCTGTGGAACCAACGATGTCCCTCAACTAGTGCAAAAAGCTCAACAGTGAAGCTATCTAAGTGACCAATAGTTTGAGCAAAAGCATGGATAAAGCTACCGTCACCATATCTCAAAATGTCTCCAACACTGGATAAACTGGGATTCCCTTTGCATGCTCCATCTATATTCAGAATGACCACATTGTGTCATCCATTCAACCAAATAACTGCCTCTACCAATCTAGTTTTTGAAGCCTTCCATGAAATGGGAAAGAACCGAGAAAGGTCCTCAAATCCCGCACAGAAGCGACCAGGAAAAGCTTGCATATTAATCACAAAAGTATTAGCCACTGCAAGACAAAGTTTTTGACAATGAAAATGTAGATTATCATGCTTGCATTTGTTCCTGTACTTCCAGATTTTCCAGAGTGAAATAGCAAAGAAACACTGATGGATAGCTAACTCAAAAAATCTCCCCATCCACCAATAATTAAGAAACTCAACAAAGGAGCACCAACAACGAGGAGTTCGTTGTCTTGGAACTAATATATCATATTATGCTAAAATATTTTATTTTATTTTATTTTATTAGGGAATTAATATATGTAAGAACTAAAATGTCATAAAAAAAATGTAGTGACAGGTTGACAATATCATTATAGGTAACATTTCAAAGAAATCTAAACATACCCAACGCATGATGGAAATTTTAAAAATGTTGTTATGTTAAGTTTAAACAACATGTATAAGTGTCATAACAAATAATAATGACAGTATAAAATGTGGCAAATGCTTATAAAAGTATAATATAATTTAAAGTTATCAAAAGTTATTATGACATTTATAAACATTTCTGTAGATTTGAATTTAACTGTTGGCAACCATTGGTAAGGACTTATATAACACAATAAAATGTTATATGAAGAGCTTTGACAGACAGTTGTAAATGTCATTATACATGTTAATTATTATAACAATTTTAAAATGTTAATATAATATTTGAATTTTGATAGTTATCGGGCCCTTTTGTAACATGACAAAAGGTTGTAATACGATGTTATATAATAGTTGTACATTTTACAATATGTGTACCTATTATGACAATTGTTTAATGTCCTCAGCAGCTATAGCAACGGTGTTTTAGAGAACATTTCATGTTAATGTCACAAAATAAAAAATGTCACAACAAGCCTTATTACAATATGTCCTCCTATCACAAAGCCTATTTTTCTAGTAGCGTCTCGCCTTGATGCATTAAGCCAATGCGTCCTCATTAAAGAATGCGTCCTATCGGGACGCCTACTGAAGATGCGTCTTCATTAAAATATGAGGAATTACATTAATGCATCCTATTGTTAAAATAGGACGCATTAAAATAGGACGCATTACAATAATGCGTCCTATTTTAATAAGGGCGTATTAAAAAGATGCATCATTGAAATAGGGCACATTACATTAATGCATCCTATTCTTAATAGTGACTCATTAGAATGTCCTGTTAGTACACTTTAATTTGAAAATATTACATCAGCTAATAAATCTTCAATGCATCCTCATTTAATAAGACGCATTTCATCAATGCATTGTTGTAAACTGTTTTTTTTTTTTTTTGTAATTTAAAAATTCTAAATTAGCTTTTTCCATATTTGGCACACATTCAGACACATTCATTTTGAGGAATTATTGAATATTCTAAATTAGCTAACTCCATATTTTGGGCACATTCGATAGATGCATCCTAATTAAAAGTAGTATTAAATGACGAAACTACTGTAAAATGAATTATTTATCATTAAATGGATTTTGATCAATACAAGTACACAGAAAAATTGTGCAATTTATTGTCCAGGTTCAAAACAACCGTTGTTACAATTTCGCCTGTTATGTCCCGTTTGATGACAATTTCCACACCTTGGAGGGGACCCATCATTTTGGTAGTCCATCTCGTCTCGAAGATGTACGGTACACCTTCAATATATATATATATATATATATATATATATATATATATAGCATTACACTAGGAATTTTTGTTGCTAAGAGGATAGAAAACATGTCTGTAAATTGCAATGTACTTCTCCATGGAATAAATAGGTAAAACAAAATTAGAAGGTTGCCAGCCACAGTGTCGACATATTGTGAATACATACATGCACAACAATCTAAATATATTCCATTTCATACATGTACAGTCTCGCGAAGTCATTTTCACTGTATAAACATTGTTACCGTTCCCTCCAGCTCTTGAGGGTGTTCTTACACTAAAATTTCCAGCCCTTTCATTGTATTACACAACCTTGAAAGTTCTAGCCTTCTGCGAAGCTGCCTAAAATGCCTTCCATATCAAGGGAGGAAATGGTTTGTTATAGTGAGTAGCCTCAATCTGATGCAGGTTAAAGTACTCAATGATCTTTGTAAATGTTGCATCAACTAGTGTTTTAATTGGTAATGCCCGTGTTTTTTTTTTAAAAAAATACTATTCAATGATTCAGACAAATTCATTGTCATACAACTGTATCGATTTCCACCATCATATGAAAGTGACAACTATTCGGGGCTAATCTGCATCAACTAGTTGTACATTTTCTAATTGTGTTCTCTTATTTCATTTATTATAGATTCAAACTTGGACTTCTTCCTCTTAATTTTGGCCTTCTACATCAGCCTCTTCAACTCAGTATTCTTGAACGTCATGTTAAAGTTGGCACGAATGTAACATAGACAATACCTATGGACTCCTATCGGCTCAATCCATCCATACTGTCTCCTCATAGCAAACAAGATGCCTGGGTGCCATTAGACACAACACAAACATATCTTTCGCGTACCACACAATTCTGGAGTTGTCTAAGAAACTATCCCCAACTGTCTATTGATTCAACATCAACAACCGCAAAAGCTAGGGAAAACACATAGTCGTTAGCACCCCAAGCGCTTGCGATCAAAAGAACACCCCTATGAGCCCCAATGGGTGCCCTCAATTGATATTATTGGACGAAAATTCCTAGATAAATCCCTTGATCAATGATTTGAAAGCCTAAAATACATACCTAAATATGCTGGGATCTCCTGCACTATGTCGTTGTATTTCCAATGCACTATTTCTCTAGGATTTGAATCCTGTAATGCTAACATGTAGCTAGGTAGCACTCTGAATGTAGAAGACCATGTACCATATAAAAACTCAACAACAACTTTCCAGGTATACCAGCCCTTCTGGTACGAACATCCAGCGTGGAATTTGTCATGAACAATTCGCACTATAGTGCTGACACATGTCTCAGGGTCATCTCGGATGAGATGTAAAACGTGTTATGCAATAAATTTGTGAGACAAATTTCTATTGTTGTTGTTGATGACCCTTTGGAGACATGTGTGCTCGCAATTCCAAATCAATATTTCCTACCGTCTAGCGCTAGCCTTCTTAATAATCTAGATATACCAAGCACATGGATTTGTTTTTGTGTTATTCTTGTAGGAGGCAGTCCAAATTGCGTTCTTGCTCTTGATAACCGTGAATTAATGTAATCAAAATAAAACCAACGTGACTATATTTTTAAAACAAACATACTAACAAAGATGTACGGTTTAATATAATTTCTAAAGAATTTCAATCCATAACTTAGGTCATAGACGTACGATTTAATAGTCCTAAGATCCATAGGCTATACCAATCATCTCATATTCTCTTTCAATAATTTTTTTAATCTATTGATTGCATTAATTCTAAAATTTCTTCTAATTCACCATTATATCAAATGCATTGATCAAAGTAACTATTTTGACAAAAAGAAACATCTAATGTATATTAATTTTATTTGTAAAGTATTGATGAAAGATAGATAAAATATACATTACATTTTTGTCACTTTCAATGCACTAATTGGATGCATCGTTGATATTTGTAGTAAAAATTGATATATATATATATATATATATATATATATATATTTGTATTAGTTCAAGTCACTACTCAACCCAAAAATAGATAGTCTGTTTCATGATGTAAGTTTTTTTAGTGAAATTCCCAATGAGCAAATTGATCTCTAATGGGATTGTCGCTTGTAAATTGTTTGGTAATCTTGCCACTTGTCTCTCTACATATACGTTTATGTAGAAAGTGGTAAAAAAGAGTAAGCATTTTCAACAGCAAATCCCTTAAATGGCAAAAAACTTCTGCTAATTATCATGCTCATAATCGTTCCGTATTGCAACATTTAGACTGTGTGGGACAAAATCTATAATTTGCTTAACTTTTGCCAAATAAAAGAGAAAGTTGAAGGATATGAAAATACTAGTCTAACTTTAACTTTCTGCTTGCATCAAAGGCACCTCCAAAATCAATTACAATTTTTTTTCAATTTTTTAACAACATGTTTCTAGATATTCTAAACTTCTCCTACTATTTTCCCCCTAACAACTTAATTAACAAAAGAGCCAACTTTATATATGAAAACTAACTTTAATATTACTAAAATTAAAATTTATCCAAGAAATCATTGGTACGAATTCTATTAAGATCAATAATCCAAGTGACGGCTTTATATGTAAAGGTAAGGTAACCTAAGCCTTCCAATATGATTTCTCCAAACAAAAACGTGCATTGTCGCATGATATTGAATAAA
Source organism: Voacanga thouarsii (assembly GCA_026120185.1). NCBI lineage: Eukaryota > Viridiplantae > Streptophyta > Magnoliopsida > Gentianales > Apocynaceae > Voacanga > Voacanga thouarsii. Next base: position 363,286 of record JANUWF010002337.1, read on the forward strand.
AACTCCTATCCATTAACAAGCCATTCTAGAGTCCATTCTTGAGCATGGTACATGAGAGGTTAAATGATTTAATGAATTAATTCATTGGTTCATAGGACCAGAATAAATATTACATCATCAAATTTATTATCAAAAAATATTAAAAAGCCAATACCAGTGAAACAAATCTAAAAAAAAAGGCAATGTATTTATATACACATATATAATTGTGCCTCCAGTTATCAACAAAACACGACACTACTCAACTGAAAACTCCACAAACAAATCTCAAAACACCGACAATATATATGTATGGTAGTTTATATATATATATATATATATATATATATATATATATAATTGCTGCTCAATCCAAAACAAAGGAAACAAAGCTCACACACACACACACACACACACACACATATGTATGTATGCATGTATATGGCAATTACAAAAAAAAAAAAAAAAAATCATTGCTCAACCCCAAAAAAAAACAGAGGTCCAAACAACTGCTCACGAATATAGTTCTGCAAATTACAAAAAAAAGAAAAAGATCTCAACCGAAAAAAAAGGAAAGAAAGCAAACCTCTAAATAACCGAAATATGTATTTTTGCCCCCAAACAAAAGAAAAAAATCGCAACTTACAACCGAAATACTTGGTTTTTTCCACCGGGAAGGGGGGCTAAAAATAAAAACGCAGCGGTCAATAGGATGCATTGGGAGGGGTGGGGTAGGGGGATTTAGCCATAGCCGGATTTTTCATCGGGAGGGAGCAAAAAAGTGACTCCTAAATGCCGAGGAAAGGGGGGTGGGGGTTAGTGGTGGTTTCAGTGGCAGCCGGAATTTTTCCGAAAGGAAGGGGGATTGTTTGCAACGGTAGCCGCGAATGAAAAAGAGGAAGGGGAGAATAAAACGGGAGGAATGGACGCATATTATAAATGCATTTTCATTGGAGTTGAATGCATTTAAAAAATGCATTGAGGCCATATTAGGCTACACTTCTCCCGACAGGCTAGTTGATGTAGAATGGTCCCAAAATCAAAAACTCAATTAAGCCTGCTTACTTGAGTCAACCGTACAAGTCAATAGTAGCACATTGTAACAATGCAAGAGGAATTCACAGTGGCCTTGTCTTCCCAAAGAGTTGCTTCTGAGGTAGGAGCAAAACAAGTTTTACACGACATATGCATATCTATGCTTGATTCACAATTTCCATCCATGTACATAAAATTGTATTTGGTTGCACTTTCTTATCATGATTATATCATTTTTTTCCCAAATTTAGAGAAGAAGGTTTCCTTTCTTTTCACATCTTTGCATAGTTTACTTGAATTTGATCAATTTGTACATAAAATTAACTTCTCCTCTACCCAAAGCAATGCAGAGGCAAATGCAGAAACTAGTGCCGTAATAGAAGAAAACTCCCTCCCTCACGTGCCTACTTACTACTCCCCTCAGTGGTCCTTTCCACCACCATTGCAGTTTCCGTAAGAGTAAAATCAGTGCCGCTACCGCCAGTATCGCTATTGGAATCACCACCTTAGAGGTTTTTGGCCCTTTACTGCTAGGTGAGTTTCAAGCGTGCTACTGGAATTTGGCAGTGCTGCGGTGAATTAGACTATAATCTCCTAGTTCCCTGGGCAACTAAGAGAGAGAAGTGGAGAGAGAGAAGCTCTCAACTCCTGTAAGTTCACTTCTCTTCCCCGATTGCCATGGCTGATATTAAAGTAGACAAGCATGCAAAAGGAGTTAGTACCCTCCTGTCTATGTGTTCTTATTGCTACTGGAGTGTGATTTATGTGTTCTTGTTGATCTTCTCGGGTGGATTGATGGGTTATCTGTGTTACTGATTTTTGGGTGCTTGTGTATTGTCCAGTTTTCTCGGTATTCAATCGGCTAGTTGTTTCCTCTTCATTATCTTCTGTTATCTTCATCTTACTATATATCTCTGGATTTGTATATACCAGCATGTGGTGTGAGTTTATGTTATTCCAAGATGTCTGCTGACTGGGTGTAGAGGGTTATGGTGCTACTTCTTCTCGCCCTGATCTTTCCTTTGTCCCTGGTTTAGTATTCCACCTTGTTCCTGATATACCTCCTTCCCTTCAGCATTTGAACGCTTCATACCTCCATTTCATAGCTAAAACCTTGTCGTTAACCCCGTCACCCTGGCTTTCTGTGGCGAAATCCAGCTTCTGTTTCTCTGAATTTGAACTTACCTACCCCGCCTCTCCACAGACCAATCACTCTCCCAGGTTGTCCTCCTTTCTATGCCTGGCAGCCAGCTAGTATACCTAACCCGAGTAGGATTATTTTACTCCTTCAATCAGAATCCTCTCAACATCCCTTTTGGCTCTTTCTGGACCATTCTCGTTCTGAGGGTTATCCCTCATGGTACAGACTAGAAGTAGGAAATTAGGGTGCATTGAGGGGGCCACATCTGCTACAAATTCTCAGGCTATCTCCCAGGGTATCAGCATGGAGATAGCCAATGAAATTAGCTCAAACCCACCTAACCCACCATCCCCTCGGGCAGATGTCCGGTCTATCTCCATTGACCTTCTAATTAATCCCCAAGTACCCTCCCAACCCTGTCCGGTGTCTCCCCTAGTGGGGAACCAAATCCAACCAGTACCTGATGCTCTGTCTGCACCTACCAGCTCGTTAGTGGGGAACAACCTTCAGCCTCCAAACAAGCCACTGCAATCTACTAAGTCCCTTCGTTCTTGGGCTAACATTGTGAAAGGAAATCGTGAACAATAGAATGGAATGCGCCTAAAGCATATCCCTTGCTCGGGTAATGTCATTGATTTGGACGAAAGGGACCTCGAGGAACCAACGAGCAATCTGGGCTACTGCCTTGTTGGGATGTTCGTGGGTAAGTTCCCTGGCATGAAAGCTGTGATGGACCTCACAAAGCAGTGGGGAGTTCAGTCCAAAGTGCACTCCCACGCTACTGGATGGCTTATATTTCGATTCCAAACAGACGAGGATAGACAGCAGGTTCTCCGTGGGGGGCCTTATGCAATATATGGGTGATCTTTGATGCTTAAAGTAATTCCATATGACTTTGATTTCTCTCTGGCTGAGGTGAGTATCATGCCTATATGGATCACATTTCCTGCCTTGCCTCTCGGATGTTGGAATGTGAATGCCTTAAGCAAGATTGCATCAGCAGTGGGTATTCCGATCATGACGGACATGCTTACTACCACCTTTGATCGCCTATCTTATGCTAGAGTCCTTGTTGAAGTCGATGTGTCCAAGCCACTGGTGAAGACGGTACCAATCAGAATGCCTTCTGGTAAGATCAAACACCAGGCAGTAAAATTTGAGTTTGAACCTCTGTACTGCTCAAGTTGTTGTAGATTTGGCCATGTTACTGAGGCATGTATGCGGGAAAATATGAAGAGAAAGGAACAACAGGTGGCTAACGGGAATGATGGAAAAAGCAAAGGGCATAAGGGTAGGGCAAGGCCTTCGACTAGGCCAACATCAGCCCCGGTTAGAATGAACAAAAACATGATATCAACATCCCAAGGTGGAGCTGGTGAGATTGGTGATATAAACAAAGACAAGGGGAAACAGCCGGCCCTCAATGTAGAGAATAATATTGATATCCAAGCTCATGTAGGAAATGTTGCAGATGATGTTCCCTCCTCATCTAATGGTCCGTCTTTACAACCTTCTCAAACAAGAGGTCGATCTATACTTAGGCATAGAGGACGGCCTCATTGGCTGAAAAAAAGGAATGCACAAGCAGGAGTTACACAATCGCTCTCCCCTACACGTTTAGGTAGGTCTGATGAGAGGATGCCAGTATCCATGGTGAATACCGGTAAAGTGACTAATCAGGCACCAAAATCTATCTCTTCGGTATGGAAAAAATTTGCCCAACAGAGTGTTGACTTGATTAGTGCCCAAGGGGCACTAGTTAGTCCACAATGAGAGTAGCGTGCTGGAATATTCAGGGTTAAACATGACCCTCAAGAAACATGGGGTTAGGAATTTTATTTCGAATCATCGTGTTGACATTATTGGATTATTGGAAACAAAGTTGAATGTTGATGGGGTGGACAATATTCTACAAAAAAAATTCTCTAATTGGTCGGCCGTTCACAACTTGAATGAATCAGATGGAGGCAGAGTGGTTATCCTATGGAATGATGCTAGAGTGGATGTTCATTTACTTCACTGCAGTCTCAAGCGATCACTTTGAGTATCAGGTGTAAGATTTCACATTCTACATATTTTTTCACCTTTATCTATGTTTCCAATTCGTTTACGGCTAGAAGAGTTTTATAGGAGGATATCCAGTCCTTATCTTCATCAATTTCAGGTTCGTGGATTCTGATGGATGACTTCAATACCTATTTACATATTGAGGACAAACTAGGTGGCTCAGTGCCCTCCTCTTATGAAATTAGGGATTTTGTATCTCTTTGTGAGGACATTGGCCTGGTTGACCTTCCTTATGTCGGATCAAGGTATACTTAGACAAACTCTAGGGTGTGGTCTAAACTTGATAGGGTTATGGGTAATGATGCATGGTTTCAATGCCCAACACGGGCTTCTGTTGAGTTTCTTCTTATTGGGTACCTGTATGATCATAGTCCTGCTATTTGGTCAGTGGTTGACAACTTTCAGAGTATTGCTCGTCCATTTAGGTTCCTTAATATTTGGGCTGACCACGATTTTTTCCATGATATTGTTCAAGAGATTTGGGATCAGGAGCTCTTGGGTTTCCAGCAGTTCACTCTTTGCCGGCGATTAAAGATGCTTAAGGGCTACTTGCGGAAGCTAAACAAACAGGAATTCTCTCACCTTTCCGAACGGGTGGAAAAGGCAAATCTGGCAGTTCTTAATGCACAACAGATATTACTTGGCAACCCCGTAGATCAAACTCTTATTGCACAATTCAAGGATTGCAAACGATCGGCTTGGCGATTGGCGGAGGCAGAAATGAAGTTCTACCAGTAACTTGCTAAAGGAAGGTATGTAGCTTTCTCTGATAAGAATACCCGCTACTTCTATAACATTGTCAAGCGTAATAAAAAGTGGAACTTCATCTCTTCTATTACTTTGGAGGATGGTACGCTGACCAATACCCCAATGGCTCTTGCGGACGAATTTGTTAAATATTACCAGAAGCTACTTGGGTCTAAAGTTGATTGTAGGGGAATCAATGTGGACTTTGTCAGGGCTGGTCCCCTTGTGCCTCATGATATGACGGTGGACTTGGTTAGGGATGTGACTACCCAGTATATCAGACTTGCTCTGTGGGATATTGGGGATTCCAAAGCTCCGGGACCGGATGCTTACTCGGCATTATTTTTTAAGAAAGCGTGGAATACGGTCGGGCAGAGTCTGTGTGATGCAGTTATGGAATTCTTCAGTTCCGGGAAAATTCTTAAACAGATCAATCACTCTATCATCACCCTGGTGCCGAAAAATGATCATGCTGATAGGGTGGGTGGCTTCTGCCCGATCTCTTGCTGTAACGTGGTTTATAAGATCATATCTAAAATTCTGGCTGAAAGACTCAAACTGGTGGTCCCTCATCTCGTGGATAGAGCACAATCTGCGTTCATTCATGACAGAGTCATGGCTGACAATATCTTACCAGTCCAAGAACTATTGCGTATGTATAGTCGTAAAAGAGTTTCTCCAAGATGTACATTGAAAGTGGATCTAAGGAAAGCTTATGACTCTATCAGCTGGGACTTCTTATTGGACCTACTTACTGAGCTTGGATTCCCTCATCTCTTTGTGATATGGATTAAGCAATGTGTGACCACTACATCATTCTCGGTTGCTATCAATGGAAATGTGCATGGCTATTTTACTAGTGCTAAGGGTCTGCAGCAAGGTGATCCTCTCTCTCCACTGCTGTTTGTTATCTGTTTAGAATATTTCTCAAGGGTGGTCACAGTGCATACACTTGGGACATCATTCAAGTACCATCCGAATTGTAAGGAATTAAGGGTTACCCACCTTGCCTTTGCGGATGACCTCTTGTTATTTGCTAGAGGAGACTGTTCTTCTATCCACATCCTTCTTGATTGCCTAGAAGAATTTAAAAGATGTTCAGGTCTTGAAATCAACAAGGATAAATCCTGTATTTTTCTTGCGGGGATTGCTCCTGATATTCATGAAGCAATTACGGCAGATACGGGCATTCCTATTGGAGAAATTCCATTCCGCTACCTTGGGCTGCCAATCATGAACGGTAAAATTAGACTTACTCTTTTCAAACCACTGCTTGATCGTATTGGCTCCTATATTGGGAGATGGTCTGCTCGGTCTCTCTCTTTTGCTGGGCGTCTCCAGTTGATTCAATCCGTGCTCCAAGGGGTCGAATGTTTTTGGCTGTCTGTTCTTCCTACTCCATCTGCTGTTATTTCTCAATTGGAAAGGATGGCTCGGGACTTCCTATGGAACTCAAATAACCATCCGGTTGCATGGAACAATGTTTGCCTCCCCAAGTCTGAAGAGGGCCTCGGTTTGAGGAACTTAAAAATTTGGAATGGTGCTCTTCTGTCTAGAATCATTTGGGACGTACAGGCGGAGAAGCAATCTTTGTGGGTCAAATGGGTAAACAACTTCTACTTGAAAGGCGGCTCTATTTGGGAAATTGAAGCACATAAGGAACAGTCCCCCTTGTTGAGGAAATTGCTGGCAATAAGAGACTTGTTCGTAGAGCGGGAAGGTGACTCTCACTGTGCTGCTGGTCTTCTTCAGTCTTGGGGCAATTGCATTACTTCCTTCGCCTCTCTTGCTTATGACTATCTTAGATCTACTTCACAGTCTGTGTATTGGGCTAATACGATATGGAAGCAGGGTTTAACGCCCAAGCACTCATTCATTCTTTGGTTATGTGTGAAGGGCAGGCTTAAGACCAAAGACGCACTTGTGTTCAGACTGGATGACTTAACATGCCCTTTATGTAAGTCTCATCCTGAAACGATGAATCATTTATTCTTCAAATGCGCTGTCTCCGCTACTATCTGGACAGAGGTGAAAACTTGGTTAGGACTTCCACAGTCTTTGAATTCAGCTATGACTTGTCTTAGGTGGTATAAGCATAGCAACAGGGGTACTTCATGGGTTTCTAAGGCCAAGTCTACTGCTTTGGCAACCACATTTTATTACATTTGGTCTGCTCGTAACAAGGCCATTTTCGAGGATGTGGTCTGGCATCAGGGAGATATCGTGAAAAAGATTAAAACACATGTGTACACTGTAATTTTTGCTTTGTACCCTCATGTTAAGACTAATTTTGTGACGTGTACTGAGATCCTCTAGGCTGTAGTCTCTTCGACTGCAAACTAGAAATTCATGTAGATTCTTACTGATTAATACTAAACCATTTACATTTGCATCAAAAAAAAAAAAAAAAAGAAAAGAAACTAGTGTCGTAGGATATTAAGAGGAAGTGTACATATGAACCTAGAACCTTGTGGTGAGACCAGTTATGTTTCTATATTTATACAAATAATGGTAGCGTCTTCAATATCAATTACTGTATATTTATATACACCATTAATTCAATTTATGTAGATAGGAATAGTCTAGCAAGCCTAAGATCTTCTAGAGTACCTCTCTATCCTTGTTTCGATATGCTCTTCAATATTGTCTATCTAACACACATCTTCTAGTAAAGTTGTATGAAAAGTTACAAAATAAACCAATAAATTGATATGCAATAAGGTAAACTGTTGCCTTGGAACAAATAAATACTCACCGAAATAGTAACTTTTATAAATTTAGTGATATGAAAATTTTCAAAATAAAACAATAAATTAATATACAATAAGGTAAAATATTGCCATGGAGTCAAAGAAATAGTAATTGAAATAGTAACTTTTATAAATTTAGTGGTAAATAAATTGATAAAAGTAACAAAGTAGTAGGAAAAGTGGTCACTTTATATGTTTGATGATAATTTACTAGACAAAAGTTGTAAATTTCAACAAGGGAAATTAAGTTTCAAAAGTGCTATGTAACGTTAAATTCTAATGAAATTAACTTGCCATTTTTTTCGTAGAAATGAAAACAAATAACTATTTGACTAAGTACACATTGGGAAGGATATATAGTATTTTTCACTGTTATATATCAAGGCAGTAATGTACTATATTCTCAAAAGAAAAGGCCAATGTGTTACATATAGAAGAAATTTACATTTAGTAGATGAGGAAAGATATAAAGTAGAAAAATCAACAGACAATTCTCATCAATCTTCAACGCCCCCATGTTGTCTACAAAAACCAACAATGACACCCCAACTGCAATAGTTTCCACAGCCAGGTGTGTTCTTGCAATCTTCATCACTATAACAGGTGCATCCATCAACCATACCAAGTAGCTTTCTTAACGTTGCTGCTCCTTCTGCCACAAACATGGCTTTCACTCCCAATCCTTCTTGCATTTCAGGGAATTCAAGATCTGCAAAAAGTAATTAAGGGCAGCATACATGCTTTAGAACCGTCTTTATACAAAGAAAGAAACCAGAAGAGAGATGTATATACACTTACAAGTGCTTGCAAGCAGTATGATCATTAGAAAAAATGCTTTTGCCAAAGCCCTCTTCATGGATTCTGCAAAAACTGGATCTTTCTCCAACTGATGGAGGTCATAAGATAAAGGCTGAAAATTTTATGCCTTCAAGATCTAAATGTGGTTGTTAAAATATTGTGTATATCCAACAGCTCTATGAATCATGATCGCAATTGCTCAACTAAACAATAGCTGACTTTCACTTCTTTTAAAAGTGTTTTCTGCAGCACAAATTACACATATGGGTTGGCAGAAGATGCTCGAATCAGAATTAATGGATTCGATGGTAATTAATTTGATAAAAATTGTAAGCTAAAATGCATCAACAACTGGTTCATAGGTAATTCAAATCCGCATCAATTTTTATTTATGTAGTTATTCAACGATCCAACTTATTAGATTTAAACCAATTCTTGATTCAATATTCTGGCCAATGAGTATGCTTTGAACCCAATTTGTGTTCCTTGATTTTTATATATTATCGTTTGTTTGTATATATACATCATCGCGCTTGGACATGCATCCATTTTATGCTCTTTTATTTGTGTATATCATCATTTATTTGCATATACATAGTGTATATGCATGTTGACTTTATATGAGTGACATATCAACGGGTAAATCTTATTTGATGTCTCAACTGTTACAAAACTAAACAGTATATTGCCAAATCAACCAAAAAAAAAAAAAAAAAAAAGGTGGGGGGAGGGCTGGGGTGTAATTTGCAGGCATAGAGGACACAATTTAGTAAATAAAAAATAAGAAGAGTATGGGTTGTACATATATACCTGCTTGGAGGGGGGCCCATTATAAGAACCTTTGCCAAGTGAATAGAAAATTATAATTCTAAATATATTTCCACAGTCAAACAAAAACAACCCTAGGATGGCAATATTATATAATGGCTTAGATGGGTTGAAGTTAAATAAATATGCATTTATTATGCATAAAAGTGAAAATTTTTTAGTGGCCTCTAAGTGAAATTTGAGCAAACTATATACGTTCATGTTCTCGTTTGGGAAGAATTTGCATAACTCAAATGTGTATTTAAATTATTTTTTAATTGATTTGAAACATTTATACTTCTATTCACATCCTCTATCCTTATTGTATAATATTTTTTTAAAAAAAGAAAAGGTATATCACATCCTCGAAAAGATCCAACTTGACCGCCACAATACCACAAGTACACCAACTGCCAACATCCCCTTCACCCATGCACATTTAAAAAGATTGTGGTTGCGGACTTTTCCCTAACCTAGAGAAGATAAGAGAGGCAACAGCAAGCACCACTCACTCAATAAATTTTTTAAAATTTTTTATTTTTTTAGAAAATCAAAATATTTTTTAAATTTTATCTTTCGCCTCTCAAAAATTTTTCAAAAAATTTACTTTTATCATTTAATATATTCTTTTATATAATTTAATATCAACTCTAAATTATTAATTCAATCGTTGCACTACTACCTTCATCGTCGACATCCTCTCTCTCTCTTTCTCTCTCTCTCTCAAATTTTATCCTTTGCACCATCTTTTCCGTCATTAATAAGTGAATATTTCTTTATAGTTGGGCCGAAAGATACAGGAGTCAGTAGTTGCTCCACGTTTTCTTCTTGTTGAATTAATTATAAAGTTTCTAATTTATTAATATTGACTCTTTAAAATTTAAAATCGTGTCCTTTATAAGTAATAAAGAATTGATTAATAATTGATTAGTTTTTTTTAATATATGAACAAATTTGATTACTAAATGTGGAAGTAAATAAATGAAGAATGCTGCTGGAGAAGAGGATCCAATTTCTTGTTCAAGTACTTCAAGAGTCCCACATGCTAACAAATGATGTACATTATCTGTACTTGTATACACGGGTTTTCATACTCTTTTAATTGTAAACCAATCCAAAAGAATGAGACTGATGATAGTTCTCCAAAACTTTTAAAAACTCTATTTATTTAAAAGAATTCTTACAATTTTTACCTTTTATCTTCTCCAAAAAAAAATAAATAAAATTCAAAGACTTAATTTCATAAAGTTTTTTATCCTTTTTTTCTTCAAGTTTTCATCAAGACTTGGACAAAGTCTTTGTAAGAAGCAAAAACCAATGTATACAACCCCCAAATTGATCAATAGCATGTTGGATACCCAAAGAATTCCCTCTCGATCATGTGCAAACTCAAACAAATGATTGATTCCCATGTTGTAATCATGAAAGAAAACTACTAGTAATACACAAATATTGTACAGCCATTGTTGACTTTAAACCATCCCTCTTCTTAGTTTGAGAAAACAACTTGGTCACATGCCCTTATGGATAGCTTATCACATGTCACCGTACGTATCATAACATGCAATTGAAGTAGGCGATGACGTCCGTTAACAACAATTCATCCTTCAGTTCACACAGACACACACTAACAGAAAAAAACTGGAAAAACGGTCAACGCCCCGCAAGCTAAGCACCCTATATATACAGCATCAACAGCCTTCATCTACTGCACAGCAACAGACTTTCTTCATCCCTCCTTCCCAATTTTCGAAAAAACAATGGCGAAAAGCAGTGGAATTTCATGGGTTTTTGGCCTTACTTTCTTAGCTTTCTTGTGTATATCAGATGCAGCAGGAGTATCCTACAATGTAATCAGATATGGTGCAAAACCAGACGGTAAAACTGATGCAACGCAGCCGTTTCTGAGGGCATGGGCGACGGCATGCGCCACCGTCCAGGCGGCGACTATCTACGTGCCTAGAGGTAGATATTTGATAAAGGCGGCAACGTTTAGAGGGCCATGCAGAAGCAGAATCAATGTTGAGATTGATGGAACTCTGGTGGCTCCGGTAGATTACAGAGCTCTTGGCAACTCAGGGTACTGGATTCTGTTCATTCAGGTGAATCGGCTTTCGGTCATTGGTGGCACTCTTGATGCTAAGGGATCTGGCTTTTGGGCATGTCGCAAGTCAGGAAAGAACTGCCCAGTTGGAGTAAGGGTATGTTAAAAGGGATTAATTTGCATAATCACATGCTGAATAGTAATTAACAATGGCCAACTTGGCAAATGGCAAGCAACTTAGAATCTCGATTTTTATTTGTTTCCTATTTTATTCTTTCACACTTTTTAACTTTTACCTCTTCTTTTTTTTTTTTTTTTTTGGGGGCGGTGTTCTTATACTTACATATTTTTTAGCATCTAAAAATTGTGATGAATATTATTTCTTTGGCTCTAATTCTATCTTTTTCTTGAATACTGTACCCCTAGTATTTTATTGTCGTCCATTCATATAATATGTTCATTCTTTATATTAAGATTCTCTCATAATTTTATCATATATATAATGAAATATGCATACTAAATGAACAATGACTTACAAAATAGTTCTATTTTTTCATATTTCATATTATATGATATAAAACTTAATTAATACCTTATAGAATAATTGAATACGTTCAAGATTTCATATACTGTTATATTTTTTCTGAATAAAAAAGGTAAAAGAAAATCAAATAAATTCACTCTAAGGAAAACAAATATGACACTGGTTTCTTTTGTTTTAGTGAGACCGCTGCATTTTTTTGTTGGAAATTTTCCTGATAAATTTCATTCCATGATGATCGTTTTGTCAAAACCATGTGGCTTTAACAATGAAAAGAGCACAAAGAGAGAGAGAGAGTGATTTCCTAAGGAACATTTTAGGATAATCACCTGACTGTGATTTCTCAATTTTTGCAACCACAGTCAATAACATTCAACTGGGTAAATGATGGCTTGATCAGTGGATTAACCTCAATCAACAGCCAGCTTATGCATGTTGTGATCAACAGCTGCAACAATATAATGGTGAGAAATGTAGTGATCATACCTCCAGACCGCAGTCCCAACACAGATGGCATTCATTTTCGGGGCTCTACTGGTGTTACCATTTCTATCAGTAGCATTAAAACGGGAGATGATTGCATATCTTTCGGCCCAGGAAGAAGAAACTTGTGGATAGAAAAGATACAGTGTGGCCCTGGACATGGTGTCAGGTAACTTCAACTTTTTAAGTTATATTACAGCTATCACTAATTAATCTGTTCCTATAGATTTTATGTATTCTATTCAATGTATAAACTACTTGAAGTGTAAATGGTTAAAATAAGTTTATATATTATACATTTGATATATAGACTCATTTAAGTTTCCATACTCTCTAGTCAAACTACTAAGTAATTGGAACCCTCAATTGGGGCAGACACTACCCTTGCATCACTTCATGTGTCATACTTCAACTAGTTAATTATGCACTTTGCATGCAGTGTACTAATGGTATGATTTCTGTGTCCAAATTCCAGCATTGGCAGTCTAGGAAGGGAATTTAAGGAGAATGGAGTGCAGAATGTGACCTTAACCAACTCAGTTTTTACAGGATCTGATAATGGGTTAAGAATAAAATCATGGGCAAGGCCAAGCACTGCATTTGTTACAAATATCAACTTTCGAAACATCATTATGAAGAATGTGGAGAACCCTATTATCATTGATCAGAATTACTGCTCGAACAACCATGGTTGCCCTAAGTGCCGTTCTGTGATAGCTATCATGTTTTTAATATGGATATAATTTTAATGAGCAAAAACAGTATCTAGAGAGAGAAGAGGTAGAGAGAGAAGCTCTCAACTCCCCTGAGTCCTCTTCCTGACTCTCATCTTCCTTGCTACCAATGATTGGTCTTCAAGCTCTGTTGCTAATGCATGGTAACCCCTGTTGCTGCGTCCGGTTGCCATGGGTATGTCTGAACTAGATTTCAGTTTTTGTTCATGGATCCTGGTAGTCCCTGGGTTCTGCTAGGGTTGTTGCATAAGTGCCGTTCTGTGATACTTCTTCCTGTTACTCTCCGGTGTTCAAACTGTATATTCGTCTGCACTTTCCTGGTTGTTTGTCGGCCTTGGTCTGATTAATCTATCTAACAGTGTGTCTTCCACCGTATTTAGTTAACTAAGTTGTAAGAGTGTAGTCTGCCTTCTGCCCTGAGGTTAGGTTCATATTAAAGTGTTCTTATTCCAGTTATTTTGTCCGTGCTTCTATTCCTGAATCCGTTGTATTTGATCTATTTTAGCTTGAAGTTCCCTTCGAAAACTAGTTAGTCAGCTGTTGATCCTTGTAGGCTTGGCCTGAATTATTCCTCCCGCACTAGGCTCCAAATTACATCTCATTTTCCCAGATACTATCTACTCCAACTCCCTGTTAACCTCATATTCCATCTACTCAGAGAAGTCCCATACCTAATTCACTCCCCTGCTTGCTGCTTGTTCTTTTCATATACCTAATCTAATTGTTTGTTTTACGCCTGCTGCTTTGTCTGATGGCTTAGACCTAATGGTCCAGACTAGAGGACGGAGAAAACTAACTTCTTATAGGGTGTTGTCGGCTTTCACACCCTAGGCATACCTCTCCTCCCCCCAGACTAAACACCCCTCTGCCCAAGACGTGAGCATGGGCAGTCCAAACCCACCACCACGATCTATACCCGAGATAACCTTGGTACCTGACCCCACTCCTCCTCAATCACATACTTTCATTATCCAGCTGCCTCAATTGCCAAATTCTGTACCTAACGTAGTGACCTCCTCAGTGGGCCCTGATGTTGGGTGCATGCTTTCCCCAACTGCCCAGCTCGTTGCAGAACAAAATATTCCAGCCGAGGTCTGTCTGCATTGCTCGCCAGTGAGGAGCAAGCCCCCTTCTCCTACCCCACACTCGTCTGTCCCTCCTGTCCCATGTGTAGGGAACAACACCTAGTCCCAATCGAAGTCCCATCCCTCTATCATTCCTGTGGATTCCAATCAATCATCTCAGTCGTGGGCTAACATTGTGAAAGGAAACAGGGAGCAGTCTAATGGAATGAAGTTAAGTTTCAGTCCTAGCTCGGGAAATGTTGTTGATATTGATGTAATGGACATTGAGGATACCGTAGGTAGGCTGGGTGCATGTCTAATTGGGATGTTTGCGGGAAGATTCTCGAGAATGAAGGCAGTCATGGAACTCACTAAACATTGGGGTGTTGTTTCTAAGGTACACTCGCATGCCTCGGGATGGCTGATTTTCCAGTTCAACTCGGAAGATGACAGACACAAGGTTCTCCGTGGAGGGCCTTATACAAATTTTGGAAGATCACTTATGCTAAAGGAGATGCTTGTGGAATTTGATTTTTCATTGGAAGAGGTAAGTATAATGCCTATATGGGTCACTTTCCCATCCTTGCCTCTTGGTTGCTGGAACATGAAGTCTCTCAATAAAATTGCCTCTTCTATTGGTATACCAATTATGACTGATATGCTCATAGTGACATTGGATCATCTATCCTATGCCCATGTTCTAATGGAAGTAGATGTATCAAAACCCCTAGTGAAAATGGTGCCAATTAGACTGCCTTCCAGCAAGATCAAACAACAAACTATCAGGTTCGAGTTTGAACCATCTTATTGTAACTTTTGCTGCAAATTTGGCCATGTCACAGAGGCTTGTATGGGGGAAAAAATGAAAAAGAGGGAACAGCTGTTGAAAAATAGTAGTGACCAGACTAACAAACGGATAAAGAATAGGCCAAGGCCCGTGTTTGCACCAGTCAGACAGGAGATGAGGTCAGTTTCCCCCTTGCAATCAAGACAGACTCGTCTTGACAAGGGAAAAAAGCTTGTTCAAAATAATGGTGATGTACAAAGGCACAACACTCTGTCTGTGGCTGAATGTAGTATAGAGACAATGATGGGGGATGCTAGAGCCAAAGATGATCCATCAACATCAGCTGGGCAACGAGGACAGTTTAGGGATGTAAGGGGAAGGTCCAGGACAAAGCGAATAGGGCGTCCACAAATGAGATCCAATTCATGGAGGCATGTCCAATTTGGAGTTAAAAAGTCAGTCTCTACTACTGGAAAGGATCGTAGTCCTAAAGAAATCCCATCGGCTATGGTGAATGTAGGTAAAGCTACCGTACAGGCTTCGGAATTTACTCGGTCAGTATGGAAGAAATATGCTCCAAGTAGTGTTGACTTGATTGGAGCCAAATAGGCACTAGTTAGGCCATCATGAGAGTTGCTTCATGGAATATTCGAGGGTTCAACAAGACCCTCAAGTAGCACGAGGTTCGAGAATTCATCTCAAAATATCTTGTGGATGTCATAGGTTTACTGGAAACAAAGTTGACGATTGATGGGCTGGATAATATCGTCCAGCATAATTTCTATAATTGGTCAGTTTTACATAACATGGTTGAAGCGGATGGGGGTAGAATTGTCATTTTCTGGAATGGGGGTAAAGGTGGATATGTACCTTGTCCAATGCTTGCCTCAGGCTATCACGATTCGCATCATATGTAAGATTTCTCATGTTACTTATTTCTTTTCTTTCGTCTATGCTTTTAATTCTGTTGTGGCAAGAAGGACTTTGTGGAATGAGATTGAGCACTTATCGTCTGCATTATCGGAGCCATGGATCCTAATGGGTGATTTCAATACTTATCTATATGTAGATGATAAACTCAGTGGTACCATGCTGACTTCATATGAAATTAGGGACTTTGCCTCATTATGTGCTGATTCTGGTCTGGAGGACCTTCCTTATGTTGGCCCGCGATTTACCTGGACAAATTCTAAGGCTTGGTCAAAACTTGATCGAGTCATGGGTAATGATGCTTAGTTCCAATGCCATGCACAGGCTTCGGTGGAATTCCTCCCTATTGGGTTTCTTTCTGACCATAGTCTTGTCATTTGGTCAGTGGTTGACAATAACGGGGGATCTATTCGTCCATTTAGGTTTCTTAATTTTTGGGTTGACCATGACTCATTTCATAATATTGTCAAGGGAGTATGGGATCGTACGTTCTCGGGATTCCATCAGTTCACTCTCTGCCGTTAGTTGAAAGAGCTAAAGCGGGACTTTTGGAGATTAAACAGACTGGAATTCTCTCACCTGTCTGGTCGTGTTGAACAAGCAAACTTAGCTGTTATTAATGCCCAACAATCATTACTTGAAAACCCCGTGGATCAGAATCTTGCTGCACAGTACAAGGAGTGTAAACGAATTGCATGGTATCTTGCAGAGGCAGAAATGAAGTTCTACCACCAACTTGCAAAAGGTAAGTATGTTGCTCAAGCTGACAAGAATACTCGGTACTTCTTCAACATTGTCAAAAGGAATAAAAAAAAGAGTTTCATTACTTCTATTCTCAAGGAAGATGGGTACATGACTGATAGTCCTAAGGCTCTCGCTGATGAATTTGTGGAATATTTTCGTAACCTACTGGGAACTAAGGTATGCTACCAGGAAATCAATGTGGACTATGTTCATGCTGGGTCAATGGTCCCTTATGATCTAATGGATGTCTTGACTAAAGAGGTCACTATACAGGATATTAAATTGGCCCGGTGGGATATTGGTGACTGCAAAGCTCCGGGTCCAGATGGTTATTCTACATTTTTCTTCAAGAAAGCTTGTGATACTGTTGGTCAGAATTTATGTGATGCTGTTTTAGAATTCTTCACATCTGGTAGATTATTGAAGCAAATCAATCATTCTATTATTACCTTGGCCCCCAAATCTGAACATGCAGAGAGAGTGGGTGATTTTCGGCCAATCTCGTGCTGCAACATGGTGTATAAGATTATATGAAAAATTTTGGCGGAAAGACTCAAGTTGGTTGTTCTACACCTTGTGGACATCTCCCAGACTGCTTTTATCCATGATAGACTAATGACTGATAATATCCTCCTGGTTCAAGAGCTTATGCGAGAATATAGTAGGACTAGAGTCTCCCCTAGATGTACGATTAAAGTGTACCTTAAGAAGGCTTATGATTCAGTTGACTGGGATTTCCTACTAGAATTACTTACAGAAATTGGGTTCCCTCATATCTTCGTGAACTGGATTGAGTAGTGTGTGACCACTACTTCCTTTTCTATTGCTATAAATGGGACTGTGCATGGTTTCTTTAGAGGTACTAAAGGTCTGAGACAAGGGGATCCAATCTCTCCTTTGCTGTTTGTCATTTGCTTGGAATATTTCTCTCGGGTTGTAGAGTGCACACACTTGGGACTCCATTCAGATACCATCCCAAGTGTGAGGCATTAGGAATTACTCACCTTGCTTTTGCATATGACCTAATGTTGTTTACTAAGGGAGATTGTTCTTCTGTCTGTACTCTCATTGACTACTTGGAAATTTTTAAGAGGTGCTCGGGCCTTAATATTAACAAGGATAAGTCAAATATTTACCTTGCTGGGATTCGAAGGGATACACAGGAGAGTATCCTGGATGACACGGGCATTCCTATTGGGAAACTTCCTTTTCGTTACCTTGGCTTACCAATCAGTACTGGTAAAATTAGACTTACCTACTACAGACCATTGCTTGATAGAATTGGCTCTTACATTGGGAGATGGTCTGCACGTTCTCTCTCTTATGCAGGAAGACTCCAATTGATCCAATTTGTTCTTCAAGGCGTTGAATGTTCCTGGTTGTCCCTTCTTCCTACTCCGTCAGCTGTGATTTGCCAGCTAGATAGGATGGCTAGGGATTTCCTGTGGAACTCAAAAAATGCATTGGTTGCCTAGAAAGATATTTGTATGCCCAAGACTGAAGGTGGACTTGGCTTGCGAAATTTACAAGCTTGGAATGGGGCATTATTGTCTAGAATCATTTGGGATGTACAAGCAGAGAAACAGTCCTTGTGGGTCAAGTGGTTGGACCATTACTATATGAAGGGAAGATCTGTTTGGGAGGTTGACCATCATCAGAGCCATTCCCTTTTGATTCGTAGTCTTCTCTCAATCAGAGACGTAATTATGGACAGGGAACAAGATACTCATAGAGCGGCGGACCTTCTTCATTCTTGGTCTATGGGTACTAAATCATTTACTTCTCAAGCTTATGAATATTTGAGGCCAACTACTTTCAGGGCATATTGGGCTAACACTGTTTGGAAACAGGGTCTAACCAATAAGCATGCATTCATTCTTTGGTTGTGTGTTAGGGGAAGATTGAAGACCAAAGATGTACTTGTGTTCCGACTTGATGATATGTCATGTCCACTGTGTAAGACACAGCTGGAAATGACTAACCACTTATTTTTCAGGTGCACCATCTCTGCTATGATTTGGAGGGAAATTAAAAGGTGGCTAGGTCTTCATCAAACAATGAGAACGTCTGCAGCGTGCCTTAAGTGGTACAAGCGTGCCAACCGTGGGTCTTCGTAGTTATCTAAGGCTAAGGCTACTGCTATGGCAGCCACTTTCTATTTCATCTGGAAGGCTCATAACAAAGCTCTTTTTGAGGGGGAAGTTTGCCAAGTATTGGATATTGTTAAAAGGATTAAAACACATGTGCACACTGTTATTTTTACTTTGTACCCTAATATTTTGACTAGTTTTGAGAATTGGTGTCATATCCACTAGCAATTAGTCTCTTGGACTATGGACTAGTGAGTAACCATGTAATTATCTTTTTGATCAATATTAATCATTTTACATTTTGATAAAAATAAATAAATAAATAAATAGTCAGACTATTTATGTTACAAACTGTATATTAGATACATCTCGACCATCTACACCTCAAATGGTCTATGCAATTTCGTAGCCTCATTCAAGATTACATTAAATGAGCAGCTTCATGCAATATTCATCACCTTGACCATGCTTTTGATTTCGTTTAGGCTTCTGGTGTGAAGATTAGTCAAGTGACGTACCAAAACATACAAGGCACATCAGCAACAGAAGTTGCAGTAATCTTTGATTGCAGTCCAAGTAATCCATGCAAAGGCATTAGATTGCGGGACATTAAGCTTACCTATTTGAACAGAAGGGCACAATCGCATGCCAAAGAGCTGTTTGTAACTCTTACCTTATTAAAAACACAACTCTCCAACCTCAACACCACCACCACACAACATTCCCCAGATTCTATATATTATTTTGATTTTTGCTCTCCATTTTGTATGAGCACATCTTTTTCTGGGGATTGTTTTAATCCTGTCCCCTGTAATTATAACTATTATGATGAGGAAGCAAGCTTAGCTCCATTAATTTTCCCTTCGATTTAACCCTATTCACAAGCTTATCTCGCGGTTTTAAGCACGCAAAGGAAGTACCAATATAGGATGCCAATGCCAATCCATGAGAAAAAGTCAGGGAAAAACCATCTAAAATACCATGCATTTTGTTGGATCATTCAATTAATAGATATAATTATTGACTCCAGTAATTGTGATTAGACTAAGAGTACAGTTACATTCTTTTAGTAGAGTGGAACGTAATTAATAAATTATTTTTATTGACAAAATAATTTATTGGAGTTTAGTCTAATTATATCCGGTCAGGTCCCTTCAGTGGCTTCTAATTATAGGGACAATAATAAATTATAATTTATTAATGAAAATTACAGAAAACCAAAAATTGTATTTTAGATGGAATAGGATAGGTGGAAATAGTTGTATCCAACTATACTTTTCTTATTCTATCAGGATTCGTATTTTGAGATAGAGTTAAATATACATAGTAGTTTATGACTCTATTTTCAACATACGTGAGAAATATCATCGTTGTTCTCTGAGTTTTTTTTCTCAGTTTTGTGCGAGTCCACCCTCAACAAAGAGAGAAACAAAATACAATTAGCAATTTTTCTGGTCCAGGGAGATTACATTGAAGAAGACTTGGGGGGTCTGGAGCATTACCAGAAGGCCAAAGATTTCAAGAATCATATTGGTGAAGACGATATCTACAAGGGTATGATCCGTTTTTACGTATTCTCAAGGTTTAATTTGGTTGACACATAAGTTTGATCCTATTATGATGAGGAAGCAAGCTTAGCTCCATTAATTTTTCCCTTCAATTTAGCCCTATTCACAAGCTTATCTCGTAGTTTTAAGCATGCAAAAGAAGTACCTGTTGGAATGTATGCCCTCTTAGACTAGGTTTCTGATGTAAAATCGAATTATTTAATAAAAGAATTTATTTTCAGAAATTGTTTGCGAATTTACTTTTTGTTTGTGCACGATTTTCGTTTGGAACAGACCCATTGTGTTTAAATAAGTGGTCCATGTGAATTGTGGTCTTTCACAGTAAGGTATGGATCACGGGTTATTTAACACATAAACATTTGTTCTTAACCTATTGATGAGACTGGGAACCTCATCATGTTTAGGTTATTATGTTATGAATTCCAAATGGGGAATGACTTACCTTTAGCCAGTGGGTAGTCCACTCACTTCATGACATAAGCGTATTTCGAATACGTAGAACAGGACCTGTAGTAGTGGTTTCTCAAAGTACTATATGGTAGAAACCTAGACTACAACCGCTACAGCGTGGACTAGTACTCTACGACTTGAGTATGAGTTGGTGGTCTAACGAAGCTGGAAGCATATACTTTGATTTACTGTAGTTGAGGTTCTATCATAGGGCAAATATACTTGCATGTTGGGTATGTGTGACTAGTTAGTTAAGACAGACTTATGCAAGATAGTTTCTGCACTATATCGCCCCTTGTGGTTGTCCGAATGGTCTAAATTATCCAGGGCCCTGGGAAACATGACTTGGATGTTTGCTTTAGGGTAGCTCCCTTGGAAAGCGGAAACACTCTAGGAGGTCGTGGATCATTGGACTAGAAGCCTAAGGATGGTAGATGTCATTTAGGGGGGGTGTTAGTACACTTCTTCCTCTCTAAATATACGGCGATGTATAGAGGGGTATTTTAGTCATTTCACCTGTAGGTCAGAGACTTTGCTAACGCAGCATTGTCCTTGGGGTCAATATCTCCTTATGGTGATATTAGGAAATATTTAAAATGCAAAATACAGCTATTTATATAGTATGGGTATTTTGGTCATTTTAGCAGCCAATGCGATGTGTCTTTTTTGTCCTCGGGATAGCCCGTAAGTCCTAACTATTTTTGGGTTGAGGAATTGGTCTCAGTTGAAGAGGATTTTATTTTATTTTGTTTTGTTTTATTTTATTTAGGAAGTCTAATTTATTATTGGACTGGAATAAAATAAATAAATAAATAAATAAAATAGGAGTTGAGAGAAATTATTTATCTAGTTTATTTGGTTAATTAATTATTCAGGGCCTATGTCCAGTATGAATAATTAAGAAATTAACATGGGCTTAAACTAGGGAAAATAATTAATGTTTAATTATTTATTGGGTTATTTATATAGGCCCAATAAATAAATAATTAAAGATTAATTATTATGGTTCATTTGGGCTCATTAATTATTTATTGGGTTACTTATGTAAGCCCAGAAAATAAATAATTAATATTTATTATTTTGGGCCTTTTGGGTCGAAGAAAAATAATAAATATTTATCTGGCCTAATAGCTTGGACCTTAGGGTTTTTTCCAGATACGGTTAAGAGGAGTTTAAGCTTAGGCCAAACTATTTCTCAGGATAACATCCGGGTATTTTGAAATCCCGGGGAGATGTTTATCAGAGATTGAGAGACCTAGTTTAGGCTAAAATATAAACAACTCTTTGAAAAGAAAAAAACCCTAATTTTTCTTTCCCAAAAACCACACACTCACGTGGGTCTCTCTCTCTCAAGGTCTCTCTCCTTCTTCTTGTTTTTCTCTTGTTCTTTGCTAATCAATAGCGAAAGAACTAAGGAGTTTTGAGATCGTTCCTTTGCCATGCTATTGCTCATAACCATGCATTTATCCAAATCAAATCACTATATGACAACTCCTATATCCAACTAGCATAAAATCATCATAATTAGTCCCATAAACATTAAAAGATCTCATCTTTACCAACTTAACATAGATCTAGATTCACCATAGTGTTCACCAACTAGAGGTTAGGCTGAGGAATATCCTGAGAGCTGGAGAGCTAAGCGTTAATGCAAACAAGACGAAGTTGAAGGCTAGCGGGTGTTCAACCGGAAGCTCCTTCAAGTGTGCAAAGCAAGGCGATTCCAGCCATTCAATCTGTTCCTACGCAACCTAGGAGGGTTAAGGAACGCAAAGGTATGATCTTCACGCTTCCGCATGGCTTTTATGGCTCTCGCGTTTAAATTTTTTTTTTCTTCTCTGTTTTTTTCCCGTCCATGGCTCCCCTGTTTCTGCATTTTTCCATCAAACTGGTATCAGAGCCATTGGTTTTGATCAATATAGGGAGCATGGTTGTTAATAAAATGGAGAAGATGATTATACCTGTGATCCTTCGCCTGTTTTGGTATGGGATAGATGGTTTTGTAAGCTTCACCGTGAAGCATAGGAGCTACTGTAAATTTTTTTGGCTTTGCTAGATAATCGTGTAAACCCAATTTAAATGGGTATAGGCGATTGTGGTTTGGTTCTGGATGTTTTTTGTATGTAAAAATGTCCAAAGAAGACAAAATTTTGTGCAAAATATGAAGAACAAAGGTTCTGCAATTTTCGAGCGAGAGAGAAAGAAAAACGAAGAAGAAAACTGTTCCTAAGCCGTGTGAGCCGCAGTCGAGCCGCTGCCGACATTGTGAGTGAAGCCGCGCTGTTCACGCCTTGGAGCTGAGCTGATTTGGAGGAAAATTGAGCCGATAGAAATTGCGCAATTGAAATTCAATTGGCGCGCGGGTAATCGGGCGAGTTCGAGGGTCGGCAGTAGAGGAGCACCAGGCGCGGGCGGGTGGGTCGCGGCTTGGCGGGTTGAAGCTTCAGGAGATCTGGTGCGGCTGGTGCACCGGGGGCCGCGGTGGACCACAGGCATGCTGGCGCAGATCCTGTGCATCCGGTGCAGTGGACCTCCAGCGATTTTTGCAATTTATTTTATTTTTTTTCCTTTTTCGTTTTGGGTCCCATACCAGGCGAAGTTAATATTTTTGCAGTATTTATATGCTTGGAATATATGTGCATGAAAAATATTAGTAAGGGATTTTAGGATTAAACAAGATCATTAATTAATTAATTAATGTGTTTAATTCTATTATTTGGGCACTTAGGTTTAAAAAAATAGAAAAGCATGAAAACGTTTATTGTTTTCTAGCATGCTATTTTTTTTATGTACCTATGTGTGCTTTTCTCAAAGACCAAAGTCTTTGGGAACTTTTTGTTTCGGCAAGAAAAAATATTTTTCTTTAAAAACTAAATGGTTATTTTAATTGGTACAAAAATTAATCCTTAAATATTTTCTCAAAGGATTTAATCCTTGACATAGAAAATATATTGGATTTAGATATTTTTGTAAATTAAAATGGAGAACCATTTTGTTTTGTTTTGGACTAGAAAAATGATTTTGTCAAATAAACTTGAGACCAAAGTCTCTAGAAAGTTTTAATTGGAAATTTTTGAAATCATTAAGTTTTAACTTATATAAAATTAGTCCATGGAGGAAATCTCTCAAAGGATATAAGCCTTGACATAGAGATTTTATTGGACTTCGATATTTTATTTTTGAGTTAAGAAAAACTTAATGGAAATTTCAAAAGGATATTTTCCAGAAAACCTTTATTTTAAAAGACTAAGTGGGAGAGGGGTTCCAACGGCCCCACGGCTTCCATCACGGTCCTCATTAGACATCGTGGATCCCCTCGCGTCACCCTGGGAGTGAACCCGTATAGGATGGGGATACCACAAGGATCTAGATCTAATGGAAGGATGTAATTAATAACCCGGGGTACGTACTATGATCGGCCAGCCCACGTTGGAGGTTATAATGCGAAGTATGTCCATAGGAAATGAGAGGAAACGACCATCCCACGATGGAGTTATTCTCTAGATCATTATCTAGAAGGAAAATTAATTTGTGGTGGTTAATACACTTAGCTTAGGAAACTGTTAATCTTCCCAAGAAGCTATGTCAGTTTTCCTAATAGCCAAATTATTTTCAGTGCACAAATTTCATTTTGTTTTCACAAACTAATTTCTTTCTTTTATTTTCGATTTTCAGAAATGGTGGGAGGTTCTTTTAGTCCATTGGCCGTTATTCTCAGGGAAAATAAGTTATCGGGTCCAAACTATGTGGACTGTAAAAGGAACCTGGACATAATACTCACAGCCGAGGAGTATAAGTATGTTCTTTATGAAACCTGCCCTGTTATCGGGGAAGGTTCCACCGCTGAAGAGCGAGAGGCTGAAAAGGCATGGAAGAAAGCTGACAAAATGGCACGTTGCTATATGTTAGCTTCCATGTCTAATGTGCTCCAGTCAAAACATGAGCACATGGCTTCTGCATATGACATAAGTCAATCGTTGGCAA
The DNA here is from genome assembly GCA_026120185.1 of Voacanga thouarsii. Taxonomy (NCBI): domain Eukaryota; kingdom Viridiplantae; phylum Streptophyta; class Magnoliopsida; order Gentianales; family Apocynaceae; genus Voacanga; species Voacanga thouarsii. Next base: position 388,029 of record JANUWF010002337.1, read on the forward strand.
CTATGTTCGTAGACAAGAGTCGGCCCGCAAGGCAGGAGGCTCTTCGAACAATTGTAAACACTAAGATGGCTGAGGGAGCAGCAGTCCGAGAGCATATGCTCAAGATGATTGCTGCTTTCGAGGAGGCAGAAATCTTAGAGGCTGTCATTGACCCCGTGAGCCAAGTGGACATGGTTCTCGAATCTCTACCGGGCTCTTTCACTCAGTTCAAGTTAAACTATAACATGAACAAGTTAAACATGAGTTTAACTGAACTGATGAAGGAGCTCCAGATGGCGGAGAAGGTCATGAAGCCGCAGTCTAAGGCCATGATTGCTAAGGCCTCTTCTTCAAAAACTGGGCCTAAGCCCGGAAAGTTCAAGAGGAAGAAGGGGAATGCAGCGGCCCGACCAAGAACCAGCCCAAGGACAAACCAAAGGGCAAGTGCTTCAAGTGTGGAAAGAAGGGACACTGGAAAAAGAGTGTCCGGATCTTCGAGGCCAAGAAAAACCCCACGAGGTAATGTTTACTATCTAGAGTCCATATCAATGGTAGGATCAACTTCCACTTGGATTGTTGATTCGGGAGCCATCGATCATATACGTAACTCCTTGCGGGGGTTTAGGAAGATAAGAAGACTCAAGAAGGGCGAACATGGGCTTCGAGTGGGTAATGGAGCACAAGTCCGGGCCCTTGCGGTGGGAGAGCTGGATCTTATTTTTTATTGTAATAAGATAGTGGTTTTAAAAGACATTTTATATGTACCTGGTTTTCGTTAGAATTTGATTTCGGTTGCAAAACTTATTAATCAAGGATATTACGTATCTTTCCATTCGGTATTTCTATCGGTAGAGATGGAGAAATTTTATGTACTAGGCACATGTATGGAAATTTGTTCTTTTTAAACCCTATTAACAACCAATCAAATAACGCTCCGTCCGAACCTTTAACTAAGAAGAGAAAGACCAATATCAATGATTCATACCTTTGGCATCTGAGGTTGGGTCATATTAACTCAACCGGGATTCGGAGGCTAATCCATGATGGGCCTTTGGGCTCATTGAGATTGGAAAGTTGGCCTCGGTGTGAATCTGCTCGATGGGAAAAATGACCAAAAGGTCTTTTACACCAAAGGCGGATAGAGCCGAGGAGGTGTTGAGTCTTGTTCACAGCGATGTGTGCGGTCCATTGTCTACACCGGCTAGGGGAGGTTTTGAGTACTTCATCACGTTCACGGATGATTGTATGAGGTATGGTTACATTTACCGATGAGACGCAAGTCGACTCTTTTGACAAGTTCAAAGAGTTTAAGGGTGAAGTGGAGCGTCGGACAGGTAAATTAATCAAAACCTTACGATCGGATCGTGGTGGAGAGTACCTCCTAGGTGAATTCAAGGACTACATGGTACATCATGGGATAGTATCCCAGCTCTGCTGCCGGGAACCCCCGGCAGAACGGAGTAGGCGAGAGAAGGAACGGGACGTTGATGGAAATGGTCCGAAGCATGATGTCTCATGCTACTCTTCCGAGTGTCCTTTTGGGGATATGCCACTGGAAACAGCGGCATATATTCGAACTTGGTGCCTTCCAAGTCGGTACCTAGGACTCCCTATGAGATGTGGACTGGGCGTAAGCCAAGTCCGAATCATCTCGGGATTTGGGGGTGTCCGACTTATGTCTTGATCAAGGGAGACAAGTTGGAACCAAGATCGGAATTATGCTATTTTGTTGGGTATCCAAAAGGGACAAAAGGAGGCTACTTTTATCATCCTAAGGAGCGAGAAGGTACTAGTCGGTACCAATGCTAGATACTTGGAAGATGATCAAAGTACTTCCACTAAAGGTTCAACGAGGTTGGAGCTGCGGGAGAAGTTATCTATGGAATCAACTTCTGTCGACCCGATTTTGGAACAAGAAGAGGCACGGCCTCAAGAGCACTGTACAAATGGAGCCTCGTCGTAGTGGGAGAGTGTCTAGGGTTCGGATAGATGGACTGGAGAAGCCTTTGAGCTGGTTTCCGACCATCGGGAATAAGACCCCGCTAGATACGAGGAGGCTATTGTCGATGCCGATGCAAATACGTGGCATGAAGCAATGAAAGCCGAGATTGAGTCTATGTACCTCAATCAGGTTTGGGATCTTGTAGCTTCACCTGAAGGGATAAAACCCATTGGGTGCAAGTGGGTATACAAGAGGAAGAGAGGAGTGGATGGGAAGGTGGAAACCTTCAAAGCTAGGCTTGTGGCGAAAGGGTATACTCAGAAAGAGGGTATCGACTATGAGGAAACCTTTTCCCCGGTAGCCATGCTTAAATCCATTCGCATCCTCCTTGCCATCGCCTGTCACTATGACTACGAGATATGGCAAATGGATGTCAAGACGGCATTCTTGAATGGCCATCTTAGTGAAGACATCTATATGTCCCAACCGGAAGGCTTCATTCGTTGAAGGCCGGGAACACATGGTTTGCAAGCTTAAGAAGTCCATTTATGGACTTAAGCGAGCATCAAGAGCATGGAACATTCATTTTGATGAGGCTGTAAAGTCTTATGGTTTTATTCAAAACGAAGATGAACCATGCGTGTACGGGAAACTTGAAGGCATCAATGTGGTTTTTCTTGTCCTGTATGTGGATGACATTCTACTCATTGGAAATGATGTAGGGACATTGTCATCTATAAAGGTTTGGCTGTCTAGTCAATTCGGTATGAAGGACTTGGGAGAAGCCAGCTACATTCTCGGGATTAGGCTTCTTAGAAATAGGAAGCAGAGAATGTTAGGATTATCCCAAGCGACATACATTGACAAGATGCTGGCCAAGTACATCATGGACTCATGCAAGGGAGCTCTAATCCCTTGCAGACATGGGTTGTCATTTTCTTCGAAGGACTGTCCTATGTCTCAAGAAGAAAAGGACAGAATGAGTAGGATTCCCTACGCTTCGGCGGTGGGAAGTCTCATGTACGCCATGTTGTGTACTAGGCCGGATATACGCTTTGCCGTGGGCTTAGTTAGCGAGATATCGGTCAAACCCGGGGAGGTTCATTGGCAAGTCGTAAAGCATATTCTCAAGTACCTCAAGGGAACGAGAGATTATATCGTTGGTTTACAGGGCTGATGATTTGGTTCCTACAGGATACACAGACTCAGACTTCCAGGCGGATAAGGATGAGAGAAAATCCACTAGTGGATATGTCTTCACCTTGTCTGGAGGAGCAATTTCATGGAGGAGTATCAAGCAATCTTGTATTGCTGACTCAACCATGGAAGGCGAGTATGTGGCGGCTTCGGAGCGTCCAAGGAAGCGATCGGCTCCGGAAGTTTCTTTCAGAACTTGGAGTCGTACCACATATGGATAGGCCGGTTGTGATGTATTGCGACAACACTGGAGCAGTGTCACAATCTAAGGAGCCTCGGAACCACAAGAAGGGGAAACATATCGAGAGGAAGTACCACCTGATCCGGGATATCATCCAGAGACGGGAAGTCGTGGTGGAACATATTACCTCAGAAAACAATCTAGCAGACCCATTCACCAAGCCTTTGGTTGAGAGAGTCTTCAAGAGACACTTAGACGCCATAGGGGTGGGCACCTATGGACTTACCTAGTCTTAGAGTGCAAGTGGGAGATTGTTGGATTGTATGCCCTCTTAGACTAGGTTTCTGATGTAAAATCGAATTATTTAATAAAAGAATTTATTTTCAGAAATTATTTGTGAATTTACTTTTTGCTTGTGCACGATTTTCGTTTGGAACAGACCCATTGTGTTTAAATAAGTGATCCATGTGAATGGTGGTCTTTCACAGTAAGGTATGGATCACGGGTTATTTAACACATAAACATTTGTTCTTAACCTATTGATGAGACTGGGAACCTCATCATGTTTAGGTTATTATGTTATGAATTCCAAATGGGGAATGGCTTACCTTTAGCCAGTGGGTAGTCCACTCACTTCATGATATAAGCGTATTTCGAATACGTAGAACAGGATCTGTAGTAGTGGTTTCTCAAAGTACTATATGATAGAAACCTAGACTACTACCGCTACAGCGTGGACTAGTACTCTACGACTTGAGTATGAGTTGGTGGTCTAGCGAAGCTGGAAGCATATACTTTGATTTGCTGTAGTTGAAGTTCTATCATAGGGCCAATATACTTGCATGTTGGGTATGTGTGACTAGTTAGTTAAGACAGACTTATGCAAGATAGTTTCGCACTATATCGCCCCTTGTGGTTGTCCGAATGGTCTAAATTATCCAGGGCCCTGGGAAACATGACTTGGATGTTTGCTTTAGGGTAGCTCCCTTGGAAAGCGGAAACACTCCAGGAGGTTGTGGATCATTGGACTAGAAGCCTAAGGATGGTAGATGTCATTTAGGGGGTGTTAGTACACTTCTTCCTCTCTAAATGTACGGCGATGTGTAGAGGGGTATTTTAGTCATTTCACCTGTAGGTCGGAGACTTTGCTAACGCAGCATTGTCCTTGGGGTCAATATCTCCTTATGGTGATATTAGGAAATATTTAAAATGCAAAATATAGCTATTTATATAGCAGGGGTATTTTGGTCATTTTAGCAGCCAAGGCGATGTGTCTTTTTGGTCCTCGGGATAGCCCGTAAGTCCTAACTATTTTTGGGTTGAGGAATTGGTCTCAGTTGAAGAGGATTTTATTTTATTTTGTTTTATTTTATTTTATTCAGGAAGTCTAATTTATTATTGGACTGGAATAAAATAAATAAATAAATAAAATAGGAGTTGAGAGAAATTATTTATCTAGTTTATTTGGTTAATTAATTATTCAGGGCCTAGGTCCAGTATGAATAATTAAGAAATTAACCTGGGCTTAAACTAGGGGAAATAATTAATGTTTAATTATTTATTGGGTTATTTATATAGACCCAATAAATAAATAATTAAAGATTAATTATTATGGTTCATTTGGGCTCATTAATTATTTATTGGGTTACTTATGTAAGCCCAGAAAATAAATAATTAATATTTATTATTTTGAGCCTTTTGGGTCCAAGAAAAATAATAAATATTTATCTGGCCCAATAGCTTGGACCTTAGGGCTTTTTCCAGATACAGTTAAGAGGAGTTTAAGTTTAGGCCAAATTGTTTCTCAGGATAACATCCGGGTATTTTGAAATCCCGAGGAGATGTTTATCAGAGATTGAGAAACCTAGTTTAGGCTAAAATATAAACAACTCTTTAAAAAGAAAAATACCCTAATTTTTCTTTCCCAAAAACCACACACTCACGTGGGTCTCTCTCTCTCAAGGTCTCTCTCCTTCTTCTTGTTTTTCTCTTGTTCTTTGCTAATCAATAGCGAAAGAACTAAGGAGTTTTGAGATCGTTCCTCTTCACCATAGTGTTCACCAACTAGAGGTTAGGCTGAGGAATATCCCGAGAGCTGGAGAGCTAAGCTTTAATGCAAACAAGACGAAGTCGAAGGCTAGCGGGTGTTCAACCGGAAGCTCCTTCAAGTGTGCAAAGCGAGGAGATTCCAACCGTTCAATCTATTCCTACGCAACCTAGGAGGGTTAAGGAACGCAAATGTATGATCTTCACGCTTTCGCATGGCCTTTATGGCTCGCGTTTAAATTTTTTTTTTCTTCTCTGTTTTTTTCCCGTCCATGGCTCCCCTGTTTCTGCATTTTTCCATCAGTACCAATATAGGATGCCATTGCCAATCCATGAGAAAAAGTCAGGGAAAAACCATCTAAAATACCATGCACTTTTGCTCCTTGAATCAAGCGTAACAAAGCCTACAACTGAATCAGAATACTTTAGTAATACTATCATCAAGAATGGGAGCTCTGCTCAGCTTTCGTAATAATAATACAAGGCAAGGAGGGTCTACGAATCATGGCTAACATCAATGAGCTGGGGAAGGAAAGATTTCCAATATTACTTTACCAGGAGATCAAGAAATATATAGAACACCGATAAAATATAGCTTTTTAGGTATATATCTGCACAACATTGCTCTGGCACCTCATTTCTTCAGGTTGTAATGGTGCACTGAAGAACTGAAAACACCTCACTTGATTTCTCTCATCCAGACCTTTGGCACTTGGATTTAAGCACGATCTCAGAACAATGAACAGTTCAATCAATTAGACCTAGTGATGTGATTGAAATATATTCTTAGTGAAATGAAAATTCTTATTTTGGAACCAAAACTGTGGATCTGAGAAAGGTCAGTTGATTTTTGGTTAGTTTTATCTTCTCCACATATCATTAAGATACTTGTATCGTGCTAATGTGATCACGATATGCCATATATATGGTGACGGCATATATTATGCCAACTAATTGCGTTGGATATACATCGATCCTTCTTGCGGGAATACCCTACTATCTCTCTCATATAAAATCAGACTAGATATCATACGAGGATTGGTCTAATTGCTCACTTTTATATCGTAATGTAAATTTCTAGTAAAGATATAAGTAATGATTTTTCAACTTTTACATTACTCTCATTAAATACTCATTTTCTTTCCAGGGCAAGGTAATACAAATTCCTAGTGAAGATGTAATTAATGATTTTTTAACTTTTGCATTACCTTACTCTACTGTTTCATTTTCTTAACCCAATCTATATTTACTGCAACTCAGACTTTGGACTAATTAGAAGATCATAGAATAGAAATAGATTCAAAAATTCCCAACTTATACTTCATCACAAATTTCTCATATGTTCCCAAGAAATAAAAGTGTCACAATGTTTAGTAAAACCTAAACAAGGTTAAGCCAAATTCACAAGACTTAGTTTATATCACATCAAATATATACATTCACCTAAGAATATCCCAATCAAAACAACCTCATACCAATTTTTCATGCCAAGAAAAAAAAAAACAACGATATCATAAAATTCAAAGCATGCCAAAAATTAAAAAAATTTTGCATATTCTTCATCAATTTTAACAAAGAGAAATAGCCCAACGATTGCCAAGAAATTCAATATATACTTTTGCAAGAA